>VWZD01013252.1:176657-244858 GCA_013396695.1 Sakesphorus luctuosus
ACATGTGCAAAAACATTTTATTATTCATTTTTACATGCCAACTTTGAGTTACTCAAATTGCTACAGAAGCATAATTGTACAATTGTAAATGACTGCATGGGGTCCAAATTTTGAAAAAATTAATCATGTAATAAGAGTAGAGGCATGTAAAACTGAAAAAAACCTTTTCAAACTTTCAAGTTTGGAATACATTTTTTCTCAGACCTGTCCTTTAGGTTTCCTGAACCTTGATGAAAACAAAGAGAATTCTGAAGTAATAAAAACTATGGGGAGAAATGTAATAAAACTTACACATAAGAATCTTTTCAACTGGTGCATTAAAGTTCAAATATTATGTAGAGCCCTGTAACAGCAGTAGGATTGAATTCAGAGCAGGCCAATGACATTTAAGCTTTTTTACAGTTGTGAAGACTAAGAAACGTTCACAGGTGAAAAATATTGCTTTGGTGATTCTGTTGAAATGAAGACATTCCATGAAAAATAAAATGAAGTACATGAGAAAGATAAAAGGTTATTACTATGCAAAAAGTGAGACAATCTATTTTTAACTATTGATGATGTTTTATTTAGGTAATACTTGTTTTTCATATTTTCTTGTAAAATACAAGGATAATTTCTAGAAGCTGTCATCTAAGAGACTTGACTATGCTCTGTCTATATTAAAAAACTCAACAACCCAAACTCACAAAAATAAAAAAAGCAACATCCCCCTCCACAAATCAAATCCCTGAAAAACGCCAAGAGCAAAAAGAATCAATAAGAAAATATTTCCTCCTTTAGCTGGTGTCTTCAAGTCCTCTCATACCCTCAAAGAAGATTCCCTGATCTGGTAAGGCTGGCTTAGTTATAAATGTTTTGGATTTTTCCATCCTTGTTAATAGCAAGCCTCAGCCCTGATGACTGAACAATACTGATTTGTTTATGTTCTGTTGCTTCAGGTAAAGTGGCAGAGATCATTGTTATAAATACGATATGTGTTGACAAATACAGCATCTGGTATAGCTATGATCTTGTTCATCAGACTGTGCCTCTGGCTTCCTCCTTAGGTGTTCCAGCTGTCTTCCCTCCTGCCTTATTATTCAAAAGTTGCAACTAAGGAAAAATGTCATTTGGAGGCTATATGATGATACTTAAATTATGATAGTCATGCCTGGTCCTTGCAGTAATGATCCCTGACAGAAAAATATTACTGTATGCTCTAGTTCATCTGCTAGTATTTCTACCCTGCACAGCCAAAGCGAAAAATAACCCCAAACTGACTATCCCCAGCTCCTTGAAAAGGAGACTTTCATGGTATGATAATCTTACAATGAGAAAATATGATTATGGAAAGTCATTTCCTCAGAGCAATCATTGTTTGTATTATTGCAATGTCAGACAGTCAAGTTTCTCTTAATATTTCCCTTCACAGCCCAGCTGCTCCTTTTGCCCACTTCTCCTGTTATCATTCTGCATTCGTGAGAGCATCTATTCCTCTAGATAATAATACGATGAGACCAAATCCATCGTTATATCAGTGGGTTATTCAGTAATTTACTGATTGCTTTTTGAGGGAAAAAATGTCTTCTAGACACCTCCTATCCAACTAATTGTCTAAGTAACTGTGCCTCCTCACATCTATGATTACATAGTGTTTCCTCTAAATTTCAAAAGATTATTGTAAAGTGGTTGTATGAAAATGTTTTACTCATTAAAAAAATTTTAATTTATTTAGTGACTAGTCACAGAGCACTAAAGACAAAGCATTTATCTGTGACATCCTGGACAGGTGCTCTGCAGATAAAGAAGGAGCAGTGTGAAACTCATGGTGAAACTCATGAGAAGGTACATCACTGTGGCCATAAGATACTGTAACTGCCAGAGAAAATGAAGCAAATCTGAAAAACGTTTCTATCTTTCCAGATATGGTGCTCCCTTGGTACCACAGCAAACTGGCTCTATCTGCTGACAACATGTGAAGTGACCCCATGCTATGCCTGGCACTACAGTAATGCTTCCTGAGCTGTGTGAGGTAAAAATAGGAGGCATATGAACCATGTAAAAGCTGATTAATTTTGTCTCACTTTCTAAAATTAATAGATATTCAACTATTTTAATGTAGTGAATTACATGTTGACACTTAATCAAAGAAATACTACAAAGCTAGAATAATATTCAAAATTCTTGTGCCCTGCATTCTTTGTAAGCTCTGCATTTTCTCCCTGAAGTACTTTGATGGAGAAAAAGGTCTTTGGTTGTGATTGACTCTCACATGGCAAGCATGTTGTTCGCTTGTACTTGTTTTGTGAACTTGTATGAATAGAAAATGCAAACTGGCCCTGAGGAAGGAGGCAGTCATTGTGCTTATAGATTTCTTAGTAAAATTACACTTAGTAATTTTCTGTGGGAAATCAAACCAGTTTTCAAAGAATGCATCTCTGTATAAGCAATAAGACACAGTAGGCATTTTTAAAATGTGTTTTATTTCTGACATTTAAACAGAATGTAAGACAACATTTCTTTTGGGCTTATAATGGCAGAAACGAAGAATAACGATATTGGAACTAGAGGGCTGACCCTACTTTGTAATAAAATCCAGCACTTGAAAGTTGAAACATGAAAAATTCAGACAATACATTTAGCTGAGAAGTCAATTAACCAGTGAAAAAACTCACATAGGTTTTTGCTGTATTCTTACTCACTGGAAATTTAAAAAATAAGATCAAGTGACAACAATTAAATTTGTCAATAGGATAAATCCAAAGAAAGGCCAAGTGTTAGATGGAAGACCAAAGTGCGTGACAACATCGTTCCCATCTGGCTTATGAATCTATTAATCTCAATGAAGAATGTAAGTGGAAGCTGTTTCTACTTGTCCGGTGAGCTCTGTTTACAGCTGCCTCTT
This sequence comes from Sakesphorus luctuosus, assembly GCA_013396695.1. NCBI lineage: Eukaryota > Metazoa > Chordata > Aves > Passeriformes > Thamnophilidae > Sakesphorus > Sakesphorus luctuosus. The sequence continues at coordinate 179,542 of VWZD01013252.1, forward strand.
GAGGAGATGATATGTTTCTCTTTCTATATCCCAGGTTCCTGTGGGAATATGGAAGTTATAAGTAACAGAACCAGATCGTGTGACTGTCTAACAATTCTCAAAAAAAACCCCAACAAAACAAAAACCCCACAACAAAAAACCCTAACCACCTGCCAAGTTTATAATGGCTAGAGTTATTCCCTAAGATACGATTTTCTGGTTGAGTGCTCCAGCTCCAGCTGTAGTTTCCACTGGAGTGGGAATAATTCTACTGTGTAAAGGGGAGAGGGTCACTGTTAGATCATCAACAACAAGACCTAGCTGCTCGTTGTGGGTAGACCAGGCTCTGTTCGTGTATCTTCTACTGTAGCTGTCCAAAATAAAACAAAAGCTTTTTCTCTGAGGACAGGATAGGATGGCAAGCACAGGAGTGGGGTACTTCTATGACATCTAGGTTTCAAAGCATGTTTAGAGTACGTAAACTGGTGGCTGGGGGAAACTGAAACAAAAATTCAGCATATATGCACTGCAGTGAATCAAAGTGCTCTAGTCAGCAGAGGTTATACCATCTTTAAATACCGGGTAAAATAAATTAATCTTTTCAGCAGCATTCTGTAGTGGTTCTGCAACAATACCTGAACTACAACAAATTAATTCCTGCTCCTAAGCAGTCTAAGATGTCAAAACTAGCATTATTAGTCATTATCTTGTTAGGCTGGTGAAGAAAAGCAATATGTGAAGATGAAATTCAGCTCTTTGACCTGAGAATGAGATCAGCTGGGACTGGGAAAAATTGAGAAAGGTGGCCTTGAAATCAATATGACATTGAAAAAAAGTATCTTTGGCAACATATGACAAACATAGCCCTTATGAACTAACTATTGGTTCATATTAACCCTATGCTGAATTTTGGCTGTTGAGATCCCGTGTCTTGTTAGAGTATGGATTAGAGGAATACAGAAGGCACGTCAGGAAATGAAAGTTTGGGATTTTTCAGCAGAGAGATTTTCAAATTGGCATCTTAACTGGCATGTAAAGCTGGGGTCTGCATGTACATGGAAAATTAAAGACTTTGTCATTATCTTAATTAGTGCAAAGACAAAGTCATGGTTCTGGTAAATGAGAAAATCTGTGTCATTCTTGTTGGCACTGTGTGAACCAAATTTTTCATTATTAACATGACAAAATTGTCCTAGTGTGAGTTTTCTAAAAATGGGATTTTTAGAACGAAACTATAAGAATAATGTAAATGACAATTTACAAGGGAATGGGCAATGAAAATATGTCCATACTAAGCAGAATATACCGTAAGCATAGTTTGTTGAACTGCAGAAAAAATACGTTGTGTATTCCTTGCTGAACTAGAAATCGAGTAATACGCTTGAGAGCAGGATATTGAACAAGAAAAAAAAGTTTTCATTTAGTAAGAAGATTGATCAATTTATTATGGCTCAAATATCAGTTTTCAATATATTCCCTATTTGCAATTTCTAGGAGACACTATTCATGTGATACACATTGCTGAAGGCACTCACACAGACTATTATCCCTTAAAAGACTGTTTTTATTCCATGATTAAGTCATAGGTCTTAAAGTCAGAACATTTGTCATCTCTTCCTGCCTCTGCCATGTGATATGTGATCATGACCAAGTCATCTAATTCTTTTGTACCTCAGTTTTTTCTTGTATGACAGACAGCACATTAATTCTTAGGTTAACTGTTGGACTCAATAATTTTAGAGGTCTTTTTCAACCGTTATGATTCCATGATTCATTCTCTCTGCATGCAACATTCTTTGTTTTCACTAAGCCCTCTTCTCATCCCTGATGCTGGAAGTTATCATCATAGCTTGCCTCTTTTAAGAACTAGTAGTGAAATACATATATAGCCCTGTATGAAATGTATAAATTACAAATACAAATCATGCTTCCTCAAGGAAGTTGTTTATATGAAACAGTGGCTTTCTCCAGTGTGCTAAAATTAAACTCTTAATCTCCACAAAGGAAAAAAAAATATTCAATTGTTATAGAAGAAAACAGTTTCTTCTCTGACAGAATTAAGTAGCAACATTTTGGCTTTCAGGAAAGGATTTTGCTCACTGCCTGGACAGTGAATTATGTAAACAGTGAATTATGTAAACATCTTCAGGAGTTTTAAGTGCTGAAAAGCTATACTGTTCCCAAATCAAGACCCTGTTTAGTGATAAAATTCACCTTGCACACTGGTCTCTTTCAAATATTTTCCAGAAGAGTTCTATCATGGAGTTTGGTGAATGAAAGGTGACAGTAGGAAGTATAAGCTTAGGAACAATCCACATCAATAATAAACACTAGTCCTGTACCAGATCAGAGAAGATGTTGCAAAGCTCACCTCTATAGTCTGTGCAAGCTGCTTCAGAGATGGATGTATGGTTGTATGAGATGTAACCCCAGCAGCAAATATGGACCAGAATATTTCTCTCAGTAAGATATTGGGCAAGATTTTTGAACAGTGAGTGATTCCTTGATATAATAACTCGTAGATGTTTGATGATCTCCTTCAAAAGATTCCTGCAAAGTGCTGTGATGGATACTACCAAAATATGTATAAATAAGATGCTACACTATCTGTCTTGACAAAATCCAGTAAGATTCACCTATTAAACAGATGCCATTGTAGTTGATGTTTGCTTATTAATATTCACTGCTCATGGTAAATACTTATTAGGCATTCAAACATAGAAAATGTTGTTTCAGCAAGATCTTTATCTGTTTCTACATAAAACATCATATGCATGTTACAGAGAAAATATTCTACTGTGATATTTATAATAATTTCTGGTTCAGAACATCGACAAATATAAAAAATTGATTATTTTAAAAATAATTAAGAGACTGATGTTCCTACTTTAGCAGGTAAATAGAGTAGCAGGTCTGAAACAGGCTTGAGAAGGAAAAAAGTGCTGTCAGTAATCCAAGACTTCAGAAGCATCTTTCATGTGTACAAAGGCTTGTTCCTGTTTATTATTTTTTTTCCTCATGGTTTAAAAGGCAGGACAGAAATACGTTTTGTGTGTTTTGTATTTACGCTGTACTAGTTGGGGAACACAGGAAAAGTAGGAATTAAGGATATCCTCTTACACTCCTTTTCTGATTCAAAATGGTAGATTTGACTGCATGTGAAGAATGGCATTCTGGGAATTTATATCTAGATTTTGTAACTGTCTTATAAAGTATTTCTTTGTAATCTATTAGCTTTTCTGGGAGTGTACTGTTAGCCACATCAAGTTTGGGGAAGAATTAAATGTTTATAACAGTAACAGAGACAAGATAAACAGTGAATCAGATTTCTGTTATGGTCAACAGTCTCTAGATCAGAAAATTCTCAAGCAAAGTTTAGTTTCTCATTTACTTAAAAGCCTGTTGACCTATTGTATGTTGCTTATTGTTCAGATTCCTGAATAGATTTTTTAAATATTTTCAAACATGGCCATAAGTTACATAATATTCACAAAGTATTTAATAAATATGTGTGTGTTTGGATATTCTGAGTTTCATATTATATCAATTACCAAACTGTAAAAGAGCAAAGTCACATAAACATAAAAAGAAAATAACTTCAAAGATTAAAAAACAAAACTTCATTTAGCTCTGAAATCCCCTTGGTTTCTTGCTTTTTAATGAATAGAAGTGGGGAATTTTCAGTACTCTACACCTTAGCATAAGAGTAAGCTTTTTCAAGCTCAAGTGGAACATACTTCTTGAACATACGGATGTTTAATTTTTAAAATAAGGTAGAATCTGTGAGTAAGCTGTGAAAAATTAATATACTCTGTGTTTAGGGTGACTGCCACTGTGTTATTTCAGCACCTCCAGAGCACCATTTCATCACCAGATGGCAATTTTTAACTCCAAGACATGTAGGATCCCAAACATTCTCTGAGTCATGCTGTGATCAAAATGTGAGCTGTCTTCCAAAACCCATAGGAACCCTTCCCTTAGCCTTTACTCCTTCCCACACTCCCTGTCTCTTTCTGTCCTTTTAACATTTTGTTATGACAGGATAATAACTCCACAGAAAGTCAACAGGGAAGTGTATTGAAAGCAGGAACTGAAATGTAGCTCCTTCTTGTTTTATTATTTTAAGACTAATATTCTTGTATAAAATACCTTTTTAGGTTTCTGCAATAGAACTCTCAGAGCAGTGTAAGGGACAGCAAACAGAATCTAAGGTAGCTACTGTTACCAAAAAAATGGAGCAAACCCACAAACCTGCTGGTATTCATTTACTTATTTTTGTTTATTTTGAAGACAAGATTTGTTGAACTGTGGCTGTATTATGTTTTTTAAGTGTGTGATGTAAAACAGATGTTGCCAGTCATCTGGTATTCTCTGCTTTTGTGACTATGGGTTTAAGAGCTAGCTGTTTGATTTGAATTATTTACTGTGTCAGAAGCAAGGTCAATATTCAGATTATTTCTATGGAAACATGAACTTTGCTGTACTTTGTTTCTGAATCTGATATTGAAAGCACTAGAATCTGGAATCATATGGTTATGTGGAGATCTTAAATTTTAAGTCAGCCTCTTCTGTGGTGAGAGAAACCTGAACCTCCATCACTACTGCTTTGTTCATCAGCCAGAAATGGCAACGCCTTGGCTTTTTCTTGCCCATGTGCAACTTTGCAAATATGGCAGTTATGAAATGCACAATTCTAGTAATAGATGAGTAAATCTGACATAAGGCTGCTGAGGAGAATTTGTTATGGACTTTGCAATCTCATTGCTTATGTACATTGCAGTTATAATCAAGGGTGCAAAAATGGCACTTTGAATGTGAACTCAGAGCAGGTGTAACTTGGATCAGTCTTTAATTTAATTTGGATGTACATGGTAGCTTTTTGGTTTGGCATCACTGAAATTGCACTAGAGTAGATGAAGAAAAATTTCCTCTGTTTGCTCTATTGTGCTGAGTTCATAATGACTTAATATGGCACTGCTTTGACCTAATAGAACAATAAATAAATGGCACTGCTTTGACCTAATAGAACAATAAATAAATGATTTGAAACTTCTGTAGCCATCCAAATTGTATCTTCATATGCAAAAATTCTAGTTTATGTATCTGTTACACTACCACCTGCTCATAAGATAGCAGGTTTTGTAATTGCAATCCAAACAGGCTGAGACTTTGGGCCAGATTCAGCACATTAAAACATTTTCTGATCTCTATGCATTCTTACAAGAAGATATGTAGATATTTTTGTAAGATTTAGGAGGCTTCTGAATGTTTGTTACATTTCTGAGTAAAGTCCTATTGAGTGGAACTGGAGCTATCCATTGAACTTTGATATTAGGGGGCCAGAGTTTCAGCCTCCATTTACTACCAAAGAAATCCATAGCATGCAAGTAAGAAACAGTGAAAGAAAACTTTATGGTGCTTAAAAATAATAACATAGAGACTACAAAATGTCATTGCCAAATCACCTTATAGATGTATTCTTGAACAAAAAGGACATGGTTCTTAGTTAACATTCATGAAAACCATCAGCAATCTTCCCATCAGTGCCACTAGCATGAATATTTTTGCCACTCTCTTATTCAAGGCATTTGTAAACCCTGCTACAATTGTTACTGAAACACAGTTAAAAGCTGTTTTGCATTGCAAAAGTGGCACAAAACAGATGCAAGGTGGCAGTAAATCTGGCTTTGTGAGGTTACATTGACATAAACCCAGCATGAAATCAGTTCAGGTTCAACACAGACCAATGTCAAGGATAAATCAGATGACAGAATATTATAATAAAAACAAAACGATTTTAAGAAGCCATCCTATGACATGGGATCTACTATCTATAGTAAGATATTTGAGTGTTCTAGAGAACTCATAGAGTCTTTGTTATTATCTAATGTTTATGTCTGATCAGACTGTCTTAAAACATAGATTAAGCTATGCCAGTTAAACACAGATCCTTGTGCTACTTAGAAGGATTAAACAGTTTGTACCTGAACCTCCTTACATTAGAAGTGTTTGATTCAAGTAGAAGATTATTCACTAAGTGCAAAAAAAAAAAAAAGTTATGTCTCAAAATATTCAGTACTTCAGTAGGTCTCATAATCAGATAAATCCAAATATTTTCTCTACTTTGTCATATGTTATAATTTTTAAATTGAAAATCATTAAGCAAATATAATGGTAGTGAAAAGTCCTAGTAGAAGCTTGAAAATAATTGCGTGATTTTCTAAAATACTCTTTTTTTAATTTGATCCTTGTTTACCTTTTCTTTGAAATGAGATTTTAACTCAAGTACAGAAAGCAATGTTACAATAATCTCTAAGACACTGGTGAAACAGCTGATGAATGGAATCTTTGATTTTCTAACCTGCCATGGGTGTAATTGAAGCTAGAGGGGGTTTTTTCAGTGTAGGCATAAAGAAAAGCAAACTGAGAAGTTTTCAATTTTTTATATGGTAAGATCAGTATTGAAGAGTCATGTAACACAGTGGAAATCAGCCATGAGAGATAGAAATAAGTTGATAGATCTTTATTTTTCATAAAAAATGTCACCAAGTATAGAAGGTTACAATGAATGGCCTCAATGCTTCAGAAAGGTTCGAGAAAGAATTTCAATTCTAGTATAGTGGAGATAGAATCCTATTACATACTTTCTACTAAGAGGAAGGGAAGAACAAACAAGATAGAGGAAAAAGATCCAGTCTGGTATCCACACAAACACACACACGCACAAGTAAAAATGAAAAAAAAAACTTACTGAAGAAGACAGAGAAAAAAATCTCTGGAAAGTATTGTGTTTTTCCAAGGCAGAGGAAATAAATAATAATAATTTTGATTATAATTTTTGATTTGTGAAAGAATATGAATCAGTGATTCTGACAACCTATGCGAAAAATGGTTCAGAATTGGCAAAAGCCAATATATGGGAGAGTACAGGAAATTTTCAAAGGTTGCATAAGATCCAATATTTCACCTTTTATAAAGTTTTTCTTGCTAGTGTTTAATTTAAACTTCGAGTTTAATTCATTACATACAAGTATTCTAGCAGCTAAGAAATAAAAAGCCATTGTTCTCAATTACCTGGTCTATATTTGTTGCTCCTATTCATTAATGGTTCTTAGTAGAATAAGACTGCATGTCCACCACAGATTAGGCCATTTAATAATTCACCTTCATTTCTTTCACCCTTGCTTGATTTTTCAAATAACTTCATTTCCTGCAGCAAAATGATTTCTTTAAACTATATGTATCAAGCTGCGATTGACAGTGCCATAGAACCACTTAGGATTAAAATGCCTTTAAGCTGCAAATATTTTGCCAGCTGTGCATCCACAGATGCCTGCCTGCATGTACACATGCACACAGGTGTTGCAGAAAGCAAGACTGGAGAAAATACCAACTCTTTGACTAATAAAAGTACTGAACAGTCAGTACAGCACTGCCCTGGCCCTGTAGAAGCTTAGGAAACCTTTTAAAACTCCTAGATTAGAAATCCAGGAGCTGTATTTTGAACATAAGCCAATTTTTTGTAAAGCATTTGATTTTTTAGAGCCTAGGGTTTAAGCACCAGGTAAATTACAGGTGCTATGTTCAACACAAGTTTCTGGACAGACAAATGAATCAATATAATGAGCGAATGAGACTTGCTGATGGAAACAGATGCCCTGTCAGGTTATCCAGTGCAATCTCCTGCAGAAGCAGGTTTCTTCTCTGATTTGTGTCTTCCAGTTTTCCTCATAGTATATGGAGCAGATAGCCCATTTTAAAGTGATATGTAACTCTGAATTATGACGCCCCAGTAATGTTTCTGTAGAAAATATTTTCTCAACACTTCTCATCACCTGTGTGTTAGGGTTTTGGGCTTATGTGATGAAGGCACTACAGTCTGACAGAAATCAGCTATTAGTCTTATAATTTCTCTATGTACAGGTGTTTGTATTGCTATATTGTAGTACTAGAGATAAGAACCAGAAATGAAAACAGAACGGAAATGTGGCTAGAGGGTAGCAAAGACCATACCAATCTATATAGTTGTCTGGATTTGTTCCCCAGTAAAAGTTACTGGAAAGACGATTCTATGAATTCATGCAGATGTTTTAAGAAAAAGATACGATTCTCTGGGAAGACTTTGTATCTTATTTCCTCATATTTTGTATCCTTCAAAGCTAAAAGGGTTAGTCAGACTGATGAGAGGCTTTATGCTTTCAAATCTGCAGGGGAAAAAAGAATCATTGATGGCCATTACCTCCAACACAATTAATCACCTACTTTCTGTAAGTGTGCAAATAGCCCTTTGTAGAGTACCCATAGACTTAAGCTCAGCAGTCTTTTGAGTGTTTCATTGGGTTGCAGCCAGACTGCCCAGCAATATGTAGAATCCAGTACTTCTCATGAGAGGGAAAAAATGATATTCACTAGTATTGGAACCTGGAGTTCTTTGGATCATACACATCTGGGCAAGTTTTGCTCATGTGGAAGCTTGCAAACAGGATCATACTCAAATTATAAGCACACATAGTGTTTTTTTTCTTGGTTAACACACCTATTGAGTGGCTGAGACAGAGACACTGCTGTACAGATGACCCCAGTGCAAACTCCTCCTGGGCAGGCAGTCATTGGCCTGGTGGGGAAGTGTCAGTCTTGGCTGCTCCCTGGCAGGCTTTGAAAATTAAAGTTGATAATATGTCGTCTTCTGACTTCTCTCATGTTCCTAAGGGCTTTTTGTGTTGCCATGTTGGTTTATTACTAGAGTTTCTACTACATATTCAGAAGTTTTTCTATTGTGGAAGTAAGAATATTTCAGCATGAGTAGTCAACAAAACTCACCGTGATGTGATTATCCTTTGATGGCTTCCATGAAATGAGTCTGGTTTTTGTAGCTAGTCCCTTGGGTAATTATCCCTGAAAAAGCCCCTGCTGTGACTGACACAACTCAGAGATGTTGTCCTACATAATTGTGATGGACTACTTCCTTGATGGTGTGAATCACATCTTTCCATTATGAAATGAAAGTCATTGATTAATCATTTTGTAGATACTTTCTTTGCAGATACCTTCAGTCAATACATACTGGGTATAACCTCTGTTCCTTCCCCTTGCACCCCTTAAAACAGTGTGAAGGTCACAGCTAAGTATTTGAAAGAAAATCCATGTAAAATAGAAAAGATATGGATGAGGCTTATTACCATAAAACCTGTAAAGGTCATAGAACACACCAGCAAATGTGTCTGTAAATAAGAGCACAGAGAAAATTGCTAATGATATATATTCTGTAAATAAGATAGGTCAGTTTTCCACTGTAGGTTATCTTGTGGGTTGAATACTACTTTGTCATTTTCAGTCCTTTTGGAATTACTTTGATATAAGTATTTTGACATACTAGACTGCAGTCTCAAGAGAGGAAGTGTTAAGTTCATATTTGACACTCCACTGTGTACATTCAAGGGGCTCATTTATGATCCTGGTTGACCATTTCCCACTGTGTTTCTGACAGCTTGGCGCTAGCACAGGCTTCATGTCACAAACAGCTGAGGCAGCTCTGGGAAAGTGACAACCATCTGGAGCTTGCTGTTTTTTTCCAAGTGGCAGCCTTGTTGTCCTCCTTCTTTGAGAGTTTTACTCATTTTTCCTTCCCTATTGTCAATTAAGATGAGTAACAATAGCAGCATTTTGCTCTCCACCTTCCTTGCCATAATTTCTCTGGATAATCATCAAACAGTTCTGTGCCCATGTGAGCTTGTAATGCCAAATGGGCAGAAAGCACTCAAGAGCAAAGCTGTTGTTCTTCTTTCTGTTCTAACCAGCAGAGAGACAGGACAAATGATTAACTTGGCACAGTCAGGTCAGAAGAGTGAAGTGGTGGCAGGCTTCTTGGGTCATATTTTAATCACCTTTTATAACTGAAAAAAATGCCATCAAGTCACAGAAACTTTGTGTCATGCTTGCCTTGTGCTGGCAGTAGCAGCTCTGTGAAGCACAAGGCAGTTGAGAAGCAGGTCTTAAATCTCTTTGCTGAGGCAACTCCACTGAAGCCCCATAAATGGCTTAAGGACCAACCCTCTGACATCATTTAGTGGGACATGATTCTCTTGATGTGGTGTATTGGTTTTATTGTCATTCATTTGTACTGTTGGCTTCCCTTGCTAGGCATTTCATTACATGCTCAGACGCACATCTGTTTTCGAGCAGAAATCTCCTCTGGGAGCTGGTCTGGGTGCCATTATTCTGCTGTGCCTGTATTTTGGCAGTAGTAACAATCATTTACTGCTCAGGCACAAAACCCTAAATATACTTTTTTCTGTTTTGTGAAAGCTCGGGTTCAAAACTGTGCCATTAGCTTTTGCATGGGGATTTAAACATCTTTTGCAACTCCATTGTGCCTTAGAACCAAGTAAGTACAGATATTGTTTGGCAAGGTTCACCTTTGATTAATAGGTGTGCTGTAGCACTGAGCAAATGAAGTCATGTCTGCCTGGTCAGCTGGTAACAGTGAAGTTTTTCTGTGCTGGAGGTGTTGGTGTTATCAAGGACCTTGTGCAGCACCCAAAACCTGAAACCTATTCAGTTTTCAGTGGATGGGAAATTATTTTTTATCTTTGGCTCTGCTTCTATTTCTGTTTTCAGAATGTATTTCAGGAGCTGTGCTAACAGAGCTGAGGATCTTGGTCTGTGGGGGGAATATTAGTGTGTTAGAGACTTTAAAGCAATGACAGCTCTGTGGATTGGCTGCATAAGAATCTCACACACTTGTAAGGCTGGCTTCTCTGGTAAGACCTGAACTGAGACCTTGAGATTAAAAGGAGTGAACCTTCCTCACAGCACTTGTCTCTAGATAGTCTGGCAGGATTTTGTGTCGTGATAGACATGAAGTGTTAGTTTTAAGACATTGTGCAGAAAATAAAGGTTAAACATTGCTTCTGAAGGAAGATCAGTAGTCAAACTTGAACAGATAACCTTCTCCTGGCTTCTGCCATCCCAGCGCAGGTGTGATAGCTGCTGAATGAGGAAAGCGTGCTGTGATCTGAGGTGTTTTCTCTTCTGCTGTCAAGTCTTTTCAGTCTTCAAAGGAAGGTGCAGTCTGAGGAGAGATTGCTATAGTGGCACTCTCCTTTATGTCACAATATAAAGCTGCTTCTTTTGGTTATGAAGTCTTTTTAACTCCACATTCATTTGAGGTGCCTCTCAGCTGTTATAAAGTGTTTCTGAGTTATCAAGCATCCCTCAGACTGCTCTGTTAATAGTCCTGCAAAAACATGTAATAAAAATGTTTTATTCTTAAGTTTTTGTTACATAAGCTATAGAAAATTTTATTTTAAAGTCAATTTAAATGTGTGGGATTTATATCTATCTATCTATCTATCTATCTATCTATCTATCTATCTATCTATCTATCTATCTATCTATCTATCTATATGTATCTCCAAATCGTGGAAAAAGAGGCAATGCAAGATGGTTTGCAGGAGATCTCTCACAGCAACTTGCATAGGCATCGATATGCCCATAATTACTTAGAGGGGATTGCAATAACTTTAAGCTTTCTGGACAAAGGGACAGGTTTCAGGGGTTTTCAGAGGTGATATCAAGGCTTTACTTAGATGAAGAATGGTACCTTAATGTGGAAACAGGGTGTGGTTCGAAGCAGAGCCAGGCAGGGCAGAATGAAGGTTGGGCAAACTGGCACTTATGCTTTGGATAGTACTAATTCAGAAAGACATATCTTGAGTTTCACCAGAAATCAGTCGGACCAAGATTCTTAACTGTCTTTTAAATAAGGGACTCAGACTTCTAAGTTACTTATAGATTTTTAAAATACATTTATCATATGCAAATCAATTGGAGCACATGATTGTGATTGTTCAGAATTTATCTGTGGTAGGAACCAGATTAATCTTCCTTTATATTTGCTTGTTGCAACTTTTTTTTTAATTGAATGGACTCAGGAAAAGGAATTTTTTTATTTCAGATCACTTAATTAAAAGGCTTAAGGGAATTCAGAGCATTGGGGTAAGAGGCTAGTTAAAGCAAAGCAAAATAAATGTCACGGTTATCAGAGGCATTTCTAGTACTTCTTGGCTGTGTCATCACAAAGCACAAAGGCTGTGCAAATAGGCTCAAGTGTAGAACAATCACACTTTCCTTCCTTCTTCACCCTTTCATTAGAAAAAGAGAATGAACCAAACAAACTAAACAAAAATCTCCCAAACCAAAACCCTACCAGACAGTTTTTGATGGATAGGATAAAGAAATAAGATAAAGCCCATCTGTAGCACATCAAAAGCAGAGAATTGTGGGCTTTGCCATTTGAAAGACTGCAATTTCTTGCTTTATCAGGATTCTCATGACATATGGGGTTTGAATGCTGGCAGAGGGATTTTTTTGAGAATCTGAGTAATGTTTTTCAAAAGACGTTTCTAATTGTAGAAAGTAATTGGAAAGCTGAAAGCTCAGAGAAAAAAAAAAAAGAAAGCCCACAACTTTGCTGGTTTTAAGAATGATATCACTTATATGGGCTTGATGTATTTTGAACAACTGACTCAAATTTCTAAATTCAGTAGGTCCCCTTCACTCTGCACCAAAATGCATCTTTCAGTGTTTAAAAGTACTGTTGAAATGGCAGCTTTCTATAACTGATGAAGAAATGGTTTGCTGACAAAGTTGGTGAAGTGGGATGCAGACTACAGTTTGGATTACTGCAATCATTTCAAGCCCCAATCCTGTAGCTTCACAGTTCTGTGACTATTTCCACTCTGGAAGCTTTGGCTGCTGTAACAACATAAGTGACACATTAGTCAATGTTTCCTTCATTGTGATTCAATACATTTTTCTTGAGGAAGTGGATTTTGCTCACTTGATTAATATAAGTCATTGTAAAAGCATTTTTTGGGAAGGATTAATTCCATCTATGCTGACAGACTTCACTAGATTACACCAAACCATGGTCCCCAGCAACAGGTGAAGCTAATACTGAGCAGTTATCTCATGAGAAAAGAGAGCTCTAGAATAATTTTCATTCTGCAGCCTTGTTTAAAGTTGATCTTTCATGAATTTTATTGCTGGTGTTGGAGAAGGTTTGTCACACAACCAATTTCTACAGTACCACTAGCAGTGAGATTACTTGAGTGGGTACTGGTTTAGTTCTGCATGGCAACTCCTATTATGTATTTCATATAGGTCAAGTATTTTTGGGGAAAAGGGCTAGTTCCTTCTTGTCTCTTCCTTTTCTTTTCTTTCAAACCTCTCTGATGTTTCTGAATGTTGTTCATATCCTTCCTGTAGTATGAGGTGATACAGTTTCTTTTTGCACTAATAAGAGGCTATATATATATATATAGTCACAGGAACAACATAATTTTCAACGTGCTTCAGAGGCAGTCAAAGTATTAATAGTGAAAAGTGAAATAATTCAAATTTTATTTTCAGGTTTTTTGCAGTTGTACCATTTTCATGTCCTCCAAAATAGCTCAGGAGAGGTTTGGAAGCCATTATTGTGAGTTAAAATGCTTCTGAGTGAAAGTGAACATGCTTTTGAATGGAAATGAATCTACATAGGGGGAAATTATACATCATGATCACTTTGATCATCATGCATTCCACAATATGACAACAGAAGGATGAGGCTACATTGATTAGGAATTTTCCTTTTTGAGGGTTCCTGTCAAGTTCTCCATCCTGCTGAGAAGTTGGGATTTTTTTGTTTTGTGTTTGGTTTTTTCCTTTTCTTGTGTGATTACTCTGCAATTTTAAAGTGAAATGTAAGAAGTTATCTAATTTAGACTATATTAGGGAATTTTTGCCCTCAGTGGTGTTTGGAAGGTGCTGGTAGAATGATTGTGTTGTTGCCGTCCGTTTGAATCTGGTTTGCATTCCCGCTGGAAGTGTGTTAGTTTCTCCCATTATCCATGGATGACTGACATTACAGGCAGTATCTGCTACATTCCCTCATGTTGGAGCCCATAAACACGTGTTTAATCCACAGATTTTGTATACATGATATTGTTACAGCTCTGATGAGGCCCTTTGGGTGTATCTTGACAGTGCCTGCTTGGGGAGCCCTTAGACTGTTGAATATTAATGTGAGACACTGTAATTGTTCCTTGGGTGCAGTTAGTATGTGTTAACACTAATGTGAACTTAGGGATTCTTTAATTGACTGATGTGGGAGAATTATTACTTAGATGCAATTGATTATGCACAGAGACACCATCATTTATAGGGGGTTAAATAATTCAGCCTGTTTTTTAACAGTGCTTTGAAAGAAATTTTGTGGAGTTCAAGTTATATATATGTATATACAGCCATGCATATACATATGCACACGTATATATGTCTTTAGCTGAAAGATGGGTCAGTGACTTGGTTTATTACTTAAAGATTTGTGACTGTTTACAGTGTCTGAAGACTGTAGCTTAGCTGTACCTCTAGATGTGTTTCAACAGTACAGTTGAACTGGTGGAAGAGCTTTGTGCTTTCGAAATTGGGCTATGCCTGCTTCCACATATCACCATACCTACAGGATCCTGCCACCAATCTTGTGTTCAGTCTTGCTCCTTTCTGACAGAGTCTTCAGTGACACCTACAGCTCTGTTTGCCTGATTGTCTTGAGATGGTGTGCTACTCTGCACTCCTTGGATCTATACCTTTTTCTGTTCTTTGACTATTTTTTATTATTTTTCTGCTAGAACTATCTCACATCCCTGGTCGATTTGCTCTTTTCCTGATTCAGTCTAATTTATTTCTGTCCTTCTCTGACTTTGATCTTTCTTACTTCCTCCCTACTATCTTTCCAGCTGCTTTTCTGGGACCCCAGGGAAAACCTCAGCTCCTCTCCTTCTGTCACAGTACTTTGTGCTGTCTTGAAGTGTGTTGAAGTCCCTCCCCTGATGATCTAGATCCCTGAAGCATCTGATTACGATCATGCATTTTTCTGACCTACTCATTTCATTCATTTCCCTCGCTGATGACTCTCCTCTCAGCCCTTGAAAAAACAGGCTGCATAGCTGTGTAGGGATGTAATAAGAACAAAATAATAGTGTACTTGTCTGCAAGAAAACGTGAAAATGAAACACATTTCATATCAGTTCTATTTTTCCAACTCCTTTATTTAATTTTAAACCAGTAAATAAATAAATAAGAAACAGCAGGGGAAAAGAAAGAGTGAGAGGGAAATTAACCAAAAGGATTTGGTTTAAATCTTGCCCTTCTGGAACATCTTGCAATGAAAATGTTTTAAAACAGTATTTGCTTTTGTTTGTAATAACTGGGACATTTTCCTCCTTCTTTATTTCCTTGTTCTCCTCCAGGTCTGGCTGCTCTGCTTGATCCTTGCCACCCATCGCATTTGGTGGTGGCCACTGGAGCTGTGAGCGACTCTGTGGCTGATCTAGCTCTCAGAACCCTCTCTGCAGAAAGAAAAGGATCTGCCATTTTGATTCTTCAAAAGCTGGATTTCTAATGTCTTTTCTGTTTAGTATCTTACTTGGCTTGCATAGTTATAGGAACATTCAAGGAAATTCCTGCAGCTTTCTTGAAGTTTCTGCTGTGGTTGCTGGGATGTTTTATCTAAGCCTCAGTGACAAATCGTTTCCCAATATGTTCTACATTATCCTTATGACACTTTCTCAATCAATCCTCAAATACTCATGATGAAAACTCCTCTCTTTTGGCCTTTGTCTTCCTGTCCAACCTCTAATAGTTGTACCACAGAACTGACTCTACTCTGGGTTGAAATATAACTTTATAGTCCTCTGTTGCAATTAATCACAGAGCAGTTTGGGATGGAAGGGACCTCTGGTGATCATCTAGTCCAGCCCACCTACCAAGGCAGGGTCACCTCAGGCAGGTTACAACATAATGCATCCAGCTGAGTTTAGAATGTTCCCAGAGAAGGAGACTCCATGACCTCCCAGCACAGCCTGTTCCAGTGCTCAGCAATGATCAATGTAAAAAAGTTCTTCCTCATGTTGATGTAACACTTCTTGTGTTTTAGTAAATTCTATTACATTTTTATTACCTTTTTTATTTCAAAATATATAAATGTTTTTCTCTTTCCAGAAGTGGTTCAATTTCAGAATTTTTTCATGGTACTTTAAGAGAGCAAGTGCTACTGTTAGAATTGTTGGTATTAGGGCCACTGAGGCACAGTAAATTTTTGCTATGCATCAGTGAAACTACAGGAAAGCTTGTAGTGTTCTGCATGGTCAAAGCAGATGGTTTAAGCCAGCACTAGAAGGTATTTCAATCTAACAAGAACTAGCTGTACATTTGTCATCAAATAGTTTTCCAATTAAAACTTTCCCTTTTTGTTCAGGATAGAAGCAAAAGTTGACATATCAGAGTTTCTCTCAGGACTGAAAATTCAGTTTCAACTTTTCTATAATTCAAATTTTGTCTTCTTACCTTCTTATCTACTTTCTTACTCTAGTTTCTTGTTTTAATATGAGATTCAAGCAGAACTCCTAATGAAATCAGGGCAAACATCACTGGTCTTTGTCTTATGAAAGAAAACACTTTCAATGGGAAATCCAGCATATGTTTAAAATAATGAAACTTTTGCTTTATGCACTTCATAAAGAAAATCTTGCTCGTTTCAGACCAAGTAACTTGATTTAATTTCTGCTCTTATTTCAGGTATCAATTTGAGAAAATTAGTAGCTGAAAAGTTACTAGACAGTAGAGAGTTCTTCAAAGCAACCATTCTGGTTCCTTTCACAAGCAGAAGCAATACACTGTCAATAGTCCTACTGACAAAAGATGAGATTCAGTTCTTGAGGGAGGGGAAGAAGTGAGCCTCAGGCCAATGTTAGCCTTCTTCCTCAGGGCTAGGAAAGGAGAATTAGTGCATGTCTCTGGATGAACATGAGTGTAGGAAATGGCTGGTGTAGGAGTTGCATGTCATGCTGCTTTTCCTTGTTTCTAATATGTGTGCTCTGGGATTACAGCCACTTAGAGAACACTTACTGCAGCCCAGACTCTTCCATGCCAGTAAGCAGTCAAAAGGACTGCAGTTCTCTCTCATCAAAAACAACCTCCTCATCCAAAATCAAGTTCCTTTGTCTTTTTTGAAAGCCAATGAAAGTTAGTACTTTGGACCTTAGCTGATGTGAATTAGCAGCCAATTGGTCATACTGACACCTGGGACCAGTCTGAATGCAATGGTGTAAATAGAGGAAGGCAAGGCATGCTGCAGTATGGATAGCTTGGCAGATCTGCAAACAAATCCGTGCATACCTGAAGAAATGTAGATAAAAGAGCACTGAAAAGATTTGTACCAGTCAGGTAATTAAAATAATTTAGAAAGGAAAGGATTTGTTGTGGTTTTGTGTATCAGAGTGCTGACTCCTTCATGGGAGTCTATTATGACATGCACACAAAACCCCCAAAGGTATAGTTTTGGTACACAAAAGTTCTTAAGTGCTACTGCAAATATAACCTGAGTTGGTCTCAAGTGCTTAAATAATGTTTATGGCTATCTTGAAGCACAGAGACATGAATAAGCCTCTGGTTTAATCTGAATATGAATTTGCCATACACCTTAAATGCTGTTCAAGTTGTTGAGAAAAGCAGTATATGTCAATAGGAAAGTCTGTGCTTTAGTATTTTCTAAGACTTTCAGTTCATTTTCTTCTCTTTAGTTCACTCTGAAGCAACTTCATTTGTCAACTGTTGAGGGAACCTTAGCCAAAATTTCTTACCTTGAATCAAATTTGTAGTGAAGGTACAAAGTGCAAAAGGCCTCCAAGATCAAGGCAAATGTTTTTTAAATGATTAGGATTGGCTAATGTACAAAGACACACTGTGAATAAATTACATAGCCAAAGAAGAACACTTTAACTTTCTTTACTTAGCAGGTTT
This sequence comes from Sakesphorus luctuosus, assembly GCA_013396695.1. NCBI lineage: Eukaryota > Metazoa > Chordata > Aves > Passeriformes > Thamnophilidae > Sakesphorus > Sakesphorus luctuosus. Next base: position 197,365 of record VWZD01013252.1, read on the forward strand.
TTTAGTTTTATATGTATTCCCATGTATTCACATTCAAAAACAACTATGAATTTTTGAGTAATTTTGATCAGAATGAAGTTCATGTACAGTTTAGGTATTAAAGTAATGGCAATGCACAAGAAAATCCCAAAGAAATAGTTCCTGGAAATAAAGCAAACACTTGAAATAGGAAAAATATTTCCTGTTTGAAGTACTATTTAACATTCATTTGGAGTAACTATTTTTAGCTTTTTGCTTTCTTCTTTACTGCCCCAAAACAATGTCTTTAATTTGGTTTTGAGAATTCTTCAGGTAAATATCAACACAGTAATTTAGGAACTTTTACTAAATTCATACTTCCTAAGAGGCTGGATAAAACTGAGTGCTTTTAAAGCAGAGCTGTTTCAAAGAGAAGGGTGAATGTTCTGATACTCTGTGATGTTAGTTGCAATAGGAAAGAAATCTCTAGGAAGGTAGACCAGAAATGAGTGATATCCCTGAGATATGTCTTTATTCCCAAACAGAGCACAGATAACTTTAAAAAATACACACCTTTAAAGGATAAAAAGAACCAGTTAGTAGTATTTACACTATTAAATAGAAAGTTAATAAAATGTTGATTTCTCTTAGGTGTGGTAAAGTTTATGTAGAATTAAAACCTTGATATTTCAGATTAAAAAAAGATAAAATGCTTCCAAATTTCCTAACTGTTCTTTCTTGTGTGTGTGTGTGATAAAACCTTTTCTATGACATTTCAACTTTAACATTTACATTTCCTCTGTTTTCCCTCACACAGACACACACAGAACACCGGATATGGAAGCAGTGATTGAAGATCATCCAGTGAGAGAAAAAAAAATAGGGAAACTGAAGAAGGGACTAGAGAATTACTAAAGGTAAATTCTTGAATTCTTTGGTTTTTAATCACTTTCCTCAGAAATAGATAAGTGATCTCAGCTGAGATTTTTAATCTAAAAGAAGACATCCAGCTTGAATACTAAAATGGGGCTAAGAAAAACAACTGAAAGCAAAGGTTTACAATGGGAATTGTCAGGTAATTGTAAACATTGTGAATGAGAAACAATAGAGTAATTAAACTGTGAATCCATAATTTCACTAAGAATAAGCCACCTGGCAAAAGTATTCTGTGTAAAATTCTTTATCTCTAACTGACTAAACCAAATCAATACTTCAATATATCATAAAGAAACAGCTGAGGTATTACTAAGCCTATTGCCCTTACAGCACCACTTAGGAGCATTTTGTATGCAGGCATCTATATGGTGTTGGACACATTTTTTAATTGCAGTCATAAAGAGATTAATGTTCTACAGATAAAAGTATTTCTGAAGACCTGAAAGAAGTCCTGTATTTGCCTACAGTACTGGTTCTTGCTAGGAATGACAGCTAGGAAAGAAAAGTTAAATTCCATGGTAACATTTTCTCATAATGGATGAAAATATAAAGGGAAAGCAAAGTGATGGTGTCCTGAAGAGTGACTCACATTAAAAGGAACCAGAAGCCTATCCTATCATTCAAATGTATTGCCTGTGCTGCATGGAAAAGTCTCATGTCTGCTTCATGCTGTGGGATTTACAGTTTTCAAGCTGCCTTATTTTACAGTGAGAGTCTTTCCCCAAGAAACAAAAACTTTACATAACAGTTGCCGTGGTGTGTGTCTTGCAGTGTGCTCCTGCACTGGCAATCTGAGGAGGGGGACCTACAGCGAAAAATATTTTCTGCTCTGGTCTAGCAGGATATAAGATTTGTTGAGATTATGGGGTGAGGTGGCAGCGAGTATGGGAACTGGCCCATGGCAATCTGCATGCTATTCCCAGAAGATATGTTGGCACCAACTTTGCTGTACTTGGACGTCTAGTCCAGTAATTAGAACCCAAATCCCACTTCAAAGCACTGTAAATCTTAGCAGCAGAAACAGCAGGGTGTGCAGGGGCTGAAAGGTTAAAAGGGTACCAAACCCACAGAACTAAAAGGTGGTTGGGAGCATAGGCTGAGTTTCTTCCAGAAAGATGAAACAAATAGGCAATTTTTTCACCAGCCCAGAGGACCTCTTCAAGCCAGGAAAGCAAAAGCTTAGAGAGTCTATAAAGAAATAAAACGTTGCTACAGGAAAAATATTTCTTCAAAGATTGCAATTCAAGTACTCTGAAAGCAATTTTTTTTTTGCCTTGGCTCAGGGATTTGACCTAGATGCATAAAATGTTGTGGGCAATAAAGAAGGAACATTGAATGTCGTTTTATCAGGTATTATCTAGCTTTTTGAAAAGAGGAGCTTAAGACTGTAAATACTATGGTTGTTACTGTAGAAATGGGACAAAAGAAAAAAATGCCCCTTAAATTAAGTAATGATGTACAGTGGTAGGTTGGATCTGCAGGGGATTCTGCAATGTGAGGAAGGAGAATGAGTGAGTAGCATGCTGAGCAGCTTCTTCACATAGCTGCTCCAAGGTTTAGTGTTATAAAGCCTCCATATATTCAGTCTTCAGATTTATATGGACACCATGTTGCTGCTGCATTTTTGCCAGCTTAGGTCTCCCTTCTCAAAAAAGTAAACTTGTGATTATTTTAAAGAAAAACAAACTCGTAGGTGTCATAAATTACTTAACAGCAAACAAACTGGGAGCATGTGTTGCAAGTGCCATGCTGTCTGTCAGCTGTAGAAAAAAGAGGCCAGGAGTTCTCAGTTATTTTTGAAGAAATAACCCTCTTTCAGCATTTCTGTTTTCCTACAGTAGTGAATCAGAAAAAAAAAATCACTTTATCTGTAGGAAAGGAATGAGAACAGGCTGTAATTTGCAGCTGAGGTATAAATATTTACCCTTCCAGCTCTGAGCCAATTACAGTGTTTTGACTTTTTTTCATTAGAAATTGCATCTTTCATGTAAAATTTGATTGAAGTCAGCTCCCTTAAAGATAAGGGTGGGGAAATTAGTTACATAACTGTGAAATGAAAGTAACCTTTTTCTTTCATATCTAAATGAAATATTTCAAGTAAACCCGAAATATAATTTTCTAGCTTTTCCCCCCTACATTTCTTCCTCCCTACACAGAGTTAGTTTAACTTGAACAATTACCCTCTCATCAACTATTTAAAATTCTAATTTAGGTTGAAACCAAAACACATCATGTTATAACAGCCTTGAAATAAAATTTTGTTTTATCTTTCTTAATCCATTGCCCAAGTTCCTCACTTCTCCCATTGTGATACACTTCAAATAATTCAAACACTGAACAGAAATGGGTCCAAGGGCACAGAGACAGTGTAATGTATAGATTTGAATGAAGATGAGCTCTATTTCAAATACCATACAAAATGTTGTTTGCGTTCTACTGAAAGAGAGCTGAGTTAAAGGATGACAGCTGTTATCATGCTGAAAGGCTGAGTTTAACCTCAAATGAATTTTGTATTCTGACCCTTACAAACCCATTGGAATGACAAGAGTGCTCTGAAATGCTGAAATTCAGCATGCTGAAACAAAATATTTTGATACTGTCAAAATGTCTTCCCCTTGTTATTTTCCTCAAAAACATTTGTGGAATTTGACCTTAACTGTAACCAGTGTTAATGTTCACACATTCATGTGTGAAGCCTCATTATGCTAGTCACTGAACTATTGCCCTAGTCTAGATCATGACATCAGCAATAACATAGAATAGAAGGAAAGAACATCATATTTAAGGGAAAAAAATGAGATACAACATGTCAGCTGGACAGAGCAAAGGCATGGAGATATATGTTCATGGATGCCCTTGAGACTGAAGTTGTCCTCCAACTTCTTACTTCCCAGCATCTGGGAGAGCTGGTAGGTGTTACCAATAGGTTCTGCAGGATGTTTCTTAGCCTCCTGCCCCTGATCTCTGCCTGTCTTGGGTGGTCTAGATGCATGTTCAGTGGATCTTGGTTGTGCTGGGAAAATCAGGTGCAGTGTCACAGTTATCTGTACCTTTGCTACACTCTTGTGTGAGGAATGGCTTGTTAACCTACCTCTAATTCAGTTAACTTACAAATAGGTTAAGTTAGGGAAAATAGATGAAGATTTGTTCAGAATATCCTGAATAGGGAATGTGTTATAGTACATGTTTTCTTTCATGCTTTCATTTTACTATTTTTATAGATATTTATAACTGTGAGACAGTGCATATAATGGATGACCAAAAATGTGTAAGATTAGATTTTTCTCTTTTTCACTGTCATGCCTGTCTCACTTTTGAAATGGCAGTAGTCAGAGGAGTACAACTGTTGTCATAGGTTTTTCTGCTCTCGTTGTTAGCTCTTATAGAGAGTTTCCTCTTTGGCATCTAAAGTAAACAAAGTTTCGTGGAGACAAAGGACTTCACAACACAAACCCATAGGATTTAAGTGAAGACATTTTATTCCACACAGCACACAGATTACATAGGGTTACAGGTACATCTTATTGGCGAAAAAGATCTCGCCCCAAGCACGTTAGAACTTTTAATTGGATACAAGCTTATATCTCACAAGCCCAATGTTTACATTATCTCATCCTGATGTTTTGAGGTTGGTGTCTGGAGTAGAGCCAGGCCTGGGAGTACTCCCCAAGATGAGCTAGTAGGGAGTAACTGAGGCCTAACAGACAAACAGCAGGTGTGACCTTGCTTTTACTGCCATATCTGCAGAATCCTCTTTTGCTGGGATATCAGCAGAATTCTCATGGCTAGAGCAGTTGAATTCTCATGGCCAGAGCAGTTTGGATTGCTCAGAAATTCACTTTCTGCAACAGGCATCTTCTAGAGGACTGAGACATGAAAACTCAGTTCTGTTCCTTAACCTGGTGGTGTGGTTTAAGCCCAACCAGCAGCTCAGCCCCGTACAGCCACTCGCTCACTCTCCTTTTCCTTACAGTGGGATGGGGGAGGGAATCAGAAGGGTGAAAGTGAGAAAAAACATGATCAAGATCAAGACAGTTTAATAAGGAAAGCAAAGTCTGTATGCAGAAGCAAAGGAAAATGAAGAATTCACTCACCCGCTCCCATGGGCAGGCAGGTGTTCAGCCACCCCCAGCAAAGCCAGGCTGGGAAGACAAATGTCATGGCTCTGAACATGCCCCTTTTCCTTCTGCTTCTCCCAGCTTTCTTGCGCAGCCTCAGCCTCCGTGCTGGTGAGGTAGGGTGAGAAGCAGAAAATACTTTTGTTCTATTTAAGTACTGCTCAACAGCAACTAAAATGCCCCTGAGTTGTCAACATTGTTTTCAGCACAAATCCAAAACATAGCCCCATATCAGGTACTATGAAGAAAATAAACTCTGACCCAGCTGAAACCAGCGCACCTGGTCACTCTGTTCTGTTATATGGACAAACATTGCATACCTTCTGGAATACTGACAGAAACAAATGGGGCAATAATTAGCTGCATTGGAATGGTAGGGGGTAATGGAGGCAGCCATCTCCTCTCAGACATACCATAATGTATAGAACAATACTATGAAGTAAAATGCAGCTGGTCACTGTGGCATAACAGATTTGTATTAGGAGTTCTTCAGTGTTGTTGATTACTTACTGGAGACCCTACAGGAAATTTTACTCAGATGCATCACTGTCATGTTTTTTCACTCTGACATGACTGATCTGCCATATCTGAAAAAAAAAAAAAATCAGAGACCTCAGTACACCAAGGGATAGATTCAAACCTGTTATGATTCCACTGAAATGGATACATACGCATCAGAGGATAAATTGACCTATAGATAGAATTCCCATGAGCAACTTGTGAGTAATATCCTCCTGAATTTATAAGTGATGCATTTAATTATCATCATTGCAATAAATAAAAATTACATCTATCAATAATGAACGATCTCTTGGATAGCTTTTCTTTCTCTGGTACATACTTAGGTGAGCCTCAGTAAACAGATGCCCTCAGGAGATTGAAAGTGATCTTTTTTCCCTCTTTTTTTAGGTATTATTCAAAGGAAGACTAGTAATCTCCTCTAGTTAATGTATTAATTTGGCTTAATCCTAGTTTTTTCATGCTGATCATGTAAAAAACGACTATGACTGGTGAATGCAAAAAATTGCAGCAGTTGGCTATTCAGAATTAACAACTTTTTCATCATTGTTTTCTTTTTGTCTGAGTTTTGAAAGGACAAGGACATATAGTGGAACATGAATATAGGAATATAAAACACAGAAAAAGCTTCACAGTTCTACTGATTTTCTTTTCTGGTTTGTTTTTGATCAGAGGGGCTTAACATATGGCAACACTGTGTTATCTTGAATAGTTATGCCTCAGGAAAAATTTGGATTGCAATTGAAAACAAGAACTAAACAATGATGGTAGTGTCTAGCCGTAAATGATCCTTCTACTTTAATAGAATTGAAACTATCAGTCCAAACAAAATATGAAAATTTTAAATTTTAGGTTTGTGACAAACAGAATTTTAGGTTTGTGATAAAAAGAATTTATTGCATATTGTTGATATTGATTTTTTTAAAAAACTGATATTTCAAAAAAAGGAAAAATATTCATTTTCAGAAAGACTTGTTTGCTCAATCCTTTTGGTTGAGCTGCATTCCTTCATGCACATAGCTGAGAAGTGAGCAAACAGGGAGGGAAATTTATGGCTGTGCTATTGAATTGGAGAGTATTAGTTTCTGTTTTTCCTCTGCTTTGAAGTGAGATTTGTGAGGATCTTGTGAACCATAAGGAGAGTTTGAGACAATACAACAAGCAATTTCTTTTTTCATCTTCTGGCACATGACTAGTCGGTGAATGGCAGAAACCTTCTGCTCAGCTGCTAGACTTGGCCACAAGTTTCTTGCTGGCAAGAGCCAGGTCTCCAATGCATTTCAAATGGCAAGTAGTGGCCTCTAACCAAAGGTAGGAACTTTACTCAGTAATGGTCCCCAACCTGTTGCTTACCCAGTTATTCTTCCTTTGGTTTTTCACGTCTCCTGCAAAATACTTCTTTATTGTGCCAGAAGTCTGTGCAATGCTTTCTTGTTTTGAACACAGCTGTCAGGAGCTTAATAGGGCAGAAAGACCAGAGTGAATGCAGAATAAATCTTCAGAGCCTACTGAATAGGAATTTTCTTGAGAGTGATGCTGTAGAGAAACAGAGAAGTCAGTGGAGGCAGCATATATTAGAAAAGTTGGATGACAGTAAAATGTAAGAAAAAGTTAGGGAGAGGTGACTCTTTCTCTCTCTCTGTCCCCAGAAATAAATCAAGCAAGCAATCACCAAACCCTCTAAATCAAAAAAGTGCTACCTAATTTGATAATCAAGTAGTCCATTTAAAACATTGTTAAAGCTGAAACCTACCTTTGGTCCACCTGTAACCAACCTTTCTTTGGATTTTGTATACCAATTAAATAATCACTGAAAGAGAATAAACAGACTTTAACTGCATAGCATAAATCCTTTGGCCGCTTGCTATGTCATTAACTTAAAAATACAAAAATTAAAAAAAAGCACTAAATGCAGAAAGAAATTATGTTCTTTATACCTTGCTACATAATCGATGCAGGACAGATAGGGTTCTAGTAATTAAAACTCTAGTAGTAAACTAGATGGTAACTTCTGAAATGGAAAATTAACGACCNTTAAATGTGTTGAAGTGTCATTTGCATTAGCAATAAGGGTAAAGATACATTATGGACCATGATATACAGCAGCATTTGTTGTTTTTTGGTTTTTTTTCCTGTGCTGTGATATACAGAACTGGCCCTACAAGTTTTTGTCCAGACAGGTCTGTGTTTTTACTGACTTGAAGAATTGAAAAAAGGAAACTTTTCACAAGGTTCACTTAGAGGAATTGCATTGGAATTGGGGCTTTCTAAAATTACATTGTGTTAATAGGAAAAGCNGGTTCACTTAGAGAAATTGCATTGGAATTGGGGCTTTCTAAAATTACATTGTGTTAATAGGAAAAGCTTGATAAGACAGTGGACTACTTCTGGACTTTTCTTCTTTGTCTACTTGCAAGCAATAACTCTGTCTTCTGCTAATGTTTTCACAGAAAGAAGTCTCTAGGTGAAAAAAAATAGACTCTGGTTCATTTTGTGTGAAAGGATGATTAATGGGAAGGAGATTATTAGGAAATCTAGACAGATATGAAGTCCTCTTTTCCCTAGTGCAAAAGTTTGTAGCACCAATGTCAGTTTTTGATCACATCTGTTTTTTCTGTCTCTGCCCTGTAGTGCCCCTAGACTCTGCTATCTAGTATGTAGAGAAAGATGCAACAGAGCTGTGCATATTCATATCAGCCATCTTTTTGCTAAGTAGTCTGGTTTATCAGATGGTTACTAGAAAGGGTGAATCTTCACCAGAGGTCAGCCTAAGCAGGAGTCAATTTTGTGTCCTTGGAATTGCTTTCTGGAGATCTTATTTTTTTTTCCACTGACTAAATATAGATATGAACAAAACATTTAACCTAGAAAGTTGTGTGGTGTTAAAATGAACAACCCTAGTCTGTGTGCATGTGTGCAGATAAATTTTCATTTCCGCTAAAAACTCTGCATGGAATTCTATTCTTACTGTTGCCCACCAAGAAGTTAGTTCAGCTCGCCTTGTTTTGTCTGCATCATGTATCCTGACATGAAGTGATTTGTGATCTACTAAGTACTCTTCCACCTAAACAGAAGAGCTGTAGTGAACAGCTTGGCAGGGAATTTCAGACTATCGAGAGCCCAACTGCAGCTGAGGAAAGGACTTTACATGAAAAAAAGGCAGCTAAAGTGCTTATAAAGCTCACAGTGTGTGTCTGTGATATTATACATGGTTGACTTTTGCATGAACCTATTAAGCTATAACTTGCACCTCAGTTGAGCATTGCAGGAAGGAACTCATCCTAAGGCCATCACGTTGTGAGACAACAGATTCAGAAGGAACAGTTTTGTTAGCAGCGGTACACTCTGCAGAGATGGGTTTTTTTCTATAGAAGAATGTGACAGTGCTCAATGGAGCGTTTGTGAACACTTCAAGGTATGTTAACTGAAAACTGAAATTAAAGAGAGTGCACCCTGAGTTCATGTGAAAGGGATTCTGAGGTCAAGGCTGAGTAATGAAAGAAAGGCTTCTCTTCAATCAGTAAGGTGACAGATTGGCACTCTGGAGATGTGTGCTGTTTTACATACAGAGACTGAAACAAGTGTTTGGTAGAAATTAATTTTTCATCTCCCATTAAAGGAATGAAGTGAAAATCTTCCACCTGGAAAGTTCTTTATGGCTGTGTAATGGTTTTATAAATGCACCTATTAAGTACTGTGCTCCGTATCAACAAGCTGCTGTCAATCTGCATCTTAATAATGCGTACTATTTCCAAATTTATTTACTGCATTGTGGGGTAAGCAGGCTCGGTTGCAGATTAATGACCTCTTCTGATTTAGAGGGATTAATGTTGACATGCATAGCCATGCATGGTAGTGTAAAACATTTTATTTTTCCTTTGCCCATTTAAAAGTGCTGGTGCTTGTTACTTTTTAAAGAATTTCATAGTACCATTACTGTGGATATGAAAATTTTGGAGACAAATGAAAATCTTCCAGGGATTATTTTGGCCTTATATTCATTACAGCAACAAAGTTTCATAGAAAAAAATGTGTTGGCCAGAGAATAAAGCAGCTTTTATAGAATTAATGAACTAAAAATACTAATTTATCTTATACTTTGTAATAATTAACAAGGAAAACATTTACTAGGAGAATGATCTGCTCAAAAATTTATTTACTATTATTTACTCTTAATAATTTTGTATTGTTATAGTCCTCTTTCATGACATTATGAGACATGGAATTGTGTTCCAAAAATTAATTTGTAATTTAGCATTTTCTTTTGAATTTCACCCACTTCGTACTTGAGTATTAGATATTGTCTAGCAATAGACACAAAGCTCATTTTTTGGAGCTAAGTAAACTTTCAGCTTCCTTTCAGGCCAGTTGCGACAGCTGTTTATTACATGGTTTACCTTAAAGCCATAAAGATTAGCACTTAGTTCCAAAGTTGGCTGTGATATGAGACACTCCTTTTGAAATATATAAGTATTGAAACAAGTAAGGACAATCTTACTTAAATGTGTGGTTAACTCTTTTTTTCCCCTCACTTTAATATGATTTAACTCATATGAATGATTAGGGTGACAGCTTCTGGTCATGGTAAATGAAACACTGCATATAAAGTGGGAAACAATTATGCCTCAATTACATGGGGTTGTGATACTTTAATTGTTTTTTAGCCTCTTTGGAGAAACATGGACTATTACTTTCTCTTCACACTGACTCTTTTAGCTGTCTGTGTTGTCGAGGTTCTACAACATACACTTCTTAAAAAGCAATCAAACTGTGGCACTAGGTTTTTGAAGAGAAACATGCTGACGATATGGAAACAAAGCTGCAGTGAAGAAAACAGCAAAGGTAAATGAGTTAGCAGAAAGCTATGATGATGACTTTGGTGAAGAGTTCCTGTTAAAAGTAGCCAATTCATAGAGTGCTTTCCTTATGTATAAAAATGTGAGGGACAGACCATCTAATTTTCCATAAGCATTTGTATATTAGAACGGAAGTAAACCCTGATGCTACTGGAACTCTCAAACCAACATTTCTTTTTAGCCAGCCTTATTCCCATAAAATAAGCCCCCTTAAAAATGGTCTCAGTCTTCTGCTTTTGACTTTCTATGGCTTAAATGCAAAGCAATGAATTCCCTGCAAGCTGAGTGCTGATGAGCTATTGCTTACTTTTCTGATTAGCATAGTTGCCATTGCTCTCCAGTGACTTGATTGTGGCCAGGTAAGGGGCAATGGGGCTACTCCTCTGAACCTTGTGCTCTCTTACTGCCTACTTACTGCAGATCTTTGAACTGCTTTCTTATACTTTAGCTTTTTCTCTCATAGCAAGCTCTCCAAACCACTCAGCTTCCATGAGAAATCCATGCATCCATCTATTGCCACCTGAGCCAGACTCTTCTCCCTGAAGCAAACACATATGTATTCAGTCTATAGCCCTGAAACTCTGCATAAGCATTGCCCATGTCTCCTTTTGCAAGCAGTGGGGAGAAGCAAGAACAGATAAGAAAGGTGATACTTTTGGTACTAATATTGAAATGTCCACAATATTTTTGTATCGAGCATTCTACTTTGGAGTAAGACTAGCCTGGAACTTTGGATAAAGTACCTATCAACATCTAATTTGCATTAAGTGCATCTTCCTATTTAGTTTAATCCAAGAGAAATCCAATTCATGAGAAGGGCTAGTGGGAATAACCAGGAGACTCACTTCAGAAATGCATTCCTGGTCCAACTAACTCACTGCATCCTAGGCCAGTACTGGCCACATACGATGAACATCTGAGACTGACATATAAATCTATGGCAGTGATGTTTCCAGGAAGGAGGAAGACAGGATGGGTTTTGATGTGGAGGAAGTCATTGCCACAGTGATTTCCTGATTTTTTTTTAATTTCTCTTCTGCTGCCTGTGAACACACAGGCAGGTTCCCAAAAAGAAGGTGACTACAAAAATGGCCTGAGAAGAGAATAACCTGAGGTTTGCAGTGGACAGAGTGTAGGAAGGTCTAAGCTTTGCATATTGGGCAAACCAAAGGTTGAAGTGGCAGTGAGGGGAGAGGTTTGAAACTGAAGGGAGGGATGGCTGTTTGTATATACCTTACCCATGGTACCTAAAGGAGGTCTGAATTTAAAAAATCAAAGAATTTAATTAGCCCCTGGTGGAGTGAGGTATAAAGCAAAACTATACAAAGATGGCATTGCAAAGATACCAGATTGAAGACTTGGATTCAGAGAAGGAATAACACTGTGGGATCTGGACAACTAGCAAAAATGTTTGTGGCTACTCTGCTCCGCTGATGTGGTGTTTCCATGGAAGTAGGTGTGATTAGCTAGTTCTTGTCCTCACGTTGTAATGGATCAAGCAAGCCAGTTCGATTTTCCCAAGCCTGCCCAGTTTCCTCATGTTTTCTTTGTCCACTGTTACCCCGTAACTGTCTCAGAATTTGGATTTTACCAAAATCCATGTAGAGGAAGTTCCTCTGCCTATCTTCCTCTGGATATTCTGTGTTGTGTTTTCAATTTGATGATTCAGTAAAATATTAACAAAGAAATCATGGCTTATGCATCACAGCAGAACAAAGTGCTAGTTCTATTTGCAATTGTCCTTTCTACCTGATGCTTCTCAGCCATGTGGTCAGTAGCACTTAGACTCTCTGCAGAGGCAACACAGAGAAAAATACCAATGGAACCCTGCTGGTCAAACCGCTGTGACACAGAGCAATACAAGTTTACTGGAGTAATTGCTTAATTTCCATTTTTCATGTCAGAAAAAGCAAAATGAATAAAAGAATCCTCTTTGTAGGATATAAGAAGCATATTTTTTTTCAAAAATATTTCATTTTATTCCTGAAAAGAGAGATGTTTATCAAGGCAAAAAGATGAGGAAATTCCACAGATAACTTGTTATAATGGGGAAAAGAAGTGAAAAAGAGAAAGTAATCATCATATGGTAGTGGCAAGTTTTCAGGATGGCAGTATTGGTATTATTGAAAAGTAATTGGTTTTACCAGAAAATATAGAATGAAGCAAAGCCAGTAGATCACTCAAAATGCTTTTATAGCATGAGTAAGTATCTACTTAATTGCTTTTCCCTACAAATATCATTTACCACACATGCCCAATAAATTTAGAAAAACCCTAAACATCATTCCTAAATTGGCTGTAATTACATCTCATGGCTTTAAACTAAGTTCACATATTTAGAAGAGATATTTCTCATTTTCACAACATAAACAGTTCCAAATTTCATATTTTTTAATTAGAATGAAAGAAGATTAAAATTATTTTTTTCTTACAGACAAATTACTCCATATTTCTTCAGGACAGCAGCTCCCTCATTTTCACCTCAAACATCTCCTGTTGTTTTTGATAGCTGAATCACTGGGCATGCTTACTCTCAGCCAGTAAAATATTCCTGCAGCCCTAAAGACACAGAATACCAACAGTAAGAAAGGTGTTACTGTTTTCCTCGTGGCTTTGTGATTTTGTTTTCACTAACATTAAACCACTCATGTGATGTTTTCTTTTCACTATCCTCTCTCAAAGGCATTGTAGTTAAGCCGTTTTCTGGCATGTGCATCAGGTGGCTTACAATTTTTCTTCTTTTCAGGATTCTGAGCTGAGATTATGAAACATCACAAAATGAAAATGATTTGTCAAACCAATGACTTCAATATTAGATCAAGAAATGATTTTGAGTAATCTATTTCTAATATAATAGGACATGATTTATGAGGTTCCTTGCTTAATGTATATGTTTTCAACTTTTAAGAATAACTTGCACCCAATATTTGCATCAGAGAAAAAAATCTGTGAAATATTATAGCATCATTTTTACCTTAGCCTGGCTTTTATGAGATTTTTTTTTAATGTGAAAAAAGGCTTTTCACTATTTCTGGTAATTTATAGCTTATAGTTTATCTTAGTTGTATGTGGAATATTTAATGATTTTTCCTATATAAAAATGCAAAATAATATAAAGAGATAAAGTCAGACAGTTGGGGAAAGACCTCTGTTAAATCAGCCTGGTGTTTTGCTTTTCATATTGTACATGTGATTGCCAGAAACTGAGAAGGTGAACTAGTTGTGCTTCCTAGTCTTGACTCTTACACAGGGAGAGTGGTGACAATACCTAGATTTGGCCCATTAGTTTTGTTCATTAATATGAGTAATTTAAAATTGATCATCTAATCTGGTAATTATGTTTGTTGTTTTTTTTTTTTAACTCTCTACACTCGTGCCTGTGAACCTCTTCTCCAAAAAAGCTCTTCAGATATGACTCCTCAAAAAATACCTTGCTCCTTGCAACATACAACTGGCTATATTCTATCAAATAATCTAGGAAGAAACATCAGAATACAGAAAACATGGCCCAGCTGACTGACTTTTATGAGTCTGACTCACTGTCTGTTCAGGTCAGTAGAAACTCACTGTTTAATTTTCAATGAACTTTTAATATCCTTTATTGTTTATTTCTAACCACAGAAAAGATATTTTTAAGCACCTCTTCCCACTGAAGTCCACTACGATAAGGAGGCATGATGGGATTCAGTTGTTTAAACACCATGTTTGATGCCACTGCAATGGCTTTACAGCATTCAGCTTGTTTTTCAGCCTCCACTCTGTCAGGCTGTGTGCCTCTCCCAAATCCTCTCTCTGTGCTTCAGTCAAATGGTTCAAGTTTTTCTAAATAGATTTTATGTTTCAGGGGTTGAGTTATGCTCTCGGTGTCTGAACTATTACTATTGCTACCACAGAAGGATGCGTTTTATTTATTAAAAAAAAAACAACCAAACAACATAAGAACTGCTTTAGCTTCCTGTCTATGTCTAGCTTACATTCAATGTGTCCTCCCATAGAAATACTTCTTTGTAACCTGAAGACATGTTTGAAATAGTTTGCCATTATAGCAGAATATATGGTCCTGCAAATATATGGGTCATGCAGTTTACTGCACCTTGATAGCTCTTATTCTGATTTTGCTCAGACTCTTTCAAATTGAAGCCCATGAATAACAATTATTTTCAAAGAGAATGTCAAATGGTTGTCTTCTAATAAACTTTCACTCTGCTTGGCTGTAAATAAGATTACCACTGAGGAATAAAGTTTCAATATTCCTTCTGATATAACTAGATGGAAGTTTTAATGTAAAAAAAAAAAGTGTGATGACTTGGTGATGATTCTTTTACATGCTGATGGTTGCAAGCCCTTGCAGTCAATGCACATGAAAGGCTTTAGAAAAAATGGTCTGTGCTTTTCCTGTGTGCCTGTGACCTGTTTGCAGGGAGCCAGACTCCTGGTTATTCCTGTCATGTCAAGAGAAACCAAATTTCAAAATGAATTATGAACTCACAGCTATGAAACAAACAACTTTACTTACATATATTACCTCTTTATCCTGGCTCTGCTGTCAACCAGGGAGACTTCCCAGGGCAGCAATGAAGGTTTAAAATTGTCTGTAGGGAAGAAACAAAATGAACAGGCATGAGGGAAAGGGAAACTAGACAACTGTTTGTTTTTATTTTAGTTATGAGTTTAGAACTAATCTGCCTTCTTTCTGGTCTAGTCCTGAGCTATGAGCTTATTGAAGTGCATTTAAAAATGGAGGTCTCAAAGTACAATTTGTGAAATGTGGTGCAACAGGCATAATGGTGGGGACCAGCAGGCTTAACTTGCTGAGCTGTAGCTCTTGCTATTCTTCCCCAGTGGTATCCACTCCTTTATCTCTGCCTTTCATAAACAGAGGTGCAGTAGCAAAAGAGAAGATTTTTATTTTTTGCCTTTGCTCTTTAATCCCTTTTGCCTTACAGGCAAGGAGAGAGCTGTCTTCATTTTCTGAAAGAAAGTAAAACTTTCTCAGGAACCCAAGAGACAGAAGATTCATTTGGGCTACAGAATAAGAAACAATGGATAAAATAGCTGTCAGAACAGAGTGAAATGCTCTTGTTTTTATTTTCCTACCATATTTGTGGAGAACTGTAGGGCCTGGTAGTGTTGTTTTTTTAGAAGTTTTGTTAGCCTTTTTTTTTGACAAAATCACATGTCCTCTGCCACATTTCTTTCTTGGTTGTCTACTGGACAAATTTCGACAGAAATCAGGAAGGAGGTGCACAAGATTTCTTTTAATAAGGTGCTATGGTTGTATTTCCAAAAGTTTGTCTCTGAATAGAAAATAGCAATGAAGAAAAGACATTTTTTAATCTTCTTCCCTTGAATATCTGCACAATATCATGAAGGAAGTGAAAACTTTGGCAACTCTATTTCGTATCATTCTGAGGTATTAACAAAATTAATAACAATATAAGACCTGGGTATAGTGGGTCAAACCAGAGGTTTAGGATGAGTTGTTTAAACTTAATGTCCAGCTACAGTCACTGGAGATATTCTCCATTATCCAAAATATTTAGATAACACTCAGGCATCCAGATACAGCTATCCAGGACTTACAAGATACCTGCATCTGCCTCAGATGGCAACTGGAGTTCAAGAAAAGTATGCCATGCCTAATATGTGCTTGCTATGACACCAGATGTTTGCCTCAGAAACCCAAGAGTCAACATTCAGGTTGTGCTTTTGCTCCATGTTTGCTTGGACTTTAAAGCATATTTATATGTTGTAAACTAGTTAATTTTTGCTGACTTTCACATTGCAACATCATGAAGTAGGGCTACAGAAAACTGCAGTTCTGTTGGTAGACAAAAGTATTAAGCCATATGTATTAATCTGCTATGTAAAGAAACTGATCCATGCTTTCTATAGAATATATGTAAATGTTCAGTGTTTTGACATTTAAGTCCTTGTGAGCTACTAAAAAAGACAACAAACTTAAGTACTTGTTTTGTTCTATTTTTGAGTCTCTTACAAGCTAGGAAAATATTGCAAAAGGCAAAACCTGAAAGTAACACAAAAGGAACATAAAATCAGGAACCACTTCATTCTTAAGTGTCTGTCTCTATTTCTTATTTTGTGACTTGTCTAAATAGAGTGTGATTTGGTTTTAAACTTGTAAGAAATCTGGGATAAGACAGGAATACCTCTTCTTTTGGTCCTTAATCAGCCTTCAGGACATATGGAGGATAGATGAACAGTCTTTTGTTCCAGATGAATATATGGTATTCTGACAGGCGAGGCTTATTGCTCCAGCAGCTGGTAGCTATATTTAAAACCCGATTTTTCGGGGGGAAACTCACCATGGCTACTATTAGTGGATCTTTTTATATGTAAGTAGGAACAATGACCAATTTGTTATGATTTTAAATCTAGTTCTTAAATTTCCCTCTAGAATATCTACATAGAAGATGATGATCAAAGAGAAAGCTTAACAGGACATGGTATTATTTTTTTTCTTGAACATCATTTTCTGTAGTTTGACTTTTGGGTCAGCACTCTTATACAAAACTTTTGATGGGAATAAGAATGAATGTGGATGTAGGCCTACAGGATGGTGTCGAGTCTGGCCTGACTGCAAGGCACTATAGAAGTTTCTTTGCTTTAACTGACTTGGGTGGTAAGGTTTCAAGGTGATAAAAGATTCTGAAGTCTGCCTTTACTTGTACTTAACTCTCACTGTTGGCTGTGACCAGTGAGAAACACTCACTTGATTTTAGTGTGTTGACTGAATTTAGCAACTATGATTGTCTCATCTCTTTTTGGTAAACAGTACAAATGTATTTAGTGTTTTATCTCTTTCTGCTTTCACTGTAAGAGCAGTCCCTTTGGCAGTGAGTGTCTACCTTCTGAGTTGCTAGTTCTCCTACTCTTATTGTTGCTTGTAAGACTCTGTTAGTGAAGCAACAAAACCACAAGGAGCAATAGGGCACAAGGAGCTCAAAAATCTTGTTCTGGTCCCTCAGCTGCCACCTATATTTTCTTGACGATACAGAGAAGCCAGTGAATTGTTAACTGGTATGCCACATGAGTTTCCCTCTGACTCCAGGGCATTTTCCAAGGCCTATAAAACTATAACAGTTAGCACCTTCCTGGAAATGAAACAAGTAAGTGTAGCTCTGAGCATCATTGGCTGCAGAAAAGCCTCAGGGCAGGAGAGGCAGGCAGAGAGCAGAAGGTTGTTTTATCTAGAGGAGCACCGAACTTTGCCTTAAGGCAGAGCTTCAGGCCAGTAAAGGCATCTAATTGGGATGGTAGCCAGAAATCCAGGTGGGACAGAAATACTACATAAAGCTGTTCTCTTTTCACTTCTGACCAAAAAAAAAAAAAAAAAAAGGTGGTGCTCAATAAAGATATTTTATATTTTACACTTCAGCAAACATACCCTGAAGTCTGAGAGAATGACTGGTGGCTTTACTGTATTTTTGTAACTGCTCATGCTTAATTGAACACACAGCTATCTCTTAATAATAGGCTAAATTCATATGTAGTTAACAACTGTAAAATATGGCAGCCAGCCGATAAGGCTTCACCACCCACCATCATGACCACTGAAAGGGCAATGTGGCAGGACACAAGCAATCCAGGAGGTTTCTGCAGTGCATTGAGGACAATTGACTACCACACATGGAGACTCTGACAAGGGAAGATGCTCTGCTGGTCCTCACACTTGCAAACAAGGAAGAACTGGTTGGGAATGTGCAGCTTGGCATTCAGGATCTTGGCACACTCTTAGTGGAAGAGGACCAGCTTGAGTAACATTTTTAAAAAATGGACATGCACAAGTCTGTGCTGCATCAAAGAAAATAAGGACATACGGACCAGAGAAACAGACAGTGAGATGGATTGAAAACTGGCTGAGCTTTGGAGCTCAAAGTTCTGTGATCCAGCAGCACAAAGATGAGCTGGAGGCCAATCCTCAGCAGTGCTCACCAGGAGTCAATACTAGGGCAATATTGTTCAACATCTTCATTAATGATGAGGACCGGGGGACAGAAAAGCCTCTCAGCAAATTTGCAGATCATGATGCAGTACAAGAATGGGTAGGTAATACACCAGATGGTTGTGCTGCCATTCAGAGGGATGTCAGCAGACTGGAGAAATGGACTAAAAGGAGCCTTATGGAGCTCAACAAAATTCTGCATCTGCAGAGGTATAATACCCAGGCAAGAGTATACACATGTTTACTGGAAAACAGCTCTGAAGAAAAAGATATGGGACTCGGCTGCACTAGGCATAGTGCTGCTAACAGGTTGAGGGAGGTGAACCTTCACCTCTGTTCAGCCCTGGTGACACAGCTGGAGTGCTAGGTCCAGTTCTAGGCTCCTCAGTACAAGACAGACAGGCACTTAGGAACTGAGCTCAGTAAAAGAATCATGAAGATGATTAAAAAATTGGAGCACCTGACATAGGAAGAAAGGCTAAGAGAGCTGGGTCTGAAACACATGTGTCTATGGTCTTCCACCCCTCCGGAAGCTGCACTCTGCTGCCAACTGCACCAGAGTGCTTGTTACCCCCTCCATTTGTGTCCAAGAGTCCTGAATAGCACATGTAAGTGAAAACTGACTCCTTGCCCTTGTTTATCTTCTCACCTGTCATTTGATCTGTTCTCTTTATTACTGCTCCCCTTGACCTAAGACTCCCTGCAGATTTAATAGAAGTCTGGCTTTGGCACTCAGGAGACTTGAAACTTTGTTTTCACCTCTTTGCACCTGAGGCCAAAAGGAGATGGAACTAAACAAATAAACCATCTCAGAATCAGTAGGAGCCAGGGGATGTCAGGTCTTGTCTTGGAGGCTGATAAAACTGTGCTGTGTCAATATTTCTCCAACCACTGTGCTGAAAATACCACAGTTTAGTAGGCAGAAAATGTCTTGTTGTCTTTGGCATTGTTTTCTTTGGGCTTTGTGTTTCTCTATGTGTTTTTCCTAAAGGAAACGAGAATTGACATCATTAAAAATATTAAGCAGAGCACCAGAGCACTTATCACACTTTTCATTTCCTCCGCAAAGTATCATCCGTAACACCATTGAAAGAAGCACAGGAAAGCCCTGTTCTTTCAGCTCCCAGCTTCCACATTTGTAGGGAATCACAATGTGCAGTTAAAATGCAAAGCAGATTTAATACTTTAATGGAATGTTAAGCTTTTACTTTCATTGCAGCTTAGTATAAGAATAATAGACACTCTTGTCTCTTTCCCAGTGACAAGGGAAATCAAGGTCTTCGTAGTCACAATTTTGACTTGGATTCAACTGCCTAGACCTGTTGCATGAGAACATAAACTAAGAATATAACAGCAACCACAATTTCATACTTATTAAATGTTAAGAGGAAGGTGAGTGCATTTCTCTCCTGATACCTTGCTTAAATGTCTTGAGAAGGATGATTTCTGTGTATGTATTTCTACATATTCTACATATGTATCTCTATGTCACATGCTTCCATATGCCACAGGCTCCAGATTTGTGTAGGGTCACTGTCAGGCTTTAGAGTACTGTTATCCACATTTTATCTTTTATCTATTATATTTTATATTATTTTTATTCACCTTTTATTTTTTGTATTAATATCCACCTATTATCTTTTATTATCCACCACAGACTTGACAAGGAATTTCCTATTTGTGTATATTTTTTTTCATCTGAATTAGTATAGTAGCACTATGCAAAAGCATGCAGGATTTAAGGCAGATCACAGTGTCTGGGGCAATGTAGGGATGCCAAATGAAAAATAACTCTCCAGATCACAAATAGCAACAATTTCCACTAAAGTTTATTAATAATTTATTTAGTATTATCTTTTCTGTTTTGGTAGGCCACATCTTTTTAAAAAAGAGCTTTTGTTTTGTTATTAAATTGCTTTCTTAAGTGAGTCTTCTCCAGGCTTCAAATGACTGAGGTAGGTTGTGGGTTTCCAGGCAGATGAGTAGCAGTTGATGTGTAGCACTCTGTTAGGTTATGTCACTGGATATCTCCCACAGTCAGATCAGAGTTGGAGTGATTCCTGACTAGGGAATATCTAATTTGACATGCACTGAGTCAAATCTACCTGGACTTTGCAGTATGTAGCCAGAAAAATAAGAGTGTTGTATAACCACGCCTGCTAGAAATGCTTTGCTCTGTAACAGCAGACGTGGTCATGAGCCCAAGCATCCTCCTGATGACGGTACTGCAGGAGCTGGCTTTACTCAGCTACCACCAAAGATGAAAGCACTCTCCTGGAGAAACGAAAGGGAAAGAATGGTACTTCATTTACTTTTTCTTGTCAGAAGGAGGAGTGGCTTGGCCCAGATAAGGCCACTGAGTCAAGATCTATGTGAAAATTCATTCTGGATGCAGCTAATCATAATTTCATCTGGCTGAGCTGAGGCTCTACTGCATTATGCCAGTAAATGTCTCTGTTTTTGATGGGTCTGATCAGCTGGCAGAGACAGAAATCAAGTGCTGCTCTGCCTATCTCCTCTGGCCTGTCTCGTGTGCAGTAAATGCTCCCTTTTCTTTGCTGATCAAGGTACAGAGTTGGCACAGCACCACGACAAAGACGTCTGTCAGAAGTTGGTCTTGGCCCTTTTTTTTATCTTGCCATTCCCTCACCTGCTGTCATACTTGAATCTCCTGCTTTCTCAGTGCACCAATGCATGCATCAAAGCATCTTTTTTAATAAAAGAAGGCGTGACAAGTTTTCAAAAAAAAAAAAAGTGTGCAGGGGTTGAAGCATGACAAAACATGTTAGCTCTCTCTCATAATGCCACCAAGTAAAAACATGCAGAGAAGCATATGTGAAACCTGCCGATCTACCTCTATGTCCTGAAGCTAATCTGTGGTGGGCAGATATTTGACATACCAGGACTACAGTGCCCTTTTGCAAACCCCACAGGTATGTCTTACAGCTCTTTATTTGTAAGCTATAACAGATTATTTCTCCTAATGAGTAATATTGGTAAAACTTCAAGCCATATTTCCAGTGGGAGTGAAGAATAACAAGGTGGTCAGAACAACAGAGCAGGGGCTGTGTTTTTAGCCACAGATGGATATAATTTCTAAAGTATGTTGTGACCCAGAGGGAATGTTGCACACTCATCCCTGCATTTGATTGCCACCCCATGAAAGGTGACTAAGAAAAACACCCACCTCAGGAAATAATCTTGGGTTTATAAGTCAGATGAATGAGGATAGCATGAGTCTATGTTAAAATAACAATGAAGATACAATCTTAGGACTTATCAAACTATATAGTAAAGCTGGAAGGACTTACTGCATCATTACCTTGGCTAGAGACATTCTCTGATAAACGCTTGTACTGCGCTGTGGGCAAATTTTCTTTCAGTACTATCAAAGCACTACAGAAACTGCATGAGGGGGTGAGGATCTGGACCCCAAATTGAAATTTCTCTAATGCTTGTCATACATTACGCTGTTATCTGTTGACCAAATGTCAACATGACTCTTGAGAGATTTATTTAAGCTATTTCTCTGAAGCCTGTTCTTTCCTATTCCATCGTGTTAAAGAAACAGCAGCAGGAGCAATATGGCATCTAGTTGGCTACCAGTCCTTGATGGAGAGTGAATCACTCATGGTGGCATCAGGGAGATTCCTAGCTATCATCTCTGAGATTTATTAATGTCATTACCAAAGGTGATACACTGCCACTTGGGAGAAACAGTTTGAACAGATGCATGCACAGCTAGGTATATGGAGGGATTAGAGGAGGATTGGAATTAATTTCACAGCTAAACTAGGCTTATTCTGTATGATTTTGTTCTTGATAAATTGATCTTTTGCAGGAGCTGATCTGAGCTCTGTGCTGTTTCAAATGTTTCTACTTTTGATTTCTGTCTTGTATCTTTAAACATCAAAAAATGTACCTATTTATATTAATGACATCCATATCTTTTTGTCTTTGCTTACTGATTTGGAGCTTGGGTTTAGAGTCCATTTAAAGATCAGATGATTAATTTAAATACCACTCCATTAGAAGAAAATCATGGTACAGATAGAGCTTGAACAAATCCATGTATCTGCTGTGACTTTTTCTGAAATTACAGTGAAAATATGGCTCCCAGAGCCATTCAACTATCTCTTCATAGGGTAACATGGATCACACTCTTGAACTTTGTTTGCTTGAACAAATGAGAAAAAAGAAATGTTTCTTTTACACAAGTATGATCCTTAGAATTTCTGAAAAATTAAGCTTTTTATAATATGTCATTCATTATAGTAGCTATAATGGATATTTAATAGAACTAGCAACAAGGGTATATGCTTCCTATAGATTTTTTTTTACACTGGAATATATGATAGTGGATTTAAATGGCCTTCCAAAATCTATTGTCATCTTATTTTAATATATCTCTGTTATTTGCTTCCTGGTTACAAATATACAGTGCACTGAAAAAAATCTTTTATCATCCATAATGGTGACTTCTTTCAAATGACAAAATTTTTAAAAAAAAGTCTCAAATCTTAGTATTTTTTAATAAGCAGACTTTTTTGTTTTAAAAATAGACTTTTCAACTACTACATTTTCTCCTGTTTCAAAAAACCTCCATGCTGGAAAACCTCATATCTTATTCTCCAACTAGCAAAAATTCCAATGTTTATTGATCACAGCAGGATTCTGTAATTGGACTCACTCACTTAGGCTGCAGGAAAAGGCCAATAACAGCATATGCAAATTGAGAAAAACCTCCCACAGAAACAGATTGTGTCAAGCCCCTGACCTCCCAAAGTTAAGATCTGCAGATGCTCTGTAGCTCACACAGAGAAAACACATGATTACATGGAGAGAAAAGAAATGAGACTACTTGGTACTACAAAATAGAGACTGTCATCATAAAATGATATTACTTATTTGGCAATTTTTGTCTCCAGGGCAGAGAAATGTTTTTCTGAATAAGGTAATCATCACCCACTGGAGTATTAGGCTTGTACTGGGATTAGATTAAATTTTCTGCTAAATCTCTTTATAGGTGACCATGTATATTTACATAGAGACTACTTCCTTCTTTGTCCTAAATAAATGAACTGTGAAGTGCCCCTGGATAATTATGATCTGATATTAGATTTCTAGCATGTGAAAAGTAACTTCACATCAGTATTTTTATCTTCATTAGCATAAAAATTCAAGGATCCTTTTCATGTATTAATGAAGGGGCTGCATGTTTTCTGTAATAGTCTGTGGCATTTAATGGATTGTCTTAGATCTGGATGTGATTTTATTTACTGTGGGAAAGTGTATGCTGATAATTTTCTTTCACTTTACAGGTTTCCTAAATTACATCCTCATCAAGCTTCCTAAATTACCAATCCTAACAGTAAGCTTGATAAGCATTTCCACTTGCACTGATATAATTACTATAGCAAGTCTGACATGTCCAGTTTGGATTTGATTGTAGTGCTCTGCACTAGGGAAAAATAAAATCTGGCATTACAAGAAGAACTACATCCCTTTTAGCTTCCTCCCATGGGTTGATAGGAGCACCCTAACACACGACAGACTTCAAATGTATTCTGGAGATGTTTTTCTCCTGTCCAAAGCTGACAGACTTCAGGAGTTCAAGATATTGTCAGAGTAGAGCACCAACAGCCATCACCAGCACAACAGTAAGTTGTCTTACTTTGCTTTCAGAGTTGCAAAATCAAAAAGAGGAAACTATTTGATAGACATCTCTGCCTTCCTTTTCCTTCCTCAACTTCTCTGTCTTCTCCAGGTAAGCTGTGAAGTGATACGCCTGCCAATATAAAAATCAGACTCCAAGTAAGCAGTGTTCAGCTTGCCTCATTCCCAAAGACACTGGCATGGCAGTTACAAGCATGCCCTGCCCAGTCCTTGCTTTGTCATTCCTTTAGCAAAGCAAGGTCAGATGAATGTGATGAGGAACATTTCTTTTGGCGACTCACTGTTAAGGCAGTGAAGTTGTAACATGCTCTGTGCCAAACTCTTTAAAGCAACAGAAGAAAACTGCAGCCTATGTTGCCCTTTTTGCCTCCTCAGCCTACACATTTTTGTTACCTCAGCAAAGCTCATTGAGAAAGAACAGTCTGAAAAAACTTGAAGTGCTCCATGATAATTTATTGATTCTGTCCAAACTTTTAAATTAAACTATTTGGGAAGACAGGCCAACTGGCCCGGTACCCTGCCTCATGTTTTTCCAGTCTTGCCTGGTTTTCTGGAGTTTCTTCTTCCACTCACCAAGCCAGGGAAGTTTTAGCGCTCCCTGGCAGCATTGCTTGCAGACAGGCAGGCTGGCATGGAGGCAGGAGGCATCAACATGTCCCCTGCCTAAGCCCATGTGCCCTGCTGACTCCCAGAATGAGTCTTCATGGAGCAACTACATGCATGGCTCAGCTGTCCCTTGGACTGCTTGGCTTTCTGGTCTTACCATGATGGATGCCTTCTTGCTGGCTCTGAAACAACACAATACAGTGAAATTCTGTAATCTTTTTGGTTGCTTTTTTCTTTTTAATTTATGATGGAAGATGACATTGCTGTCTAAGATTGTGTGTTTCTTGAATAATTTTAATCAGCTGGGAATAGATGGAAAAAATTTTACTTAAATTCTTTTTTGATTTAGAAGGATGCTTCTTAAGCTTTCTCCCCACTGTTTCAAGGAATCAAAAGAAGTAATGAGTTGTCTTAACAAGAATAATTAGACTTGGGAAAGTTAGTTGTGAAAATTAGAGATTTTTTTTTCTTTGCCTTTGATGTGCATCTCCTTGAAATTGCTAAGGGATTTAGCAAATAAGCTCTTCAGTATTTTGCTTCACAAGATTGAGAAAAGACCTTTAGATTGGGTTGAATTGAAAGAATAGCATTTTTTTATTTTATTCCTGTATTAATTTTTATTTTTGACAGTTTCCCAACTTACTCCCTCCTTCCTGGTGACACTTTTAGAGGGTATGAGGAATGGTTGAGGGAGATGGGGGTTTTAGCCTAGAGAAAAGAAGGCTCAGGGAGATTGTGGCCACGTGGGGGTCAACCTCTTCTCCCTGGCAACTAGTGACAGAACAGGAGGACATAACCTTGAGCTGTGTCAGGGAGGTTCAGGTTGGACATTAAAGAGGAATTTCTTCACAGAAAGGGCTGTCAGGCATTGGAACGGGCTGCTCAGGGAGGTAGCAGAGTCACCATCCCTAGAGGTGTTTTAAGAAAAGACTGGAAGTGGCACTTAGTGCCATGGTATAGTTGACACAGTGGTGTTCAGTTATAGGTTGGACTTGATGATCTCTGGGGTCTTTTCCAATCTAATTGATTCTGTGATACTGTGATATTGCCTGTTAAGGGACAATAAGTATTTTTATAGTTAAAATAATTAAGAATATTGAAATAAAACCCAAATAAAGTAATGAATTAAATCTCTTGCCCTCAGAAAAAAAATGTATTTTAATTTTTTCATTCTATCTTTTGCAGAGCAAAGGTTAGGACATATTTTATTTCTAACTGTGTTCAGTGGCTAAGTTTTTATTCTAATAGAGGAGTACTTAACTGAACATCTGTCATTTGTCAGCTCATTTGTGCTATGCGCTGCTAGAACCATTAGCATGAAATGGCAGGACTGAAATTTGCTATCTGAGCAATTACAGTCAGCAACTGGTTTGCATGTGATGATTCATTCATCTGATCAAATGAGTTTGACCCTAGAAGTCTTTTGTATAAATTGTGTGGTATGTGTAGCTTTTAAAAAAATGATATAAATTATATTAAAGAAATTCATTTTAAAAAATTAAAAATTAATTAAAAATATAAGAAATTACATCAGAGAAAATAATTAAACAAAAGTCTTATTACATCTTCAGAGTGGCTAGCGGTGTAACAAATGGCTTCAATTTTCTGATAAGGGAATGACTGATAAAGATATTTTGTTTTCCAGAAGAACCCAAGAATAATATTTTTGTTTTGGTAATAAATAACCCCCTGAATGCTCTTTCCCTTGATATAACCCTATGGTGAAAAATTATTTTATTTATTTATTAAGTAGCACAGATTCCGTCTGAAAGAAACTCTTCTTTCTTGTCTGAGTGCATCAAAAAATCCTTCATCCTTTCTTTTTTCAGTGTTTGTTCTTTCCAGCTTTCATACTTCAAAAAAATGTGATACTACCAGCAGTAAAGAAAGAAATTAAATCTAAGTCTCTGATTATCATACATCTGGCATGAAGTTAGCCCAAAACAAAGAAGAAATCTTGAGAGAAGCTTGGCATACAACTGAATTGTAAGGACTGTAAGGCATGTTTCTATTTGAATTGGGCTGGAGGGACTGGGAAAGGGATCCAGCCCTGTATGTCCCAGCAATCAGCTCTAAACCTTCAGTGTCAGAGTTGGGTCTTGTCTTCATTCCCTTCCAGTTTTCCACAGCTGAGACTAAAAAAACACTACTCCTTGCATGAAAACTGGTGTGTTCTCATACATGAACCTTTTGGTTTCACCTAAGGCCTTACTTTCTATAGTAATACTGATTTACTTGAGAAAATCTAAGTAGGAGAAGGATGTAAGCCAGCATGCTAGGCAGCAATTTTCCAGCATTTAGATATTTAACTTCCACCATGAGCATTTCCCCTGCATTCAAGGCCCCATCCAAAGAAACTGGGCAAACTCATCAGGAATCCAGGAAAATCAGGAGGTGAACTGTAAATTCGCACAAGCTGGGCAGGTCATGCGAGCCCTTCCACACAGCTGTAGAACATAAGGAATGCCATCACCTTTGGCTTCTCTGTGGTCAATGGACTGGGCAAGGCAACCAGGTATTTCCAAATGAAGTTTTCCCCAAGGACAGGGTGTATTGGTGGGATTTTATATACATAGCAATTTCTGTGCTCATTCCTCCTAGCTCCCACAGAAATGGCACAGTAGGAATTCTCCTAATGAGCATCTTTTATGTTCTCTTACACTGAATTTAACTTCTTACAAATGCCCACTCTTATTAAAAAACATAACACAGTGTAACAATCTTATGCCAAATCCTGAAAAAAAGGTAATATCCAAAAGAGAAAGGAAATAAATGTGATACTGCCTTCTCCTCTGTTCACTTTGCCTCATTGAAATTGTCATAGCTCTAGGGATAATTAATTTTGTCACTTTTGCACCTCATTAGTTTAGTAATTCACAGTAGGAGATGTGTTCTATAATGGATTGAAGTATAATTCATTAATTGAGGTCAAACCCTCTTTATAAGGGTGGAGATGGCTCCCTCACTACCTTAGCTAGCTGTCTAATAGCAATACATTGCTCATTTCTTACCTTGTCATAAAACGTTATAGCAGATAAGAAAGAAATGCCCTATGTTTGGTTTACGGTCAATTGCAGCTTATTTCCCAACAGAGAAGATGAAGATCCCTAATCCTTAAATTCTCATGTGAAATTCAAAGCCCAGACTGTGCCATTCTTAGTGTAATGCATCTGGAAAATCAGGCTCTTTAGAGAGGTGATCTAAAGCTATATGCTGAGTGAGTAGCTTGTTTAATGCTAGTTGATACTAGAGTCATCATGCAAACAGATGTGACAAATCTGATCCCTATTCTAAAAATATTTTTATCCCATTAGGATGTGCATGGGGAGACTTAAATGTCCAGTGATGATGCAAAAACTGTTTATGCTAATCCGCAATTTTCTTGAATTGTCCAATCAGAAACAAGTTAACCCTTTTATTGGCTAGACAGCCCTTAGCACAGAGATTGCAGTGGCTCAAGTGCTACAGCTCTGCTAGGTTTAAGCTTCTTCTTTGGTTGAAGTACCCTAACCTTTGGGCAATAAAGTGAGAGATAAGGCAGCAGAGTACCTTCATGCTCTCTAGTTGAAACTAGAACATAGTTCATCCAAAATTGCTAAATAATGAAACTACTTGGAGAGTGAACAAAATGGAGTCTGATTCTGTTTCTAAGTGATTAGCTTAGTTTCTGGAAAGCTTGGGTTTTGGCCTCTCTATTGAGATGAAAAATCTGTTAGGTGCCTGGCTTATCCCAGAGCTAAAAAGAAAAATTAAATATGAATGAAAGATAAAAAACCAGCATGACACATGGACTCTTATCATCCAGTCTATTGTTTATACCTACCTTCCTACATAGAAGGAAATATTGAAAGAGTTTGCTCTTGCTGTTATAGAGCCCTTTGCTTTCTAAAGGTGAAATGATTATGTTTTGGCAAGAAAACCCATGCAGCTAATGACTCAACATTTTTCTTGGAATTTCAAGTTCATAGTATATCTTTTCAAATACCACTGCCAGTAAGGTTATATAATTTGATGGTACTCTTGATGGGTAGCAGTGTTTTGTCTTTAATGAAGTGTATTATTCATTTGTATTTTATTGCTGATAATTTGTTTGAGTTTGAGAACCAAGTTCCCACTGTGTATAATTTTCCTTTATTGCTGTTATTATCACTAGATAATCTACCGTGATTCATGGATTAAATTTGACTTTATTGTTGTAAGCATTAGAGTGATAATTAACTGCAAAAAGACATGGAGATCTCACTAATTTAAACTTTAATTAGTTGAACTGGTGTTACGAGTTCTACTTGGTTGTTTTCTTATTTCACAGCTCTAGTGAGTATAACTGCTAAGAAAAACTAGCAATTAAAAATACAGAAGTATTGCAGTGATCAACAAATATTCCCCTTAAGTTTTATCTGTAATAGGCTCTGTGCCTTAGTGAAGCATATGATAGATTAATGGTCTGAGTCTCCTGAGCGTGAGACTCCACATCATTAATCCCGTCAGTAATTTACAGTAATTTACCAGCATGGGTATGGGCATGGGCTGACTCATCCCAAGGCCTTATCTGACCAATCCGCAGCATAAAGAGACTTACAGCCAGAGCAAGGAAAGGACTTCAGGCTGATTTACAAAAGTGTGCGACCCAGTCATTCCCACGTTACAAGTGCCTTGGCTGTGTATGTGGAGGGGGGAGGGCATAGGAGGAGGGGTGAAACTGTTGATGCAAAGCTTCATGACCACAAACGTTAGGCATACACACCAAACTGCCTGGATCCAAACTAGGAACCTTGCTTCTGTAAATTGATCAATAGCATATTAAAAAAGAAATATCATTTTATTTTGGTTTTGTTCTCACAAATTCCATCGAAGAGCTATTCCAAAACATCAGTGATTTGGAAATGGTTCAATTATTTCAGTGCAAATTTAAAGCCACTCTCCATTTCTTAATTTTTTATACACACACTTCTTTTCTATTTGGGGTTCTTTTTTCCTGTACAGGTTTGAAATGGCTTCTGGAACTTATCTTTCCAAGCATGTATCACAGCAAATATTTATGTTTTTTTGCCGTACCTGACAACTACACTACACTACCCTTTTCCTCTTTCATTGCTTCCGGTTGCTAGGGCTGAAGCTCACAGCAGACGTTCTTACTCCGTGTTTCTAATACTTAGACATTTTGTTGTTACACAATTTATGCCAGGCCTCAGGATTTGTTAATTCTTTCTGCATACAGTGATACTTTTCTGCATTTTTAATACTGGTGCACTGTGATTTTGCTGCACCATTACAAGTATTTTCTTACAAAAAGAAATGGCTGTATGCCCTTCTCTTCACCCATTTGGAGAGGAATGGAGGAGGTTAGCAGGATTTTACTCACCACTGAATTTACTACATCTCCAATTTACCTATGCTATTGTCTTTAACTCTGTAATAGCTGAACTGTTTTTGCTCCTTTTGACAATGTTGCATTTGTTATAAAGCAGGATTTTACACTTTGCAGGCAGAACTGACTCGCTGATCCAGAAGATTTCACTGGTGCAGGGGAATTGCATTCAGAGTTTCAGCTTTGACCTGAGAATGATAAGCATTCACATCACTGGGAGGATACTGTTTGTGAGAACTTACATGTTCTCTCCTTGCAAAGCAGGAAACAGGCGTTAGACTTCTAGAATGAGCAGTGGGCTTTGCCAAATCTAGGCTGCACAAACAGTTCAGTGTTCTGATGGCTGATTCCTTTCTGTCCTCTTTGCTCAGTGGCTCATGGCAGTGTGACCTGATGCATCAGCCTTCAACTGATCACGTTGCAGATGTACCATTCAGAGACGAACACCCAGCTCGTAAGGTAACTGCTCCTCATAAATAGCTGTCAGGGTGTCTGTTGGCTCTGGGACAAATGCACATCTTGTCAGTCACAAGTTGAAAATATACAGCATTGTGTGCTCCTTGAAAGCCCCTATGAGAATGTATGAGGCATAATCTGGACAGAATTTTGGGAACCCCTACCTGAGAACTTGGAAGAAAAGATGACTGAAAGGGGGGGGAGTGGGAGATCTCATCAGTCTTATTCTTTTAAATTAAAACTGTTACATTAAAAGTGGAAACATCCATCCCACCTAAATTATAACAACTTGGGTTTTCTGTTCTATGGATTGCTATTAGGACAAGTAAGATTTACAGGAAATCTTTTTGCATAACGTTTCTCTGAAGGCTGGATTTGTAATGAATGAACAGGATGGCAGCAGGCTGACAAACAAGACAAATATTGATTGCAAATGCCAAAATACATAAGAATAGCATGGGGATAGGTGTTGAGTTCTCCTGGGGACTCTTGACAAGTATTAAGCCTTTGTATCCAGCTCAAACATATCCAAATGAAAATATGACGATGTAGGCAGCTCTACAAATATTAACAGCCTGCAAGGGGGGAACAGGCAATTCCTTTGCTCTCAGTACAGGCAGGTAAATTACTCGCTTAAAGAGGACTTGGCAATTTAGTCCATAGAAGGGAAAAATAAATCATTTCTCAAAGTAATGAACTCTCAAGATCTCCTGTGGAGATGCTTTACTGGATTCTGATTTCATTTGCACCAGCAGAAGTTGCTCAGTTAGAATCAGCAGAGATAAGAATCAGACCCGTAAATGTCCTAATGACAATTTCACATGAAATTTTTTGTGAAAAAGATTGTTTTCCCTTGTTGTGCAATATTTACTCTAACAGAATATGAAGCTGGAGCTGCATGATTGTGGGGACAATGGTCAACAAATGCAGCCTGTGTTGTCTGTGTTGTCTATCTATGTTGTACAAGTGTTGTGTGTTTGGTGTCCCTATGGGTCCTGAGTGATGGCTTCCCAAGTGCCCAGAGAGGACCAGACTGAAAAAGTCTCAGTTTCTGCTAGAAAGTGCTGCTTTGTCACTATGTTTGAAAGTCCTAACCTGCATATAATGGTCTGAATTCTCATGGTGGGAACCTTTGCTGTTTGCATAGATACCTGCCTGGAGTACTCTGTCCAGGCGTGGGGTCCCCAGCAGAGGAAAGTCCTGGACCTGAGGGAGCAGGTCCAGAGGAGGGGCACAACACCTCTCCTAAGAGGAAAATGTGAAAAAAATTGGGGTTGATCAGCCTGGAGAAGAGGGGGGCCCCAGAGAGGCCTTATTGCAGGCATTCAGTACTTTAAAAGGACTTAAAATAAAGGTGGGGACAGACTTTTTAGTGGTGCCTGTTGCAATAGGACAAGGAGTAGTGCTTTTAAACTGAAGGAGGGAAGATTCAGACTAGATACAAGGAAAAGATTTTTGTATGATGGAGGTGGTGAAACATTGGAACAGGTTCCCAGAGAGGTGGTGGTTGCCCCATGCCCGGAAACATTCAAGGGTAAGTTGGACAGAGCTCTGAGCAACCTAGTCTAATTGAAGATGCCCCTGCTTGTTGGTCCTTTGAGCCCAAACCATGCTATGAATATATGATTCTATATTAATCAATCTTTTTAGATTTT
The DNA here is from genome assembly GCA_013396695.1 of Sakesphorus luctuosus. Classification (NCBI taxonomy): domain Eukaryota; kingdom Metazoa; phylum Chordata; class Aves; order Passeriformes; family Thamnophilidae; genus Sakesphorus; species Sakesphorus luctuosus. The sequence goes on from VWZD01013252.1 coordinate 229,479, forward strand.
TTTTCTCTCTGGAATACACTTTCCTTACTTAGAATGTAAAAGTCTGGATTAGAAAAAAAACTTAGAAAAGGTCTGGATTAAAGTGTGAAACCTGTGACTGCATGCAACTCTATTCATTCTGTATTTCAGAATTGCTCAACGCAATTTTAGGGAGTTACAGAAGAGAATTCCCTCCCTGCATCACTTCTCCCCCTTCCCTCCCTGCCCCCCAGCCTCTGTGGCTTGATTTTGTTGGAAGACTGGGAAAACAGGGAAAAAAAATGTAATCGACGATTTCTCAGTTGGCTTCACAAAGATTTGATTGTTTGCAAGTTTCTGTTACATCATAAATGAATGGAAAGAGAGGTGGCCTTACAATAAGGAGTGTCCCTCGAGATAAGTAACTGGTGGTAATTTAAAGGTGAAGCACTGTGGCAGTGCCAGAAAATGAAATCAGGGTTTCTTTATGTCTCTCTGAAAATAAGTGAGAATCAGAAAGTCAAAATCTAGTGTCTCTTGAATCGCAAGACTAAACAAAATTTTGAAATGTAATTGGCATGCATGACAGTAATTAACAAAAACATAACAGTTTTTGTTTCATTTTTAACTTCCCAAAGTAAAGATACATAATTTAATATCTAGCTCAATTCATTAAGTCTGTGGTGGATTCTATGTCATGCAACTGGTGAAAATTGTAGTAGTTTAGCTCCTTCTTGCCCTATTATTCTTCACTGGGCTGGTACTGTTCATCACAGGAACATATGAGGAATTGTTGCTCCTTGGAAATTCAATGGCTAAAGCATTATAGTGGAGTCCCTCCATTGACTCTCCTGGTACTTAAAAAAAATTTCTTCTGATGCAAATCAAAGTAAAATCAAAACATTAGCTTCAAGCTACAGAGAGATGTTCTCTATTGCATCATTTTTTTGTCCTCATCTCTTGAATGTTTCTCTGCAGTAACTGCTTAGCTGCCAGTAACTCAACCAGTGTGACATAAATTCTATGAAATCTCACAGTGATGCACTGAAGTTGAGGCTCTGGATTTCTGGAACAGGTGTTGTCACTGCACTGTCTATGCTGTAAGAAAGAAGTGCCAGGAAATTTACCACTCACTGTGCTAAAATAAAAATGTTCCTCTTCTAAGCCAACTCTGGGTCTCTTATCTGCAGGGAAGAGTTCCTTTACCTGTTTTGAAAGTCATTTTCTAGGGAAGAATCTGAGTAATGACAAGCATTTTTTTTCAGTGCTCAGTTACACAATTAAATTCATGAGACGCATGATGTGCAGACAGAAAAAGAAGCCCTGGAAGAGGTCAATATTACTTTTGGACTATGAGACACTGGTCTGGTAAGCACTCAACAAAATATATCAATTTTAAATTTTGATCTTGAGTAGAAATACACTGGTTACCTGAGAAAAATTGAAAATAGCTTCCTGTGGTGAATGAGCTGTTCAGAAGAGCTAAAATTCTAGAGATGCACAGGAATAAAAGTTTAGATTTTCGGACAGCTTTATTGCAAATATCCAGTGCTTGATTGGTAATCAGCCCTTGAAATATTTCTGAAAAGGGTGGGTCAAAATTCTTGGCCTAAAATCCTTTGCAATGAATAGAAAGACTTATGAACTCCTGAGTTCACTCCTGTGAGCCCAATTTAACACTAAAAATCCCTTTAATGGCAGCAACAGGGAGCCTGCAAAATGCACAGCCACACATTCCCCATCAAGTAACATATCACATACTGGGGACTGTGAATCCAGCCTTATTCCAGCTTCCTCACAGCCCTTTAAACCTGCTGTGTGAAGCAGTTGCATGAAATTTGGGGAAAAAGAAAATCAGGAGACCAAATGCCTGAATTCACTTTAAATTTTTTCCGGGATTAATGCATACCTCTGTGCCAGCATTTTATTTTTCCATATTTATTTTAAGTAAGCTGTTGACACATTTCTTTGTCATTCTAGCTGGCTGGAAGCCCAGGCTGAATGTGTTGACCATTTTCTTGTGTATCTCCAAAGTGAGATTAGTCACTGTGACACATTTTGGCCCGTCTGAATTTTTTTATTTCTTCCTAAACGTAGTCATGGGCTAAATCATGGAATAATATAACTGGAAGAAAATAATTTAACATGAAGTGGTGGGCAGTTTCCTGAAGATTGCTCCTTTTCACCTGGAAATGTTCTTACAGCTCTCAGTGTTGAGTGAGCTACTGCTTTCCACTGGATGCTGAGAGGAAGAGTGATCTCATTGTAAGTCTGTACTGTCCTGCCTTTAGTGTCTGAATATTTAAATCTATGCTGACATCCTTACTTTTTTGGTTTTTTTTTAAACCTCTATGAACCAAGACATAATTCTGTAAGCATAGAGGTATGCTTAGTATCTAGAGTCATCACAAAGGCACTTAATTGATCCTCATGCTGCAGCTACTGAAGTTTTTCTGTGCCCTGCTATAATTTATGATGGTGTCTGTAGTTCCCAGAATATACCCTACCCTACCCTCCAGTAGCTGACTGATGCCATGTCATTGTCCTAAGGGGCAAGTCAGGGGGGACAAAGCTGGCTGAAGAGGTCACCTCAGCTGGCCTTGGAGAGAATCATCCTTTTCCTGGAAATCCACTCTGAGTATCTCTAGTCAGGAGTGACTGTGGACAGGTTTTGATTTAAATGTGACTTACATAAAGGTAAGTTTAAATTGAGACTATTATTTAATTCAAGTCAAAAACTTTGTGCATATTATGAAAATGCCTCAGTCTCTTGTTCCTGGCTATGGTAAATTACCAAGAGAAAGGTTTGGGATCAAATGAGATGTGCACACATTTCCCAGAATTGTCAACACTCAATATATTGGAGTAAAGACCATATAGCCCGTAAGTTCAGAAGTGTAGCCTACTTATTATAAAGCTGTGGAGTTATTTTTAGATATCTCTTCTATGCCCTGAATACTATAATGAAATATTTTTAACTTCTTGTAAAGGATAAATGTTATTGAGTAGAATGTGAATTCAGGGCAAATAATAGCATAATTTAACTCTTAAGAAAAATAAATTTCCAAACACACGTCAACTGCAGAAAATAATTTTTTCTTCTGCAGTGGCTTTGGAAAACTCTAAAGGCATCCATCTCCTAATGCCTGAACTGCTAACTTCCTATAGCAAAAATTCTTAAAGTATCTATATTCTCACAACTTATCAATCAGATATGAAAGTGCCTTGATTGAACTCTTTGTGTGTAATTAAAGCAGAAGAGGACTTGTGGCTACAGTGTGTAGTTAAGCTTGGCTTATAATGCTCCTGCCAGAAACAGGGATTGTCTAACAGTAATTTGGATCAACATTGCAACAAAGCAACAACAAGATTTTCCCATAACTTTTGGTTTGCACAGCCCTGAGCCTATGATCATTTCTGTTGTAGCCTCTTATCAAAAGAGCTCTTTCTTTGTCTTGTCTTGCAGCAGCAATGATTTTACCTGCACACTTTCCCTGCATTTCTATTGAGACATAAGGCTGGAGTTAGTGGGATCAAATAACTGAGATTAAATTGCCTAAATAAACAAGATCAGTTAAATCAAATGTCCTTGTTGACAATTTTATCCAAGTCAGCTTGGTTATTCTTAACCTGAAACCAGGAATTCCAAAAGATTTGTTTGCAAAGGTATTAATGCTTTTCTTTTTAATTGGAAATATTCTTCTTACTGCAAAGTATCCCTGATGTGTTTTATGAAGAAAAGCAATTGTGTTTTGTTCTTCCAAAATGTACTGTAAGGTGACAATTCAGTCATCTATTAGCAATACAGCTTAATTGCAAATCATAACAGGTCAAAGGATGATTCATTCTTACTGATTACTTAATGTCTTTGTTTTGTAACTTGTATTCTACCTTATCATTTCACCTTCTGGATAGGAAAACAGTGAAATTCACACACAGAAGCACAGATGACACCTATCAAGATTGGTGCAGTCTGCAAAATCTTCTGTTAAAAGCCAGTTCTTGTTATACATGTAACGTTTTGCAGTCACTATTAGAGATGTCTGCTGGTACATCACTTAATTTTTTCTCTTGGGAAGGGTACACCTGCAGTCCTTCCCATGGGGTTTAACCATGAAGGTGGCTCTGGAGGCTTCCCATGCCTTATGGATGGCTGCTGCTATCAAAAGCACTTTGTCTGGGGTGGTATCATGGCAATCAAGGTAGCTTTTTTTTCTAAAAAATAGCAAAAGTGCTGACACAAATCAAGTCTGTTGGAAGAGCCGACAGTAGTCATGTAGTCTTCTCCTATGTGTCTTTCTGTGGGACTAGTCCTGGGGCACTTGATATATGAATGTTTTATTGTGAATAGTATTGATCAGTTGCCAACAATTTTCAAACAAAAAAGCAGTAAGCAGAGACTAGTATTGTGCTGGCATTTTTCAGAATGCATAATATTTTGATAGCAGCTATTAATGTTCTGCAAGAGGGATGCAATAAATTGATTCTTTCTAGATCTACGAAATAATTTCCCACTGGATTGTTACTCATTTGTAACAACAAATATTTAAATGTTAACTGATTTTCAGTACCACACTAAAGAATAAATAGACCCCTTAAGCAACACCCTCTAGTGATATTGGACAAGCTTCTTATGTGACCTTGGTTCAGTCAAGCAATATCAGTTTAGAGTTGCTGCATCTCTGACCTGCTTAATGCCTTTAAAAAGTTTTAAAGGAAATAGCCACCAGGATGAAAGAGGCCTGATCAAGTACTACTGCTGACACCTGCTATTATAGTTATGAAAGACTGTTGTACCAGCAAAGTAGGTAAGAGTCGAAATTTTACAATTATTTTCTGCCATAAGGCAAGAAAACAGTGGTGATGTAAGAAGAAACTGAAGCTGATTTGATGTTGTAGAATTCACATTAATTTTGATTTAGCAGCAGAACTCAGAAAATTTTCATTGGTTCTCCATAAACATTTTAGTTTGATTAAAAAATGTGTTTTGGACAAAATTCTTCATTTCTCCCCATTTGTGGTATTTTGACTCACATCATGGAATTGTTTCACAGTCTGAAAATGAGTTTTCTTTTGATTAAACAATTCTAGAAGTGTCCTATTAATGAGCTTTGAACCAACAGAGGTGGATTAAAACTAATTGGAAGTAATTCCCTTGCCCCAGAAATGCATGAAAAATGGACCACAGAATCTTGGAGATTTGACACTGACTTCCTTCACTCTGTAGATCTTCTCTTACTAGGCTGTAAGACTTGTTAGTGTTAACATGCTTTGTCATCTTGATGCTTATTAAGCTATGTTCAGTTTCTCCTTTCTTTCAGATCTGCCAATATTTAAAACTTTCAGACAAGTCACACATGATTTTTTCCAGTCTCCTGCTTTTCAGACAAATGCCGGCTCTATCCATTTGTCTCACTGGAATAAAGGACCTGCAGAAGCACCAGACATAAAACGACACCGTGGGGTGATTTGAAAGTCAAATCAACTCATTGCACCTGTCTAGCTCCCTGTTACTGAAAAATGTCTAATTGGACACAAGCACTTAGTTGAGCAGCAATGACCTCCAAACCTCTTCACCACAGGCTGTGCAAGTGAGGTGTACAAAATCCAGGCACTTACTACCCATCCCATTGGTGACATTCACCACTGGTGCTACATGAAAGTGCTTACTCCTCTTTGGAGCACTTGCTTCAGAATTAGTATTCCACAGTTTTCACAGCTGGCCACCTCCTACAATTGAGAAATCCTTTAGAACTGGTAAGGAAAGATAAGGAATGGCTTCTGGTATGGAAATGCTGAGCTTGCATGATATCCAACCTCCATCTGAGTGTTTAATAAAGGTGTTAGAAGAATAGCTGTGAAAAAATAAGCCATTAGTTAACCACAGAAGAGTTCACACATGCATAAAAGCTTTCCTCCAAAAGGCTAAATGATGTTTTGAATAACTATTGACAAAAAGAAACTTTGCTAATTCTGTTTGGTTTTAATATCCTCTCAGTTAAGTTTTCTCCAAGAATCACCATCAACAGTATTAGCAAAAGTGATTTCAATATGAATTTATGGAGGTGTAACTTAACACAGTTCCATGGCAAGGTTCTCTCTATTGCTTACTATATGGGTGAAACAAAAAAAGGAAAATTGAGTTATAAATTAGAATGAATTACACAGAGACTGAGGATGCAAAGGGATAAGGGATACCCTCCTGTTCATTTACGAGGTTCAGAGTGGACCCCGTTGCTTTCTAAATTCTTGACTGAGCTTAGGTGAAGCTGATTCCAATCATAACTTGGAAAATCGTTTATATCTAATGGAAGAAATGCATGGACTTCATTAGTATTGATTTAGCACATTATTAGCAACTTAGCAAGGACCTGTTGCAATTAAGGGGCCTCTCCGCCCTATGTAAGGAAGGATCTCAGTCTCAGATAAGGAATCTCCAACTTGAGAGGTGTCTCAGGTTTAAGGAGACCACCGCCCTGCATCCAGGCTACTGTGCAGGGAGCGCTCAAAGAAGGATTTCAACAACTGTCATATTTTGGGGATAAAGTGGTTGGCTAACAGTTAAATTGCATTAGAAGGATATGCTTGAGACTCTATGTACCCATGATTTTCTTTGTGAGTCTTGGAAAAAACATCTATTCATGTGTTGACCGCAGTGTTCCACACTCCTACTCACTGATGCTCACTGGGTCACTCTGATCCTTTCTGGGTTTTCTGAAGGAGTTCTTGGCCTGACTATGGCTCAGACCTTTATCGCCTTTGGAACCTGTACCAAACTACTGCTAGTTTGGTTAAGCAGGTTAAGCTAGTCCATCACACTCTCTTAGTTCTTGGATTCATATGAATTCTGTTGTTATTCACATCATCTTATAAATTTTTCTCCACTGCTTTTAATGATAAATGTAAAGCAGAGTAGACTGTTTTCCCCTACTTTTAAGCTCCTCTAAGCACTATGGATTTGAATATTCAAATCAGCCAAGAAGTTCTCAATGTTGCCTCCTTTCTTCTTGACAGGCTGTATGAGGCAAAAAATCATGTACAGAAACTTGGCTGGCAGATAGTACTGGAGATGACCTAAAATTTCTACTAATAAGGCTCAAGACAGGGACAGGCAGAGAACCAGGAGGTTTGGATGAAAACAGGCATATGATACATAGACATCTCTGTGTATGTGGGGGAATATATCTCAGCTGCTCAGCCCACTCCGTGGAGCTCAGCATTCGGCAACTCCTTATGTGACATTTAAAACCAGGTTTTCAAGAAAATTGGCAGTGGCATTGAGTGAAGGCGGCAATTTCCTAAAAAAGAAACACAAATTTGGATTTGGTGAGCTGGGGTTCACTTCATCAAATTTTTAGGGTAGGCAGAGGGGAAGAAAGCTAGCTGTAATGTTCCAATTTTAAAGTTAATAAGGTTTCAAAGAGTTGATTTGAAATGAACACTTTACCTTCAGGAATTAATTTAATTATTTTTCACAGAATCACCAAATCAGCTAGGTTGGAAAAGACCTCTGAGATCATGAAGTCCAACTATTGACCTAACATCACCTTACCTACTAGACCATGATGGCACTAAGTGCCACATCCAGTTCTCTTCTTAAATGTTTCCAGGAAGTGTGAATCCACCACCACCTTGGGCAGCCCATTCCAATGTCTGATCACTCTCTCTGTAAAGAACTTCTTCCTAATGTCCAACTTAGACCTTAAGTCTCTGCCCTCTTGCCCTACTGCTGGTTGGATGAGAGAAGAGATTGATCCCCACTCAGCTACAACCTCCTTTCAGGGAGTTGTAGACAGTGATAAAGTCTCCCCAAGGCTCCTCTTCTCCAGGCTGAACAACCCCAGCTCCCTCAATCTTTTCTCATAGGACTTGTGCTCCAATCTCTTCACCAGCCTCACTGCCCCTCTTTGGACACACTCCAGAACCTCAGTATCCTTCCTAAATTGAGATGCCCACAACTGGACACAGCACTCAAGGTGTGACCTCACCAGTGCTGAGTACAGGGGCAGAATCACTTCTCTGGACCTGTTGGCTGCACTATTCCTGATACAGGCCAGGATGCCATAGGCCTTCTTGGCCACTTGGGCACGCTGCTGGCTCATGTTCAGCTTCCTGTCAATAAGAATCCCCAGGTCTCTTTCTGCCTGGCTGCTCTCCAGCCACTCTGTCCCCAGCTTGTAGTGCTGCTGGGGATTGTTGTGGCCAAAGTGCAGGACCCGGCACTTGGTCTTGTTAAACATCACACCATTGCATTTAGCCCATCTATCCAGCCTATCCAGCCTGTGCAGATCCCTCTGCAGAGCCCTCCTACCCTCCAGTAGATTGACACTCCCCCCCAATTTGGTATCATTTTAAAGGTTAAAACAATACCAACATGTTTGTTTCCCTTACAGGTAAAAGAAAAATATTAATTTTTTCATTAATTAAAAACATAATTCTGTGCACAATGCTCCTTGATATCTAGCACTGTGCTCTTTGGAAAGCCTGACAAGAGCAACACAACTTGTCCTTGACTGTCTATTTCAGAATATTCTTCTACCTTTCAGAGTGTGTAGAAGAACCTTTTCATGGCAAGAAAAATAGAATTGCATTGCAAAAAAAACCCCTGGGATACAGAGAGTGACCTTATACTAAACGCCACTGTTCAGTAGGACTTGTGCAGCTTGAGAAACAGGGATATGGCAGTGATGGGAATGAATTCGGGACTGTATGCCAAAAGGAGAATGCATTTGCTGGTAAAGCCTCTTCTATGGTGTGGATAGGAGAGCTTGGCTGGGTCTCCACTGATTCCTGTCAGACACACATGTCCTTTTAAACCTGTATTTCTAGGAACAGTGTTGTCCAGATTCTGTAATCTCTGAAATAGCTACTTTGTATTACTTGGTTTACTTTGTATTAGGGGAACTGGAAATAGGTTGAGTAGGATGCCTGTTTTGTTTAAATAACACAAAATACTGCATCAATGCCAGGATTGCAAGGTTCTGATTATAATTGGCATTCATGGAGGTGGCATTTGTATTTCTATATTTTTGAAACTTAGTACTTTAGGAAAACCTCTCATTTAAACTTGTAATCTTATTTATAGGTAATCTGTCATAACAACTCTTTTCTCAGAAAACCAATTCTAGCTAGAGCAGAGACTGCAGTCTGGAAATCTTAACAGTGTTTGGGTTAATTAACTCATCATTTGATTTGTTCATGTTAATAAGCTCTTGAGGATCAATAAATTCTCATTCAGTATAATAGATTGGATTGGGGAAGCAGTTAATACTGTAATAACAGTGGTGTCCATATGGGCTGGTTTGTGTACATATTTCACTTGTTAATCACCAGTCAATTTGAAATTAAAGGGGTCTCAGTTGGTTTATTTTCTTTCCACTGGTTTAGAAACAGAATCATCTAGTGTGGAATACTTGGGACATTGCTTGGCAATAAAATCATTCTGGCTTACCACAAACCTTTTATTTTTACCTTAAAATGCAGACTACAGTTCAGGTAATTCCCGTCTTTCATTCCTCACATCATTGAATTCTCTGTCATTTTAGCTTCTGAAATTAATTCCAAAGGTTTGGGCTGAGCATATTTAATCCTCATCATGAATGCCCTTTGCACATTTCCTTTCTCATCAAGATTTTTAAGGCATGCTTATTGGTAATGAAGACTAGTGGGACACAGAAGACATTTTCATGATGTGTTAAAAATCCTTGAGGACAAATGTGTCCTGCGTTTTATTTTTCTCTTTAAAAATAGTCACTTATTATTTCAGTGCAGTTGAAAGTTGCTGTAATGATCATTTTCTAGTGCAAGGGATTACCAAATGACATCCTGTGTTTGTGGCATCTCTCATACAAACAGAATCCCCATCTATACAAAATGTCTTGGGAATCTTATCACAGGATAAGTGGAACATAGGATTGTTTGTACTGTAATGATCCTAGACATAAGAAGGCAAATGAATCCTAAAATTATGAAAAGAATGGTAATGCCTATATACAATAAACTCTCTTGCCCAGAAGTTTTTAAATATTTTAAGATATGGATTATGGAATTCATGTTAAAGAGATAATTAAAAGGTGCTGAAAACCAGATACCTGTAGTCACATGCCTGAGTCAGCTGATTTTTTAGATATGAAGACGCTTAACTGTCTTTGTAAATCTTAATAGTTAGACCATACAGTGAGCACTTATTTTCCTATTTATAACTTTATTTGCATTCCTTTCTTTCCATGTACTTCACACAACTCCCTCTATCTATAGTCCTTGTGCTCTAAAAATATTGTTGTTTCAATGTCATTTTTCTTCAACAGCCTATGTACAATGACATAGACACAAAATCACCAGTGTACACATAATTAGGGTTTTTTCATAGTATACTATTTGGCTGCTAACATTGCTGGTGTTCAGATTGACAGATTTTAGATGGAAGCATTGTGCAGTGATCTTTGATTGAGTAAGTCCTGAAAGTAGACTTAAGGTCAGATGCCACAATGAGCAGCTTTCCCTTCTGCAGTTCTCAGTACTCACACACTGAATGATAATCAATCAACTTCCAAGAAATTAAGAGGTGTTAATCATATTGACAGCTTCCAAGGCTGGTGTAAATGACTGCAGCTAAACAAAAGAGATTGCTGAAATTAATGTAACTGTGCTCTTTTGCTAGTGAAGGATCTGAGAAACTGGGGGGGTTTCCCAGTTAGTAGGTGTTTCTCCTCTTACAGGGGTATCATTGCTCTTCACAATGGAATTGTTACTTCTTGGAGCTTTGCATGCTTGAAAATTCAAGTAGCTAAACCTTCAACCCCTAACTGGAGCTCACAGCTCCACAGACTTGACAGGTTCCACAGACTGAACATTTTGCCCTCATGTTCAAACAAAAGTGTCTGCAGTGGAGTTTATATCACTACACTTAATTATTATTTTTTTGCCAGTCTAATAGTTATCTTAGGCACATTAAAGTAGCTGCAAATCAGGACATTACTGTAAAACTCCTAATCTGCTGCTAAATAATTATCTTGTTCTGTTGTACCATGACAAGGACAGAGAAATTGTCCTCTACTTATATCACTGCCAGGCAGACAGGATCATTTTCTGACCTGCCATTCACTTTTGTTGCTGCCAGCTTGCCATCCCCAGATTCACTGGTTTTGGAACTGGAAGGTGATCAAGTTTGGCTGTGGGAGCTGTGCAGTCCCCCTTTACAATAAAAGACATTTACACAGCTGCAGCAGAGGGTGGAGGGACCCTCATTGTGCATGTGAGGGAGCAGAGGGGCAAGTGTGGGTGGGCTGGACACCTGCAAGGTCTCTGGGGGTGCATAGCACATGTAGCCCTTGGCCAACCCCACTGAGCTGTTGGCAGACATCTGCCTATGCCCTGTCTTGAGGCAGGTAAAATCGTCAGGTGTGATGTGCTACACAGCTGGTAGGTGCCATAATTCATGTTGTTACACATTTTGAAAACTGAAGGATGCAACAAAGTGGAATGTCAGGGGTATCCAGGAATGAATTTATGAGGCTTGATTTTGAGACAGGCTGGCATTTTTAATGACACATTGTCTGTTTTAAGCTCAAGCCAGTGGGACAAATCCTGGCTGCCTTTGCTTGAATGGGGGATGTGACCTTTGCTGGAAGAGGAGACCTTGAGGTTTTCCTTTGCCATAAGTGGATTTGTATTTTAAGGCTTACCTGCTGAAAGATTTGTTTTTCTAAAAATTACTGTTAAGGAAGAATGCAACTGCATCTTGCCTGCTATTTTACTCACCATTTTCAATGGCAGTCTGTCCTTGTTAATCTCTCTTGGGAGAGGGAAAAGGAAAAAATGTATTGATCTCAAGCACGGTGTGTTGGTCAATGGGTTTGTTTAAGAAGTCATGCCATGTAACAGATGAACTAACACTGATCTTGGTAATTGATTGCTCATTGATTGTACCCAGGAGCTATGTTTTGATATGAAAAATGGAATACAATTCAATTATGGTATGTAAACAAAGTTCAGGATTTATCTGAAGGAGATTGAAAAGATGATGGGGAAAGTTCATGATTCATGTTAACTTCGGAGAAAGTTGATTTTATTTGAGATTACCTATTACCTATCAATGCAAACATTTTCCAACATGTTGTAATGTTAAGAGCATTGTGCTTTTTCATGCCGACACAGAACCTACAATAAAAATAATAATTTTACAGTTTGGTAAGTGTTTCTGTCTAACCATACTTGCTCTGTTGGTGTTGAACCAAAAGCTCATAAATGATGACTTCAAATAGCTGGAGTGAAGGTTTGAGCTGTGAAGTTTGAGTCTGGCTGAGCCCTACCATACATCTGCATTTCTTTGAACCATTTGATTTGTAACCCCGATTTACTTTAAGATTTTTGTAATACCATTTTGGAATAATCTGGAATAAATTCCCTGTTCCAGCTGATCACTGAGTTGAAAACAGTTGTTTAATACAATGCTTCTAGACAGATCCCAACAGGTTACGCAAGCCAATAGATGTAAAAAAGTGTGTTTTAGTTAATGTTTATTTGAGTTGGAAAGTCTCTTTGCCTGCTTTGACGTTCAAAGTTTTGCTCTGATTGGAAAAAGAAAACCAAAATCTCATATATAAATCTAAGAATTTGTAGCCTGCAACCTAAATATTTTAATAAAATAACTATTGTTTTTGCAGATCTAAGAGAAATAAAGAAAAAAAAAGGAATTAATGTTACTGTGCAGAAAAGCTGTCAACAATAAAATGTAAGTTAATATTGCTATGTATATGTTCTGGTATCTAATGTTCCTCATACAGCTGCCCTCTGTGTTCTAAGGTTGATGGTGGAATCTGTTTAGGGGAGTATGGTGGGAAATCGGGATCCCGAGCTCTTTGCCAAGAAAAAGATAATGCTGAAATCAGTGCTTTCCATGTCTTCACTCTAGGATCTTCTTGGGGTAACTTTTTTGTGTTTTTCTAATGATTTTTTAAGACCTTATCATTTCCTCATTGCTCTGAAAGTCCAAGTCACTCAGATTGTAGTGTATATGGTGAATTTGATAGGTGTTATTTTCATAGAAGAATTGCTATTACAGCTAAGCCAAGCAGCAGTGAAGTCGCAGGCAAAACTTGGCAGGTGCTGACAGAGCCAGCCAGCAAACCTTAGGGCTGAGTCCCTGCAAACCCTGTGCAGAGCCTGAGGCACCAGCCCTGGCCCTGCTTTATGTGGTTTAGTGACATAGTGATATTTAGCAACAGCAGGGACATGGTTTAGTATTTGACTTGACAGTGCTGGGTTAATGGTTGAACTCGATGATCTTCGATGGTCTTTTACAACCCTAATGATTCTGTGATTCTGTGATTGCTGGGCTGCAGGACTGCTGTGTCTTCCAGAAGGGACAGATCAGCTAGAAAAAGCAATAGCACCTACATTTATGAGGAGAATCAATGACTGACCCAGGATGAATATCCCAAATTGGACTTTATCTTTCTGTTCTAACCTATGAAATAGATGTTTTTTCTGTAGTAATTCTGGGTCTACAGTCAGTATTCCACTTAAACAATACTGTGTTTTGTTCCTCAAAGAGTGGGAGAAACTGGCACCAACAGAATGGTATGTCTTCCCTTAGTCTAAAAATAGAAAATTTCATAAGAATAGCTAGTAGTGTGTTAGACTAATACTAGTTATTTAAAGACTTGGAATGATAGAACACCTTATTTATTTCAAGCTCAGCTTATTTTCACTGAATTTGGTAGGACCAGATGGTCATGGTGATAGAGAAGTAACCCCTGGATTATTTCATGTAGTGCTGTACCATAATTCACACTGAAGCATTTAGGAGCAGTCCTTGAACTAGAGCATCCACCCAATGGAGCAGCTCATCTGATCTGGAAGCCATGGAAAGCTGGTGAAGGGTAGGCTCATATATTGCTTTGACAGTACTGATGCTTCAACTTTTGCAAGTTCCAGCCACATTCTGTTTACCTCTTCTGTTTTTGCTTTAGCCCTGTGCTTTTGTCCATCCTCCTCGAAGAAGCTGGCATGTGTCCTGTTCCCTGTCCTGTTAAATATATGCACACAACACATCATTCTTATTTAATGATGTTTGGTCATTTTATAGATACTTCACATATTGCATCACAGATGGTTGGTTTTCAAGGGATATCATTAGCCAGGTGTGCCACGTAGGGGTAACATTGCAAATGTGAAATGTACTCTAGCAGGTAATTTTCTGTCTTTTGTGAAGCCTGGCAGATGTTCAATTTTAGGGAATCCCTGCAGTGAATGTTTGGTGTGCTGTATTTCTTTAAAGACCTGAGATAGAAAAGTGCAAACTCTGATTTTGGCATTGTTACAAAGGTAAGTATTCCTTAAATATTAGTGTTTGGTTTCTGTTGCCCAAATAGCCTTCTTTATATTAAAAAAAAAAACAACAATGAGAATTTCCTCTATAAACACTTCGAAATACAGTTTCTATTACTGTATGGATCTCTGCTCAGATGGAGTATTGTTTAGTAAAGGATGCTGGTAATTTGGAATCTCTTTAAATTGCTGATAGATAGAATGCTGCTTTTTATTTGTTTGTTTGTTTGTTTTTGTTTCCCTGCTGGAAACACTCATTTGCAATCTCTTTTTAGAATTTTGACCCTTTTTCTTAGTTTTTTGGTGATATGTGTTTCTTTTTTTTTTCATATTTCACTTGATTATTTGAAGGAAAAAGAAGAGGATGTTATGGGCATAGTATAATTTGGCATGGTAATAAAATAAGGATAGGTACAAAAGTCAAATGCCACAGGCTTACTTAGCAAAGCCAGTAGACAGTTTGCCTGAGAAATGGGACTTTTAAAATATATAATAAGGATTACTTTGCTTAAGGAAAGAACTCATCATGGAAGACTACCTCTGTTACATACAGCGTTGCTTAAGGAGGTGTGCAATACTGTATACTTATCACATAGATGTTGTTAACTACATGGATTAATTGTGGGTTTAGTGATTGGGATTTCTAAGGTAAAAATAGCAGGTAGTAAATGCTAATTAGCTAATTTAGTTTAGAATTAACAGTACTAAGCAAAATACTAGTTACATGAATAAGAAGATTAACTTAAGCAAAAATGCTACCACTGAATGTATTTATGATCTGTAAGTTAAGTCTGCCAAAAATCTGGTTGAGTTTAATTTAGAGTTTTACTACATGTAGGAATAAAAATATTAACTAAAAGCAAGAGATCTCTGGACTTTAGAAGACCTTCAGAGGACAGGAGGAAAAGAGCACATGATACAGGAGACAAAAAGAATGGAACTGTGAAAATTCCCATTGAACTTAAAATTTCTTTTCCTCTCTTTTTGAGCCTTGTTCCTAAACCAGGAAAATTAAAGTGTTATTTCCAAGAAAGCAAAAATAAAACTGAAAATTTAATTTAATAAATGAGATTATTGGTAGCTAATGTGAG
>VWZD01013252.1:244941-285862 GCA_013396695.1 Sakesphorus luctuosus
CCCCCCCATATTTATGTTCTTTTCACAGGTTTCTTCCTAGATTTACTTGCATTACAGTCTTACACATTCTTATCCTGCTGTCAGATTTTGACTGTACTGAATAATTAAAACTACACTGATCTCACTACTGTGAGATTCTGAGCACTGTTCTCTTTGACTTAAAAAGTTAAAGGCACATTCATATATTTCCTAAAATGTATGCTCCCTTCTGGGCATTTTCAAAAACATAGGATGAAATAACTTTTTGAGTATGAGTTTCTCACCAAAACTTGGGTACAGTTGGTTTGAAAATACTGCAGGTAACACACCCTTATACAACAGAAATAAATAGATTTCATTTTCAATACTGATAACGACACTGTCTCTTTTTTTTTTCCCCACGATGTTTCCTTTCTCGCTTCTTTCTACTTTCTTTTTAAAAGGAGTATCTCTTCTTTCATTTTTCATTTTGCACCGTGAAAAACAGAAAAAAACCCCCAAGTGTAGAAATACACTGTTCAGGGGAGAAAAAACTAACCCATTACCACTAGGAAGAAATCATCAAGTCCCAAAAGCTTTATAAAGAAAAAGCAAGTATTGCAAAGAAGTCATCCAAAGCAATGTAACACTGTTCCTCAGTGTTCATCTAATGCCAATCACCTGCCTTGCTTGTAAATGTCTTTTCTGCCAGCAGCACTTGTTCACTGCCTGTCAGCTCCTGTCCTGCCAGGTCTCTGCCCAGTCTCATCCCTTACTTCCAGTCACTATAGTCCTCTAACACTACTTAAACACATACTTTGGGCTTGCTATGGTCTGATTCACCATGATACGCTGAACATGCAGTCAGTCTGATACATTTTACCTGAATCTGTCCATATAAGTTTCTCCTAGTCTCATATCTCTTGTTATAACACCTATTCCACCTGTGATGACCTTGCGCACACAAACCACCTATTTCCCATCACATTTCTCTTTATAGCACTATTTAATTTTATTTTTCATTAATAGTAATTTTCTTTTACAAATACTATTGCTTTAAATCTTCTATAAAATTATATATATATGTGTATATATATGAGTATATATATGTGTGTGTATGATGCCAAAGGGGTTTTGGTTTTTCGATTTTCATATTTTGTTGATTTTAGAAACACAGTAGATGTAGCACTGTAGATTTTAGTGGGTTAATATTTAGCAGCTTAAGTATAAGGTCCTTCTATCTCTACCCCTGCTCCAGAACAGGCAGCTAAGATCTGCCAGCTATTTAGTCTCTTTCTCAAGGTACCAGATTGGAGAATATCAGAGAGAACAGAAACACAGAGCAGAGTGACCCGGAGCATGGGAGAGCGTCCAAAAGACCTTTATGTGCTGAAGAGGAGGTGGATGAAGACAGACTCAGTTCAACAGGGGGTGGGAACTGGGAGGGGACAGAGGTGGAACTGGACATGTGTGAAATAGTGATTGGATAGATTATATTTTAAAAGCTATGGAAATCAAAGCTTGCACACACGCACATCTATGTATTCCTGGATGAGCAGGATTGCTCATCCAAGTAACTACCCTTTATCTTATCTCCGTATGAAAACTTGGCTCAGAGTCTTTTTTACAGACTTTTACAGCAACAGTATATATATATATATTTGTTTTTATAGTCTCACTTTTGCAAATTTGAAGGGCATAAAAGTGTGGATCTGATGTCTGGTCCAGCAGACTAGATCACCTGGGACCAGGACTATATCTTACTCTCTTAGTTATTGATAAACATGAGTCAACTTTGTTGGTGAAGTCTTAGTGTAACATTTTGCCATAACAACACAAGAAAGAGAGGTGGTTTTGACATTCACGCCTATAGCACCAACAAATATTGCAGAACTGTCACAACTTGGTCTTATTTTTTCTGAACAAAGTTTCATAGGTTGGATCTGTGGGAGGTTTGGGGTTTTTTTTGTTTGGTTTTTGTTTGTTTTGTTTGTTTTGGTTTTTTGGTTGGTTTTTTTTGTTTGTTTTGTTTTTCATTCCAGGTCTTTATTCAGATCTTTCTTTAAAAAAACCCAACAACCCAGCATCCAAAACAGGGTTTTGGGGAAAAAAGTAGCTTTGTAATTTTCCAACTAACTTCCTGTTCTATCTGCTGTCATACTGTTTTTTATAACAAAATAGAAGCAATTTTATTTTTATTGAACCAAAGGATTCACATGGACCAGAGCTAAAGTCTCTCCTAGTCCAAAATGAGCTCAAGAATTTAAACCAAACATCTTCAGGCAGGTTCAAAGTATACGAAATGCTTCCTTATACAATTCTTCACAAGATGAAGGTTGATTGTTAAACATGATGCTTAACTTTTTGGACATTCAAGGTCACAGCAAAGCCTGCAGCAAGTGCAAGGCTATGTCACCCTGCTGGTATTATGGTATGTCTGTGCAAAGTGAGGCATTTGCAAAGATTGAGAGATCAAGTAAGTCTCGATATGAGTAGAATAGATCAAGACATAGAAAAAAAACTTCAGTAACTTCCACGGAGTTTATATACGTGTATGTCTTTAACCCTAAATTGACTTAGTGGTGAAAGTCCTTAAGAAGTGTATCATAAAATCCATTGTTGAAAGATTTCTACCAAGTTACAGGCTCTGTGGATATTTCAGAAGCTGGGAAAGAAAATGGCAATTAAATAAAGCTTAATGGCAATTAAGCTTTACTTAGCCTCATTGCTAACACCTCCTGGCACCCTTATCCTGGTTTTGCCTGGATTGCTGCCTGGCAGGAAGAAGGGGAAAGTTGATTATTTGGGAAGGATTTAGCTCTTTTTACCTCTTTCTTTAGCTGCTGATGGCAGAGGTGCTGTCAAATGCCTACTGAGAGCAGCTGAACTGCCAGTGCAAGACACAGGTTTAACCACACTGGTGCAGGCTGAACAAGGCCAGTGCTGTCTGGGAATCTGGAATTTAGTACTAGTACTTTTCCAGGGTGTACATGCTCATATTTCTATTCAGCAAATCACAGTAAAATGGGGGCCTGGATACAGATCATCCCGTAGTCAAAATAAAAGAGTTGTTGTCCCCTGACTGTGTGTGCCCCCTGCTTTACCTTCTGTTGAGTCTGTCCCTGAAGCATCCCCAATTTCAGGCCCTTAGGAAAGCCTGGTTAAAAGAGATCCACTTGGCTTTGCCTCAAGACAGAAAGAGTGTGCTGCAATCTTAGCTACTGAAAACAACTTTTTTTTTTTTTTTACCCAGGGCTGTATTATTAGAAAAGACCTTTTAGCTGTCTCTTCTCCCTCCTCTGAATCTGCTAAGGGTCTCTTTAACTTTTCTTTCCTCTTTTCTGAACTGTGCAACTTTCTGTTCAAGCAAATCATAACCCAGTTGAGTTGAAAGAAAAAGCAATTTATGGGCTTGAAAATGTGTCTCTCTCCAGCCCTCAGGTGCTGTCACAACAGCCAGGAGCTAAATTGTCACATGGAGGGGAAGAGAAAAGGCTCTAATAAATTTAGCTATGATTACTAAGAAGAAATCCTGTGCTTATGCCTGCAGAGGCATTTTGTTTTCAGACATGGTTCTTTGTTCAAAAAACCCCCAGGAGATATTTTCTTTATCTGAAAAACAGGATTTGCCTAAGTAAGAGGATTTGCCAAAGACTATGTTAATTTATTGGTTTTCAGGAAATAATGTCTTTGTGTTGCCTGCCATATTTGCATATTTTTGTTGCATACCTTTCAGGGGATTTTACACAATCTAAAGGTGAGCTACATGTGTGTTGCTGTTTTGGAATTTCTGAGTATGAGAACTGTAAAAATGGGAATTCATTAGGACACCAGTGGATAATGTTATTGTATTCTGCAATATGAACTCAACAAACAGGTGCCACCCATCTCTAACCCTCCTCAGTTTAGGTTGTGACTGCAGAATGAATAAGAACTGACATTAGCAAGGCATTAAGAATGGGTGGGATAATGGGTTTGTGGCCCTACTTTATTCCACTCATCCACAATCAAACTATTTCCCTCCTCAAAAACTTCAGGCAGAAAACCATAAAACACAGAAATAAAAACAATTTTTTAACTCTTAATGTTTTGTGTAGTGTGTGCTCGAAGTGTAGATCTAATATTGCAGGATTGCCCTTGGAGTAATTTTTGAGTTCAGGACACAACTAGAGCTCCCCAACACTGAGGTGAGGCACTAACCAATATGGGGCTGGGCTATAGGCAGAGATCTTCAGACTTGAGTGTTTTACTTCTGTTTTTTTTTGCTCAGGAGAAAATGTTCTCTCTCTGGCATGATTATTATCTCCAAGTATCCAGGATATCGAGGAGAAATGGAATGCAGGCACTCTGAATGCTTTCAGTGTTCTCCTGGAATTACCTGAGTCTCTCCAGCAACTGTAGGAAAACCCAGGAAACACCAGTCAGCTAGTGAGAAGTTCATGGCTTTTCTCTGTTTTCCCATCTTGTACTGCATCCCCAAGGGCTCACCCTCAGATCTGAATATCATCTTTACATTTCTATTTACCTCTTGTAATCATTTATATCTGTTCCCAGTCCAGAAAGATGCTTGAGTTCTCATCATCTCAGATTTCTGCTGAAAAAGGTGCTGTATAGGCTATAGCAAAAAGGAAGAGAGAAAACCAGTTTTCCAGCACTGAGGAATGCCAGAATGCCTGTGCAAAATTTTGCAGTTATTTGTGGGGTTTCTTGCGGTTTTGGGGTTTTGTTTGTTTGGTTTTGGTTTTTTTTAACTTTGCCTCTGCAGCTTGGTGTGTTTACATGGTAATTACTAGTCCATGCTAAACCCAGCCCAGTCAGCCAGTGCTGAAATGCTTGTCTCTATTTAAGACCATTGTTGGTCGCTCCTTTCTATCAGTGATAGTAGTTTTCTGTCCACAGGAACACTTAACATTTTTACAGTCAGGGTTCTTTGTTTTTTTCTTCCTGCCTGGGAAAGGTATGATGTTGGGGAGGAGGTGATGTCTCATGTCACTTTGAAGCCTCAAGAATTGTCTACTTGTGAATCCACAGCCAGCAGCAGCCCCTATTCCAGCCTCTGAATCTCTCTTCCCGTAGTGCACTGCAGTCACTGAGGGTTTGACTCGCACGCTGTGGTTAATTAATATCATTTGCAGATTGTGTGAACAGGAGATTTGCTATCCTTCTGGAACTATGTGGGATTAAAAACTGTGATATAATAGGTTTTAATTATGGACAACAAAGTGTAGGGACTAACCCAGTCCTTTACAGGCCTATTTTCCCAGATAATTCTCATGATTTTCTAATTTATGGTCATAAAATAAATAAGTAACTTGAAACTAAGATAGTAGTGAGTCAGATAAGAGATTAAATAGTTTCTCAATGTAGAAAGGTTTAATCTCTCACTGCTATTAGTCACTGTGTCTTTTTGGTGTCTTGGTATGGAGTCACTGGTCTGTTGTGAGACAGCTATTTCAATTTGGTTTTGCTTTGAGCAGAAAATTCGTTTAATATATAGAAAGCTCTGACTGTTGTGTTATGGCTGACAGTAGAGCTGCCCTTGAGCTGTGAAGAGCCATACAATTGGTAGACATAAGTATCCTTATTCAAGGTTATATTTTGAATGCAGAAAGAAAAGAATCTGCCAGCTGGTGAACAGATATTTACTCTAGCTCTCCTCTGCCAATGGGCTGTTAGGAAACAGATTTGGACTAGCATGTTTTAACTCTGTACATTCCCATCAGTCTGTAGGCTGGTCATAAGAGTTATAGGATAGGAGAGAAGGCTGGACTGTCCTCCCACACCAGACAAAGACATACCATTGAAGCAGGGAATGATGTCTCTAGAAACACAGGTGAGCATTTAACTACTTGTTAAACCATGAAAGAAGTATGACTTTAGTTTATTCTTTTAAATGCAAAGAGACTTAAATAGCCTTCCCTATGTAAAGCCAGGACAACCTTTTGGTATGTAAGTTCTTGGGATGGAGGAGATTGAAACACAACCAAACCTGAAATCAGAATAAAGTAATTTCTCAGAACTCCTGTTTCATTTCATGTGTGGGTGCTTAATGTATGCAGGTCATAACACTGTAGTCCATTTTCTGACTTGCCTCCCTCCTACATTTCTGTGTCACCATAACACTCTGCAGGGAGGAAATTCTTCCATGGACAAGGTCCTATGCATTTGCAGTAATGGACCTAGAGATGGGAAGGGATGGAGGTCAGGGAGCATAAGGATTCTGAGAGTAATGTATCTGCATTTGGAAGAACTTCATCCCAAATGTACATTAAAAGGCAGAAAATATTTATGGTTATGCTTATCCTTGAGAAAAATCAGGCATGGTAATTGTATAAAAGCTTTTTAAAGGGGCAATAAATAATCATTATGATAAATAAGCCTTGGATCCATAAAAATCTCTCCTTGGCCACCGGAAAGCTTCTGTATTACCATTATTTGATTATTTCACTATAAATAATAAATGTTTTTCTTAGACCAAAGGATATAATATACATGAAATTTTTGGACCAAGTCCCCTTATATCCTAAAGAGTAATGAGTGATGCATTATTTATTGTAAGATTCAGCTTAATCCTAACTTTTCCCAGTTTCTGAAGAGACGCTTAGGTCAATCTCCAATTTTTTAACTCTGGATGTTTATAAGCACAAAGACACACTGGTACAATCACTGGCATTAGAATGCCTTTCAGGTTTTTTAAATCAGATTTTTTTTTCTTTCAGAAGGTAAGCAGAGACTATGAAACATTTCAGAGCAGGATAGAACTCTCTGCTGCTCTGAAATGTCCATGAAAGGGCAGAGTGTTTGTTGTTGCTCTATAGCAGAGTGATTGATGCTGAGCAGTGTGGAAAACAGCTAACAGAGCACAGAGCCCTTCAAGGCTTAAAGCTCTGACAAGCAGGAGCAGAATTGTAACTATTATGTATGCATATATACTGCAGCACCTTCCAGCCTCAGAAACATTATCACCATTGACAAATGCCTCTAGATATACTTATTTAGATGTGGCAGCATGAGGCCACAGCTCCTATCATTACTGGTGGCTGTAGCCTTTAAAAAACTCTATAAAAGGGTGCATGTGTTGGAAGCAAGTGTTAAAAAGACCTGGAAGTTAATTCTAGTTTAGTAGAGCATGAGAGAAGTCTCTGCCCAAGTTAAGGTGCAAATAAGACCATATGCCAGAGTCAATAATATGGGTTTTATTTAACAATGAATATGAGGTAGAGAGGTAGAAAGAAATAGAGAAGAGAGAGATCAAGTAGAAGGTAGTCACCATCTGGGGGTCCAATGTTTAGTCCTTTTTCACCCTGAGTGTCTTGGTTGTTGGGTTCCCAAGGTAATTTAAAATTTTTCATTATTTATACATTTTAGCAAACAAAGGAACTAGTGCTCATTGGTTACACAGTTTTCTTATTCTATTAGTTAAATGATTCCCTCTCTTTTAATGCTAATTAATCCGTATGCTCAGTCTTTACCTTCTTTTAAGTCTGTGGGTTTCCTGAGTCAGTGGATTGTGCGTTGCTGGTTGTGATCTCCTCCTGCCAGAATTACATTTTACCCAGTCACAGCTCATTTCAGCAGAGTTGCTGAGTTGCCTTTCCTGGTGGCCCATAAATTCTGCATTTTTTGTGTCCATTATTAGTGATACATTCTTCTCCCCTAGCTGGGTTAACCTCCCCTAGGCTTGAGATAACATCTGGACAATAGTACCATCTTTATCTTATCTCAAGCTCCTTCAGTGGTGGCTTAACTTGCAGTCCAAATTTCAGATCATATTTGGGGGGAGCTTCAGTGGTGGGTCACAGATGGCACCTGTGCCATAACATGGGGTGGTATTTGTTTGACCAGTGATATGCATACGAGCAGCTTCTTCTTCACACAGTTTGCCACAGTGGGAATTTTTGTCTAGATGCATTACTCAGGATGTTCTCTTGCCTCTACCAGGCCTGGAGTTAGCAACAGGTCTGTTGTTCTGCTCTGTGCTTGTCTCCTGACAAAGTCCTTTGGTGGCTTCAACTGTTTGAGACAGGCAACTGTGCTCTTTAAGTCCTTACAGGGCTGTATTGCCATGTTGAGAGAAAAGATAAGAGCAAACTTTGAGTCATATGCTGGCTGCCAAACACAAACCCTTTCAGGATTCAACTGTTAAATCTCCTGTCTTCCTTTGGCACCTCAGCGCATGAAGAGCTTCCAGGAGTTTCTCAGTCCTCTAAGATCTTTATCCTTAGCAACAATCTTGACAAACGAAATCCCCAGCACGCTGCCAATCCATGTGATTATCTGGCAGTATGGGGAAAGGAATTAAAACACATGCTAAATTGCACCATATTTTTCCAGACAAAGTTTAATGCTGTTAAGATATTTTTTCCACACAAAGATTTATGTATATGTTGCAATATTCACAGAAACTCAAAACATCAGCAGTTGGCCGATAAAATGTGTCATACTACTACCTACATCACACTTCTAGATGATACCTCTAGCAACCAATATGCAGTTTATCTACTTTAGATTCTGTTAAAAAATAGCAAAATTGCTAGTAGCAAAACTGTTATTCATTCCAGAATCGTGACTCTGCATACATCTAGAATAATACACTGGACAATATCAGAACCCGTTCTTTGTCCTTGAATTCAAATGGAATATTTTGACTGTGCCTATATTTTAAATTCAAAATAGAGGGTCTGTATCCAGATGACATACTGGAAATGGTCCCTGACTCATCAGAAACCCCAAATTGTCCCTGGGAGCTGCCTAAGAGAGTGTTAGTAGCCCCTGTTTCAAAACTATGCTAATCACCTTCCAATTGTTATGCAGTAAAGAGACTACAATTAGTTATCAAGATGCTGGCACTATTGAACTTATTAATTTAGCTGTAGGCAGTAAGATCTGGATGCCTCTGAAAAGTCCACTTTCTGGGTGATTTCCAGCATGCAAGTCATGTCTGAGTATGCATATAAACACGTATGCTGTCATGTGTGAAAGAGTGACTGTATTTATGCTGTGGTCTGTAAGGTTTTTTTCTGATTTGTCTGCTCCCATAAGCAACAGAATAGTTAGAGGTTTCCCAGGCTCTTTTCTGGTTGCCCTATCTTGCTGGCTAGACTACCATAACAGAGATTATGGCCTTCCTCCACAATCCTTTAGTTGATGTTTGGTTGAGGGGGACACTGAACCTGCTTCTCAGAGGTTCTTTGGGTTTCTGTGATCTTGGACTTGCCGTACTGCAGCACCTCTAACCACAAATGCTTGGCCTAGAGGGCAGCTTAAGTAATTTTAGCACCCACTATTGCCTCCTGAGCTTGGATGCATTGAAGCTCTACCTCTCCAGCAGATCAGTAGGACAGGGATGATCACTTTAATGTGTCACTGGGGGTCATATTCTTCATCTGGACAGCTTCTTTAGACACTTCTTCTTCTCTTTTGACCTCTGTGTCTCTTTTCTTTTAAACTTCAGGCTTTCTTCTCAGATGGGGACCTCTGAGAGACTGTGAGGTGTTCAGGTACGTAAGTCTAGGTAGATAAATTTCAGGCCTGTGCTTTATAGGGATCCAGCTTAGTGGTGGAGAACCATAATCAATAGTACACCACCTCTTCAGCCCTTCCTGCTACATCCTTTCTGCTCACCAAGAATAGCACCACCTCCTCTGGATCTCAGAATTGTTTTCAGCTGAGCCCCTGCCCAGGGTTGACTGAACTTCAAAGACTTCTCTTGCCTAATACCTCTAATGCAGATGCTGCTCCATACCCTTAACTAGCTCCATCCTTCAGCCTTTCATAACTTGTCTATTGTAGCATCCTCTCCTGCTCACATTTATCTACAATACTGCTAACTCAGTGCTTTCCCAGTTAAGAATTTTGGCCCTATCTTTCCTCTCCTTTTGCTATTCTTCTTTGTCCATGCTTTGTCCATTCTTCATTTGTTCATCACACCTAACAAGCACATTGTTTTTGCTAGGAGATCATTATTGGCTCTGTTTTAACTAGTAAATAAACAGTGCCAGGGCAAAGGTAGAGGGGCAGAAATAGGCTGCCTGCACTGTTCAAACAGTCCCATGCACAGCTGTGGTGTATTAGCAGTCTTCCAGGTTATTCCTAGAACAGTTTGAGAATTAATATACAACAAGCTATTAACTCTGGGATGTTTAGAAATGCCATCCTATTTCCAGGGCAAATTTACCATTCCAAGGTGAATATGACTAGACTGGGCCACCTGTTCTCAGGACCAGAGAAGGTGCTCAGGACATCTGTGCAGTGCTCCAGGCTTCTGGAGATCTGAAATGGTGGTAGATTTCTACTGCAGAAAGCTAAGTGCAGAGCAACATGTAATTGAGATGTGTAATAAAAATTGGCACTGTAAGGTTTTCTCTTGGGACTCACACTCCCACTGTGTTAGTTAATTACTGCTCCTTAATATCCCTGTTCCAAACAAGCTCTTGGTTCCCCTGAGATCATTTCAGTCACCTTTACCAAGTTTAATGGTCCAGGAAGTGATTATAATTTTGTTATCTAGTAATTACTCTGTAAAGAAATTGAGTCTCCAGACTTTAAAAATATGTAGACATCTGTCTACAAGTTATCTTCTCATGAAGAAAGGAAGGATATTTTCCCAAAAGTTTCATCAGTGCTATATTCAAAGTCATGCTGCTGTTATAATATCTTCTCAGACAGTCTCAGACTTACCTTCCCCATGTGAAATTTAATTTGTATATTTCACACAGATGCTTCATTTTGTCAAGTCTGTTGTTGTACTTAAAGTATTATTGAATTAAAATATTGCCTATAAAATAATGGCTAGAAACCTAAGGCTCACAAGAACAAATCTCCAGATTGAAAACTTGAAAAACATATTAATATGTAGGAAAGCATCTGAATGGCAAATTTTATTACAATAAATTATGGAGGTCAGCCACATCTCTCTAGCTCATCACTAAGTTGCATTAAAAATGACTTTACAAGCACTGGAATTGTCAGACATTGTGTTGCAGTATGGAAAGAAAANAATACCTTGTTTTCCAGGATGCCTTTGGTTTCAGAGATATGTGAATGACTTGGTAAAGTTGGTTAAGATGGCCAATCATTTATTGCTAAAGACAGAACACTGGGCTGGGATTCAGGAAACTTGTATTTGTTTCCAAAGCTGTGTAGGCCTGATGGATCACCCTACACAGTCACACTCTGCCTTTGTGCCTTGTTTCCTCTTCTGCCAAAGAGAAAAAAGTAAGTCTGACCCTGATACCTATGGATGAAAACTGATGTATAATAGATGGCCACTTTTATTAATACTCAGAAACCATTATGTAATCCTTTTTATTTTTCATTTTCTTTTAGATTCATAAGGAGTTTTGTGTCTTTTTCACAAAGGAAATATGCCATAATAAGAACAGCCAATTTTCTTCTGTTGTTAATTCTGCTTTAAAAAGCATGTGACTTTGAAGACAAGCATATGAAATTAATTCTTCCTTAGTATGAGTTAATTTATGTATGAAAACTTGTAACAATTATTATTTTATTACAGATTTCAGTTACTTGTGAGTACTTTTCCCCTCTTTAGTCTTCTACATTAGAAATAGTACTTCTATCTAAAGAGAGCTTGGTGTATTTTAAAAAACATCATACTTATACTCCTATAACACTAATTAAGTCATAGAAGTGGTGTTAGAAAGTTATTGATCACCAAAAAGTATTTACACTGATGTGGAGAGGAAGGATAAGATGAAGATGTGAAGTCTTTTGCAGTCTGGGCGCTCTGTACACTCTATCTTCCTCTTCCTTCTGAGACTGCAGAAGAGGAAGATAAAACATGAACTCTGTAGTGTGGCTGCTGAAGTGAGCTATGCAAGCATTGTGGCAGGTATCAGCACCTCCTCATCCCCTCACCGAATCATTTAGCTTGGAAAAGACCCCCTTAAGATCATAATTTCCAACTGTCGACTCAGCAATAGTAAGTCCAGCACTAAACCATGTCCCTAAGTGCCACACCTACATGTCTTTTAACTGCCTCCAGGGATAATAATTGAATGCCTGACAACTCTTTCTCTGAAGTAAATTTTCTAATATCCAATCTAAACCTCCTCTGATGAAACTTGACAGCAAGGGACTCTGACAGCCAGTTTCATACACAGGCCAAAGTCTGCCTTACAGAAGTCCAAGTGAACATTTTGCTGACCCCTTTTCTTAATTGTCCAAGAATCTCTTACTGTTTTGTGATTGCTGTGCCCCAAGATGGCCTCCAACTATAACACCACCCACCACCCCTTCTCTCTTTGCAAGCAACAGGTCTAATGGAACACTTTCCATAGTTGTCTCACTCACCAGCTGTGTCACGAAGTTCTTTTTCACACACTACAGAAATCTCCTCTACCAGTTCATCTCTGCTGTATGGTATTTCCAGCACACATTTGGCAAGTTTTCCATGAGAACAGGGACTGGCAATCAAGAGACTTCTCCCAGCTGCAATTTCCTCTGCCTCTTCACCTGGCTGAGTAGTCTATAATAGACTCTCACCATGTTATTCGACTTGTTGGCCTTCCTCCTGAGTCTTACCCATAATCACTAAACTCCATCATTCTCATCATAAAGCTCTAGACAACTGAAACACTTCCTAGCATACAGGGCTACCCCATCACCTCTCCTTTCTTGCCTAGCCCTTCTGAAGAAGTTCATAGTCATTAATTGCAGAACACTTTGGGTCTGGATCCTGCAGAGGATCTGTACCAAAAGCTAAAGAGCATCTCTGTAAGTAGAATTGATCTGCAGCTTTCTTGAGATGACTGACAGATGGGAACTGGAAGAGAGGAGAGAGAATATATATTTTTATGTTCTGGCTCAATCCCATTAAGAACTTGGGGGTCAGGAGGGGAATGTCTTGTCATTCAAAACGCACAGGTTGAAAGATTTTTTAGTTTATAAGTGCACTTTTTTCCCCCCCACTTAGGATCTTTTATTGTCATTTCCTCAGCCTGGATTTTTTTCTTTCTTAGCTGTCAGCAAATCCTTAAGGCTTAGGCAGTGGAATGATTAATGCAGTTTTTCAGAGACATATGAGAAGTGCAGGCACTTTTGTGTTTCCTACGTTTTGCTGTTTTCCAAATTAATGTAAGTTCTGCAGTGCTCTGACAGATACAGCTGAGTTTGCCATGAGAAAACGCACAGCCACGTTTTGGCTTTGTGTGCCAAGACACAAGTGTCTACAGAGCACATTTTGCTATGTTACAGTTGTGCCTGGGAGCCCTTGTTACCGACCCAGGGGCTGTTGTGATAGCGGTTGCACAGACACAGCTCTTTGTTGTCGACTGGCTCTTCTCTGATGGCTGTATAACATCATATGAAACCTTTCCTTTCCTATGCCAGGCTGTGTGTAGGTGTGTGAAGCTTGTTTGGTATCAGACAGGGCTACAGAGGGACCAGCAGAGCCTTGGGGCTTCATGGCTGTATTTCTTCTTCATAGGATATCTGGATTTAAGTCAGGACTGCTTTTGAGAGAGAAGGACAGGAGTTCAGACATGCATCCTTTTTCCTGTTTGCTCCTGTTAGGATCTAATCAGCTGTGTATTCAGTGTGAATGCCTTTTGAATTTCATCTCAAACTCCCTGCCATCTCTTCTCTCTGTAGATAGTGTGTAAAAGGCCTCTGACTCTCATGGTAGCCCAGAGTTACACAGATAGAACTGGAGGTGTCCAATTAAGTACTCTAAGATCTTTCATAATTTCTTTGGACTAATTTCAATGGAGGAAGTCAAGTTGGTACATAATTTAGAGTGTAAGACATTTCATTGAAGTCAATGGGTTGATAAGCAAATGCTCATGAATGTGTCCATGTGCATCCTTGCCAGGTAAGAAGGCAATATCTATGTACTTCCAGGCAGAAAGACACTAGACCTGAATCATCAGGGCATTTCACACAGCTATGTATATCTTCCAGTAACTCCTTTAGACCCAGGGAATGGCTTGCGCTTAAAGTTATGCATGTGCTTAAATGGTCTGCTGTCTGTTTAAAGTTCCATAAGAGTAGTAAGTTCCAATGATTCAGAAAAAAAAAGAATAAATCAAAGAACTTCTGAAGTGCATTGAACTCCTTAATAATTTGTGAAAGCTGGGGCATTGCAGTATTTGAAAGAGCAAATGACATGGTAGACAGGGAGAAAATTCTCTTCCCATGGAGAAGATCTGAGAAAAGAAGTCTTGGAAACCACTAATCCAGGACTGGCTGCCTGGGTCTTGACTCCTCGTGAAGGCATCAGATATAAGTTGTTGCAACAGTGACAGTGGAGAGAGCATTCATCTCAGGTGCTGGCTTCATTACATTGGCAATTTGCCATTACAGATTGATCCAGATTTTTCTCAAGATTTGCACATAATTATTCACGTGAGAGAGCACAGTTGCAGATAGAATAAATATTTGAAGCTTCTATATTTAACTACATTTTTGTGATATCTAGCTACTTTCTCTCTTCATGTCTTTAACATTGCTAACATATATCAAAAGACACTGAAGACCCTAGTGGTTGAATCTTCTAACATAGCTGTCCATGAAAACAAGACAACAAGTAGCTGCTCAAGTCCAAATGAGATGTCCATTGCAGCATATGAGGGCTGAATTGATATCTTCCTTGGGTAATATTTTTTCTATAATAGACGTTGAAAATTCTACAGGGAGCTATATGTTTCCACAGCATAACAAAGTCATCAGGCAATACACATTAGAGCAGATGAAATATTTCTCAGTGATTCAGAAGCCAGTTGGCATGAAATAAATTCAGTCTGAGCCTAAAGAAAAGGTTTGGTTCAGTTATTGGAAAGTGAAGGTTATTGCAATTTCATCTAGAACATTTTAAGGACTCAATGTATTGTGAGTCACTTTCCCTATTTTGTGTTATTTTCCATTTTCATAGGACCTCCCTTCCTGATTTTAGCAAGTAAGTTCCTAAGTACTGTGAGAATGGCTGTTCTCCGAATGATAACACTGATGATGTTTGCAGAGCTGGGAAGCCTCATGAGAAAACTTGTTATGTAGATTAAGGTCAGATAAGCTTCATCTACTTCAGTGGGATCAAAAATGGAGTCACATTTTAAGAAAGCATTCAATATGTGTTCTCAGAGTCTATCTTAAGCACACACAAAGAGGCTCAGCTGATATGAATCACGTTGGGGATCTCTGCCAATCTACATCTGCTTAATATCTGCTGCTGCAAAGTTCTCCCAGAGTTTTTAGAAAGTAATTGAGCCCATCAAAGAACTTTGGACTAACTCAGGAATTGTTTAAATGTTAATATATATTAAGGTGATTTGTAACATCTGCAGACAAGGATATAGTTTCTTACTTGGTGTAAAGCAGCTAGAAAAGGTGTAGGGGCAAACAAGTGAGATAAAAATGACCCATTGCCTGGAAGCATACTTGAGAAATAAATTAATTAAATTTTTAGAGTTCACCATTCAGTACTTGTTTAATTAATATTGGTAAGTAGCGATGCTAATCAAGAGAGGCTTCAAGATTACCTAGAAATTTCTCTATAGCTCTCACTTTATAATAGACAACAAAACACTTGGAAGCAGTGCACTAGAGTCTGCTTCCTTACTTTTTTTTTTTTCTTTAAGTGTTACTGACAGTTTCAACAGTTTTTAAATCAGAACAGGTAGCATTTGCCTGTACCACGATTATAGATTTTCTCCCTTGGTCCTTTAGACTGTATATTTTCAATTCCTCTAGCCATTCATTTCCTCTGTTACTGCGCTTTCAACAGGTGGACTACATCAAGTCTTTCATTTGGTGAATATGTTTGATTAGCAGCTAAGTAATTTCTATTATTTTCTTCACACTCATGTTCTCTGCTTTCAGCGCAATGTACATATATACCCTTAAATCACCTTTTAGTAAATATGCCACACTTTGTTGTAGCCTATTGGTTTGAATAGTGATCTGTTTTATGATGGATAGTCAGGAATCCTGAGCAGGCTTGATAACAAATATGGGTGTCCCGATTTATTGGCATGCTCTGACCACTTATATTTATGTCAGCTTTGCATCAACAGCAGATCCAAAACTCCATGTGATCCACAAAGTTTGGCTGCATTACCCTGAGCCAAAGGTTGTCTTTTAATTCTTGCAGTCTATGCTACTGCATAATTCTTACTTTCTACATATTAATAATATTTGCTTATATAATAGCTGTAAGTATGTGAAGGAAGAGAATATCTGTTTGACTCTGTTTTATGAGCTTTTTATTTACGGCTACGTAGAGAATTGTGATAATTCTATGGGGCTTTCACTGTAATTTTATTAACAACAATCTCCTGAAGCTAACAGATGTTTTGATGCCAAATCTTATCTGTAAAGATACCTTAACTTTATCTTAGTTCCTGCTTTCGTTCTGGGCTTCTCATTCTAGTTCTTTTAATGAAAAAAAAATTTTGTTTACTACCGTGTTGCAGTTGTATACAGTGAATTTTTACCTTGCTGTCAAACCACAACAGAGCATAAAGGAAGTAAATCAAAACTGTTCTTCTTTTAAAAGTGACTAAAGAATTCTTCCTCCTTTTGAAAATTACTTTGTGGCCATCTCATGAAAGGTTCTGTCTGTGTGACAATAGGCAGTAAAGTACAAGAAGCATTTGATAAGTTTTAAAATTCTTGATGTGCGCCGAGTTTTTCAAAAGTTCTAAAGACAGAGGGAAACCTTTGTAAGTTTCCCCTCACAAATTCATTGTTCTATGTATTATCAAACATATGCTGAAGACTAAGTAGCAAGAAAACATCAGAAGAAGAAGGTATCAGAGGAGGGGTAGGAGCCAATTTCTTGAGTGGCAGCGGTTGAGCTCTGACAGGAGAGGGTGTTTGAGGCAGGGCTGGTGATAGGGATGTTGGTGCTTGGAGAAGGTGGACTTGACTGCTTCCCTTCACTGGCAGGTAGGGGAAACTGTGATTCATTACAATAAGGAGGAACTTGGAGTTTGCATGGGCTCCTTCACACGCTGCTTTCTGTTACATCCATGCCCTTTCCCAGCCAAAACAACTCCACCCTCTGACCATCCTAGCTGCCTCCCTTCAAGCAACACCCTCTCTACTCCCAGTGGTTTTTTGACAGCATGTTTCCCCCCCAGTAGTACTGTAAGTTCTACTATCAACCAATAGACTTTGGTTGCCTGGTTTTACACCAGATAGAATCTAAAGTGATATGCAGAGTGATTTAAACCAAAAGAGGCTTCCCTGATGCTCAGAAAGATGTATTTGGAGCCTGGTGTTAATGGAGCTGGTTTTATATATATTTTTGAAATGTTTAAGAAGCTATGCACACAGCAAAGCACATCTACTACCTGAAGACATTCAGTATAGAAATGTATCTTGCTTCCTGGAACTTACATTGATATTTCATAAATATATTAATTTACCATAATGGTAGCACACCACATGGGAAAAATGACAGTACATATACATTTTTCCTGCTAATTTTACTTGGTGGCATGTTTAAGAGTAGTAGCTGAGGAATACAGTCCAGGCAGCAGAAGATCAGAGGTATCGGTCTGAAGTAGGGATTTTTTATTGAAAAGTCATCAAATTATATTTTACTACTAATGAAAATCTACAGACGTTGAATAGAGTAATAGAAACCTAAATTTAAATGCAGAGCAATTTTAAAAATTGTCATGTAGTTCTTGTGTTGCCATGCTCTATTTTTGTCTTTTTATTACTTTGATTTATAATTATTCTACATCCACTGTAATCTAAATAGAGACAAAAATACCAAATTTGTGCAAAATTCTCTCCTTTTTTTTTTCTTCCATAAAAGCTGGCAATAACTGCAAAAATGTTCATCAATTTTATAACTTCTTTTGTAATTTGAAATGTCATCTGGAACTATTTTCATAAATATGAGAGATTTGGAGAAAACATATGTTATTTTCTTCTGTCAAATATAAGAAATTAAAAAGTGAAATAGAAAAAAGTTATTTTTGTTTAATATAAAAATTAACTATCGTAACTGTCTTAACTACCTGGCAATACATGTTAATTTATTTAGAATAGATACAAACTAGAAATAACTATCATTTAGAAGTACTTTGAGAAACTTCATAAGTGAATTAAGTGAATGAGTTCTTTAAAGTAACATATTTGTATTGCTTTAGGCAGGAAATGACAGGGAGTAAGAATTTGTGGCTGAGGAAGTTAAAAGACCTGAGCCATAAATGTAGCTCCGTTGTTAATAGATGAAGATTAAGTTTTATTGCAACATCTCCAGCTGAAAAAACAGGGCTATCAAATCCACACATAATTTGAGCGTCAAGATCACATAAAGTACATTGGTATTACTGTGCATCTTGCTCTGCACAAATACTTTGCTCTGTAGGGTGAGAACAAACTATGAAAATCTCCTTTCAAATTTCACTTGTTAAAGCTAGAACCAGCACAGGGCCAGTATTCTTAAAATACTGGTCCGATCTAAAAATCTAAGTTTTTAGTTAATTTTTTACTAAGTAACATAAGGTATTGTGAAATAACATCTCATTTCCTTCTGATTCAGTCTGAAAACTTGTACATTGCCCTCATTTTGCATTCTCACAGAAAGCCAGATTTGAAAGCTGAATCACTTGATTCAGGAGGAAGTGATTATTTGTTAGAGACTGTGAATGCTTCTTGAGATAGAACTGGATCCTTTTAATTAATTTAAATGCACTTAGCAATGCAAGGGTCATCTATAGCACTGTGAGAATTGAGTGGAAAATACCTTTTTCTCTTCAATCTCAATAATGTTCCATGAGAAGTGCCAGAAGCTTCCCATAATTTCAGTTTTCTCCAGTGGCCAGGTTTTTCTAAACCTGGTGAAAAGGGGGACCCAGAAACCACAACAGCAATAGGTCATGACAGTGAACTAACATGACACCAACATCTCTGTATGAAAACAGAAGTGAGGTAGTACAGATACATGCACCACAGATTAAGAGATGGTAATGGACAATATAACAGCAATAAAAATGGAACAAAGAAACCCTATCAATTTTTAACTAGTCAAGACCTACCTAGAGCAATCAAAGCTTTCAAGTGCAGCTTGGAGTTTGGGGACTGACTGATTTTTTTTTTTTTAGATCTCTCCCTGACAGAAAATGTAATATGTCTTATCACTGTTAAAATCTGTATCAGCCTCTGCAGTGATCAGACTGTGCTCACTTAAAACTTGGCAGAGTCACCTCCATCTGCAAAGGTGATAAAGTTTTGTGGGTTGGACCAGGTGCTTTCCAGAGGTCCCTTCCAACCCTAACTATTCTGTGATTCTGTGAGAGTCTAAATCTAAGCAGTAGGCTTGCAATGAGATTACACACGTTGCAATGGAGTAGGTGTCCTCAGATTTAAGCCTTCCCTTTGTTTTTGCTCACAATACGGGAAATGGCTGGTATGTTCAGAGATAAAATAACAAAAGTCATTAAAATGGTAAAAAAAAATTAGAACTGTACTCTAAAAATACAGTTAATAGAAGTGAATGAGCTCTTGAGCTCAGATGCCAAATTTTCCTAATATGTCCTTTGTACAGACTCTTCTGTATGAAGTTGAATGCCTGACTTGAATTGCTTTTTCATTGCACTTCTTTAAGAAGTCAAATGGGGGGAAAAAAGCGCCGTTTTGAAATCTGTTAATCTTTAAAATTTATCAGGGTTCTACTTCCCAAAATGTAACTGCATGTTCAAATATAAGTAGGAGGAAAGTAGAGATTGTTATTCTATCTCTTAAAAATAAAGACAGAAAATGCAAAAGCAGTCTTGCTAAAATCTAGGCTTTTACACTGAGAAAATAAAAAGTATGGTTTTGTTTCAACACAGTTCCAAAGACTGAATTGGTTAGTTAATTGGATGTGCCTAACATTGAATGGTATTTCCTAGCAAATCCCAAGTTGTTGTTCAGGAGTGCCCTCTCCCTGTGAGCTGAACTCCTTAGGGGACTACACAGCCCTGAACATAATGAAGAATTCCCCGCTGAACAATTTTGTGTTGCATGCTCTGAGATGAGCATAATAATGGAGAGTGAGTTTGATGAGGTGGCTTGCACTTCAGCTCCTGAAACCATTGCAATTTAACATACTTAAAATGAAATGTTGTGCATCAGCCTTGGACAGAACTGGAAGCTTTTCTTTGCTTAGCACTTTTGAAATTAAAACTTTCAGCATGTTTGAACTAAAATTACTGGAATTTTTTATTGTGTGAAAAAATTGCTACTCTAAATTTCTTCTATGCAAAGAGCAAGTACTGAAATACGCATCCTCTAGATAGGCAATTTGAAATTTGGTTGATATTAGGTCACAAAGAAATTCTTACTGACACGTAGTCTGAGCTATAGAGATCCTACAAGAGGACTAAAATGACTGCTGCAACATGTCTGTATTTATGTTTCTCCCTGTCATACAGGGCAAAGCTGGGAAGTGCTTTTTCATGCTAATGAGACTGTGCTCCTCTGAAAAAGGCATGGCTGGCTCTAGGCTCAAATATTGATAGGGCTAAATGCAGCATTTCTTTAAGCCCATATGTGCAAGGGCAAAAGTCAAGTTTTTACTATCAACAATTAGACTGGTAATGAATATTCTCTGCAAATGTGCAGATCTCTCCTTTGGAGGAACCATGAGAGCACAAAGTAATTTCAGAAATGTGAAAACTGAGCCAGCATTTGAGTTAAGAACATTCCCGTTGGCTACAATCACTACTAAAATGTGTGACTGCCTTGTTAGAAAACTATGGGAAGCACATTTCAGTGTGTTTTGTGTAACCCTGAAGTGCAATAGACATGAACTCTCTGCCCAGGATCACTAAACATTGAAACTAGCAGAGCTACCCCAGAAACTGCTGAGTATTAATATAGATAATTACAGCCACTACAGCAACTGAGATTATGACAAGCATTTTCTTGCCTTTATAAACTGGAACAGTTATATTTAAACTGTCAAGAAAATCACCCTTGTTTAAATTGCTCTCAGTAATATCAGTATATGTTTCAGTAACTCTTCTGTTTTGTGATCCATACGACTAAGAAGGAATGTTCTGATTTATATGCGTTGAAAACTAATTGTATTAAAAAATGATGCTTTTCCCGCTAACTTATCTGATTCCAATGCCTTGGTAAATGCCAGCAACTCCACTCTCAAACATAAGACCATTGATTTCAATGAAGTGATGATAATTTATATCAGTTTAGTAATTTGATCCCATATGCTCCATAATCATAGAAAAAGAATACAGATTTTTGGAATTATTCTCTTTCACATCTCTTCACTTGTTCTATGCTGGATTTGTGAGCAATTGACTCATAAACCAGTCTGAATTAAATTAAATCTAATTCCTGAGTACTACCTCTACATTTGCATTTAAGAGATTGCTTTAAGAAAACATTCTACTGTTGTTTCAGTGTAAGTCTACCAGATGCATGATCATCTGTAAATTTCCCTATTTTTTCACACACATGAACAAATGGATTTGGGAGCACTTTCTTGTAATATATGGGCCCCAAATCCTCCAGTAGAAGCCATGGACAACCAGGTATATTGATCATCAGGAAAGTTATTGGAACTTGATATCACTGACTTAGAGAGAACTGCCCCAAATGAGCAGAAGGAATAATCCTGCTTTGGTAAATATGAACTTCAAATGCAATAATTATTATTCATTAGGTTAATTACTTTCTTTTTTCCTTCTGTTAATATGAAAATGCTGTAGCCGGAAGCTGAATTTAGGGTATAAACTAAAGAAACTTTTTGTGATCTGGTCACTGGAAAAAAGACTGTAACTAAAAAAGATTGAACACCATAAATCTCTGCAAAGCACTTCTTTCATGAGCTATATATTCAGTCATTCAGTATTTGGAAAGTTTCAGAACAGGGTTGATGCTGTCGTATTTAACTTAAAATATGTCAGAAGGAAGGCCTGGATTTATTTCATATGCAAAAAATATTCCATAGATTCAGCGAGTTTCCATAAATCCAGAGAGTTTCCTTTCAGGTAGATTTAGCCAAATATTCAAACTACATGGACCTTGTCCAAGCTTCATCCCAGTTATCTGGATTATAAGTATCATTATTACAAGTTTAAATATTTGATTCCAACTCCAATCTCAAAACTGAAATGGAAATAAATATATAACTGAATTTGAAAAGATGAGATGTTGAAAATGGACTTCCTGTTTTTCATGATTGGATCTTAGATATTCAAGGATTCAAAATCAGGTTTTTACAGGTTTTTGCCCTATGTTTGTTACCATGGTAGCTTGCCATACTGTATGCTGTAGAGTTTTACCTGCCCTTCTCTCTGAGCTGGGCTGCACTTGCAAGCCTTTACAGAACTCATATCCTAGTATAAAACTGGATGCATTGAAGCTGCAGCATCATTTGTGCTGGTCAAGAATCATTTGAGCTTACCAAATCATTGCCCCTAAGCCAACAAGATCTGTAAAATTATATTTTTAACTCTACAGCAAACAAAAGGCTTCATGGCATTTCTTTAAAAGATGAGCTGTTCAGCAGAACCACTTCTTTGGGAAAACAGTTTGGCCTGCATGGGCTTCAGAGCTTCACCTTAATTACATTATTTACTAGAATACAGTACTGGGCAAAGCAAGTTAAAAATAAAATTATATCAAAAGAGAACATTTCAAATAGAAGGCATCCTTTGTATTAGAAATTACTTTCATTTCCTTTGTATAAATAATTATTTAGTGATAGTTATGTAGAGAAATAGCCTAATGCAGTAAACTCTATGAATTGTGGAATTTGCACAAATGCCATCACTAGACAATAACTAATTCCCAGAGAATGTACCAAGAAAATTCACAGTTACACAATTTTGAAATATTCTACTTAAAAGTTAGTAAAAATTATGGTAAAAAATCACTGTGATCTTAAGGATTTTAAAAGAGCAGTTTTACAAATCCAGACAGATACAGGTTTTAAAATGGTGGAAAAGAAACAGTGATAGAATAAGAAAAAAAAAAGAAATACTTAACTACACAATGGAGACAGATTATATTCATATTTTAATTGATTCTTCTACTATTTTGCAGTGTTTTAAGGATAAAAGTCACACAAAACATGAGTAATTATATGTCTAGTTTTGTAGGGATAGGTTTCTGTATTGAATAACATTTACACAAAGGCTGCCCTAACTCAGTACCTTTGGTGAATGGTCATGAAGAACTGTTCTCCTGTCTCTGGCTTGCCTGGGTTGTTTTATTTTTTTTCTGTCAGTGTGTTTTCATACATGTTTGAAATGTCAGGTTTATCTATAATGCTTTAGAAAAAGTGAAGTTCTCTGAACAGTCTGTTTTCTGAGGATGCTTTATGATGGATCAAGATACCTCTTCAACAACATCCTCTTCATAATGCAAGACTACACAGGAGCTGTGTTGGATGACTCAGTAAGTGGTTTATTCATTCAGTATTCTTTTGTTTTGTCAAAATAATGACTGAGATATAATTCACTGATAAATTTCACTATTGGATGTTGGATGTAACAGGGTGTTAGCTGGGGTACAGTCAAAAGTACCCAGGAGTAAGATCTGTCTTGTCTTAATCTGATGAAGTGTGCCCATCAATTTATCTGCCTTGGGATTCAATCTCTGTGAGCAGAAAGAATATTGCAACATTGCATGATTAATTTCAAGTATGTTTAGGATAATCATAATCTTTATATAATGTCTTTGTTTACTCTCTGCACATTAAAGGTCTTGCATAGGCCTTGTTTTATCCTCTCCGTGAGATTCCACCCCGTGTGGCTCTTCCTGCCTGTCTGTCTCAGGAAAATAAATAGTTATAGATTTTTGAAGATGCTCCCAGTGCTCTGGGTTGCTGTTCTCATGCACCCACAATCACTTGCATGATGACCAAGAGGAAAGATGATCAAATACATCTCTACAAATACAAATTTGGACAGATTTGAACAAACTGAGACTCCCAGCTATGCTCTTTCTGAATGCAGAGACACCATGAAAGACCAAGTGTGATGTGTCTCTTCCTAAGATGCAGGAAGACTGGGATGTGAAACTTATAAGGCAGTTATTGAAACTTGAATAGATGATTGGGAGAAAATTCTGGAGACAAAATAATAAAGGGTGGAAACTTATAAGGATTTTGTGTTATTAAGTGATAAAGGATGTATTTGATAGATCAAAATGTATTTTCTCAAATGTGTGTGATTCTAAGTCCAGATTGTTGGGTTAAAGTTGACAGCAATAAGAAAAATTCCCTTGTTTTGTAGAAAAGTATGTCTGATATCGAGAAAGATGTGTATCAGGCACAGCTTTAAAGTGAAGAAAAGTAAAACTTTCAGAGAAAGCAGACTTGTTTCCTTATTCTTACCCAGCAGGAAATGCAAGGACAGTCAGAGGCTATGGGAAGCAAGCAGGAAGATGGCCAGCACCACCACAGCAGAAATCCTGCCCCCCTAGAAAAAGGCTGCTGCATTGGGAAAAGGGATATGGTGTCCTGAGACCCCAGGAAGAGGAGCCCAGAAACAGCTGGAAAGAAGGGGCAGAGATGATGGCAAGGTGGGATAGTGGTGCCTTAAGATCCTTAAAGATGTATAGCTTGTAGATTTTTAATAATATAGCTGTATGGTTTCTAGCACTTTAGAATAGCAGATAGCAGTTACTAAAACCTTTCTCATGGTTTATATTGAATTCTGGAAATTCTTGAAATTTTGGTTAATGTTCTTTTCAAGAAAAAAGATATTAGCAAGGACATCTTGTTTGGAACACATACATAGAAAGACATAATAAGATATCATTGTAGTCAAAGCAGAAGGCCCAGAGACCTTGATGAACCTCCAAAGAAGGCATGTGATGTGAGGTTGATGGTGGTGAAGATGTAAGAGGTCTTTACACCTCTGACTCAGTTCTGAGATGGCGTGCCAAGACGCAGACCTGAGGGAGGTTCTGGGAGCGGGCAATTCTCGGGTGGGATGTATCCATTAGATAAGACAATTAATTAGTGTTTTACATTTGTAAGAACCTTATACTGTATCGTGCACTTATTTATTCAGTGTACCTTAAAACACCTTATTTAAAGGACCTGCTCTCTATTTTATCTATACTAATATTGTCTGAAAAGTTCTTTTCTTCCATTTTAGGCATCCTGGTACTGAAACTGTAGAAGAGGGGAAAAAGGGAATGGCAGAGGTGTCCAAAATGAATGGTGATTATGTGAAGAATATATAGTTAAGTTGGATGTTTTCTAGGCAGAAAAAAATATTGGATGATCACTCTGTTTGAACAGTGTTAGAGAAGCTGCCAATCACACTGAGAAAGGTCTGAAGACCGCAGGTTGAAAAGACATTGATGCTAGTTATATTTTGTGCACTTAAAATACTTTTAATATATATATTAATGCAAAGAAGCAAAAAATGCATGTTTGCATATGGCTGTTTGTGCTTCATAAATACAGTCAAGCTGCTGAAACTTTGATATCCTTGACTCCACTTGTTGGAAAATCCTTCATCTATGATTTTTTGAGTCTTTGTTCATTACATTAATGTCAAATGTGTGTTCAGTAATCACACAACTACATGGTAGATGGGGGAATTCACACATAAAAGGTTCAATGATACTTGTGAAGAAAATAGTTTGCCTGGTGCAAATGAGATCAAAGATTAAAAAGTACCACAGCACATACAAAAAGATTACAGTCTGTATTTATGACAGAATTAGTCTTGGCAAATACAAAATGATACCTTACCGGGAGCAGACCAAGTACTGGGATCAGATTCATTGGTATTGTCTGCCTGCTCAGTGCTTCGTCAGAGAGTACAGCTGGTTCGTGTTGTCAGAGCAACAGAGAGCAGCCAGGAGTTACAAGGGAAACTGGGCCAACATGTGCTTTATTTGTGATTATTATTTTTTAAAGGGAAATTAAAACCCCCGAACATTATCAAACATCACAAAGACGATACTTGGTCTGTGACTTGACAGACTGACTTTTCAGAGGCTGCTACAATTACTTAAGACCAAACTACTCTTGAGCATAACTGCTGTAACACGTGTCCAGACACTGGCAATGTGTAGGGCTGTCATTCACCTTTTCTCTTCAAGCAACCAGAGGCAAGTGAAGCCTGATATACAGCCAGGAGAGGAGCAGTTTCATCCTGGATTTGATAAGGTAATTTGTGGCCACAATCCCTGCTGTTATCCTACTCTTTTTATGCTGTGTGAGGGAGTTCCTCTGTCATGGAGCAGTTCATGTGTCAAAGTGCTGTGCCAGTCCCTGAAATGCTGATTTAATGGGTACCGAAAACGTGTCTTGGAAAGGGTTAGCTGCTTTGAAAGTACTGATTTCTGTGACATATGAGGCGATGGTGCCACAGCTTTGATCTCCTGCCCCTACCTGCATGCTCTAAAGGCAATTTGTGAGTATTTGTGGTTTTTTAAAACTGATAATATAAATTAAAACCTGTGGCAATATTATAATTTATGTTCCTGTCTTGTATTTTCTCTCAGAAAACCTATTGCCTCACCTGCCAGTAGAGATGTTTGTGTGCTTACTTCAAGTCGCTCCAATTCAAATTACTTCACTTGCAGACATGCTGTGTTTTGACTGCTTAAAGCAGCCTAACTCATTTTGATGAAAACAAACTATGGACTGATTGCCTCAGAGAGTCAGCAGATGTGACAGAAAA
The DNA here is from genome assembly GCA_013396695.1 of Sakesphorus luctuosus. NCBI lineage: Eukaryota > Metazoa > Chordata > Aves > Passeriformes > Thamnophilidae > Sakesphorus > Sakesphorus luctuosus. Next base: position 271,530 of record VWZD01013252.1, read on the forward strand.
GTGTCTTCCAGCTGAGTTCAGTCAAGAGTTTTAGCATCTTTAACTGGCATACAGGCCTGAAAACACTGTGTGTACACTGGCTAAGCAAGCCTTCTGCTAATCTGCCCTGTGGCAGCTGCTGGCCTCTACTTGAGATTCAAAGCTTTGCTCCAGGAGAAATAAAGGCAAACAATGTGGTTTCAATCATCAAGCAAAAATCTGCCTGTGATTTATTTCTTTAATTGTTGTTTCTTTGATATTAACTTACCTCCACACAGGGAAGAGCCAATAAGACAACATTGCCAAGTTGTGCAGAAAAAATGCAGTCGTCAGTAACTGTGATAGGACTGGGGGAGCAGAAGAGCCTAGAAATGCTGCAAGGCAATCTCCCAGAACAGGTACTTTAGATGACACTATTACTCAGAGCAGAATTATCATCTTCTATATCAGATACCTCTAGTAATATAAGAGATTTTATTATTTTTTTCCCAGTTACTTCGATCCTTTTGTTTAGTTCTTAGATTTATAAGAAGCACATATTTAAGAGCCTGATTTTCGCTATACCTGCAAAGTTTATAAACCCAGTTTTATAATGTACTCAGTAGTGTCCTGGTTAGGTGAACCCTACCATGGACATTTAGAAAATGATCACACTGTTAATCAGGCTCTGTAAAGCTAGTAAATAGAGAAAATCTGGTTTTTCCTTGTGGTTGACACTAGGATAACAAAGATACTGATACAGGTTGATGTTTTTATAGGCATGCAGACAAGAATATTAGATCTCTCATGTTATTTTTTGTTTTGTTCTCACTGATTTGTGAAAATGGAGGGTGAAATATATGACCTCTTGAGTCTTCAGATCAGATCAGTAAGTGAGACAAATTCCAGACATGAAAGGACTGCCTGATGTTCAGAAATCATTAAAGGCTGAAAATTACTCTCTGTGAGAGAGCTGGAATAAAACAGTTCTTTGGAAAATACACAAACACTTCAGAAGTTGCTTTCAGAAGTTCTGCTGTAACATTGATTGTGCAACTTCCAGTTTTGTAAACATTTAAGTTGTTTGAATTAATGTTGACGGCAGGAAACAGGCCACAAGGAGCAACTGATCTGGCTTCCAACTATGCAGTGATCAGTGGCATATCAACTCGATTTGTAAAATTAAAATTTGGGGCTGATTTTTGACTAAGCAAAATGGAGTCACTGCTGGTATTACTACATCATGTATGCAAATGAACAAACCTTAACTTTTGCTGTATACAGCTTGTGGGTGTTTTTATTGATATTTTATGATTCATTCTTCTAATGCTAGTGTAGGCAGAAAGTCATGCCTAAGAGGCGTCTATTTGTTTTGGGGTTTGCTTTCTGTTTTCTTTTGGGTTTCTGTAGTTAAGATGATGGAGAGCTTCACACCAAGCCCTGGTGAAAATGAATTGGTAGTGTGTTTGTTCTTTGTCATATTTCAGGAAAACATAACGGGAACATTTTACTCGGGGAGAGCAACTTATCAGAACTCCTGCAAAGCAAAAGTGCTGAAGTTCTCAAGAGAACTAAATAAACAGAGGGCATTAATCCATTTCAGAAATGGAGAGCACTTGATATGCTGCAGCAGCTAAGGCTGCTGAGATGTTTCTGTTTCTTTCCTGCTGCAGGTTTTTCCTTGGTTCCTTAGTAGTTCTTGTAGTAAAAATACCTGCCGACTTTTGGTAGTTTCTATTAAATTGGGAGACCTAGTATTTAATTGGTGTTGGCCAAATAGAGCACTGGTAAACCTGTGATAATAAAGCTGGTCATCTGCCTGATAATCACCTGGCTTCCAGACTGTCAGGTACAACATCCTGCCTGTCTGTGAAGCATGGGGTGCTGCAGCAAGCTGAACTCCTTCTCTTCTTTGTCTCCTGATGGATGTTACCTGGGGAAGGGCTGAGACAGAAGGTCTCAATACACACACTAGCTGCCTCTCTGTTGCTATGTAACAGTGAGACTGAGTTATGTTAATTCTTATTTCTCTGGAAATACTTTCCTTTTGGGATCAGGAGAGACAGCACTAATAATAAAACACATATCTTTAGCATTCCCGCTTCTCATTCACTTATACTGCCTTCTTTAAAGTGTTAGTTTGTCCAGAGTCTTTTTGGAATTTGTTTCTTAATAGGGGAAGCAAATTTCTACACAACACTGTCCCTATTTCCCTATTAGAAACCTTCAAGCCCTCTTGACACTATAACCCAAATCTCCATCATAATTACAGTGAATTCCAAAAGTATTAGTTCTGATGCTTTACATCAGGGTATAATGACATAAGAAATATGGAAGAAGTCTTTTTGAACAGGAGTTTTATGACCTGTAAAAGAAACAAGAACTAAACTATGACCTTCAGTATTCCCATCCTAATAATATTTTTTTTCTAGCAGGGTTCTGAGAGATGCTGTCAAGGTGAGATTCTTTGGGAGACATGCCAACAAAAATGTTGCCACAGTATACATTCAGTTCATTTCTCAGCATATTACTTCTCTGGATAGGGGCAAAGACTCAGACCTTGTACTCTAGAACAGTCTAGAGAGGGAAGGGCAAATACAGACCATAAGCCATTTGGCTGAGGATTCAGTCAGAACAGTTTTATTGATTTATACTTAACATCAGCTTATCACTCTATTTCACTGAATTGCACTAATGCCTCCCCTTAAAATATTTAATAATTAATGTACAAGCTTCATCTACAAGCAGAAAATCATGCAAGTAGGTATCTGAGATATATTTTTGCTTGCTGAGAAACTGTAGTGTAACAGAAACAAATAAACTCTACAGCACAGCCAACTACTGGTCACCATGTGCAGCATATGCTATAGGCACCTGGAAAGCAGGTGGTTGCCTAAAGCTACATCTGCCTAAGAGGGCATAATGATCATATGTGTGGATTCAAATACCCCAAACTCATCCTACAAAATTATTTATACAGCAGGGGTTAAGGTAGTTTATGAATATGAATTGAGTATCCCACAATAACTGGTGTCTGAAGCTAGTGCAGATCGTTAAACAAGTTTTCCTTCTTTGGAGGTTACATTATTGGCTTGTTTTTATTCGAGTGATATGATGATTGACAGATGGAGTGAATGTAGCCAAAATATTTGCACAGTTACTAGATTCCAATGAATTCTGTTCATCTACCTTCACATTAACTTTGGGTTTGATCCTTGCAAACTTTCAGCTGTTGCAGTTTCTAGAGAAAACCTTTCCAGGCAATGGATTTCAAACCACTTTTCTGTACTTTCTCTGAAAGTGCCCATGTACTCTTGTCCCTGGGTATCAAGCCAGCACGGCACCTGCAAGCCTTGCTCAGGGCACCTCTGGCAGAGGGGAAGAACAAGCCTCAGGTGGAAATGAGACCCAGGAACTAGACTGGATAATCAGGTGGGCATTGTAATACAACACCCATTTACAGTGGTAAAGAAAGGTGATGGGATGTAAAGGAAAGACCGGAGAGTTTAGCTGTATAACAGTGACTTTACCATCTCTAAACCCATGTGGCTGCATGAAGTTCAGGATACTGTGATCAATCCGCATTGCAAAGATCTAAAAGACAATTATATGAAAATATTTTTGATGATGTCACATTGTGAGTAGAGGAAAGAGCTAAACTGAGGAGTTTCTCCATGCATTAATGATGCAATAATACTCACCTGTTATTTTGCTTGCAGGGATTCAGTCTGTTATTCCTGCTTTTAAGCATATTTCCATATTTTTGAAGTGAAGCCTAAAAAAATTCAAAATTACAAAATAAAAAAAAAGTATGCTAGAGATACTTAATACACATTTTTATTTATTCCATGCTTTTCATCTGTGCTTTGACAAGTGCAGTTGACACTTAAAAGCAACAATGGCCAATCCCATTTCCTTGAAAATCTATACCCCAAGTCCTGTCACACTAACATGAATTCAGGGTAAGGGTTTTAATTTCTATAAACCCCAAAAGCTTAATTTATACAGATAAATGGTAGGATTTAAAGTTTTTATTTCTCTACTACCACCAAGTCATGATTAGACAAATTGTCTGTAAAATCCTGGTTAGATATTTGTCCTTAAATTTAAATATGCTTCTATCTTCTCCTCACAGGTCATTGACACTTTCCTCTGAAACTCCCTGCTGAAATAATTTTTACTTCATACGCAGAGAATGATTGAAAGCATAGGTTATATTATTTATATATTTATTATACATATAAAATATTTTAAGAGGAATAAAGCCTAAAAATCCTCTCAGTAGCTCAAATGGTGTCACTTTTTCTTTCAGAAGTAACTGGCACCCATCCAGCCACTAAATGGCTGAGTCCTTTGGACACAGCGTAGGGATATCCTGATCCATGAATGCTTTATGGAGAGTTTGACTAAAGAAATTCTTTTTGCCAAAGGTGAGATAGGTGGTTCCCATTGCAGAGGTTTGTCAGACCTGGAGCGGATTTCACATACAGCCCAGGTGGAAATGGGTTGAAATAAAAGGAAGTTTTGACAGCACCAGAAAAGTGCACCAAGTTAATGGTTGCAGTGAGGGTAGGAAAAGAAAATTCTTTGTGTTCAGGTTATCCTTAAACCTCACGTGAGTTGCCTGCTGGCAAGCAGGTACACCTATTGTAAACTACCTGGGCCATTGCTATGAATCATGCAAACATACCTTCTGATATGTTCTAGTTGTACACATGTAACAAGCAATTGGTAATTTTAGAATATGGTGGAAAAATTCATTTTAAGATACCTTACAGCAAAGCTTTGCATCATTTAAAAATAAAATCCCTGAAAAATTCACATTTGTTATCTTCCTTTACTACATCTATTTCACCTCATTGCATACATGCTGCTGCTTGTCCAGGATCAAGAAAACATTAAGATTCCAGATCACAGCATGTAGGACAATGTATAGCCTCATAATTACAGTTGTGAATGAAGATGAAAACCCATTCTTATACTATCCAATATCTATAACATTTAGATTAATTAACTTTTTAAAATTTTTTTAAACGACATCTCTTTTTTTGTGAATCTTTCAAATTAATTATTGTAAGTTATGTGGAAATCAAGTACACCGAATTATTTATTTCAATGCTTTTAATCTGTTTTAGTCTGGATGCCTTTGTTAATCACTGTTAGTCTCTATGAAATACATGAGAGTCTTAGCAAATAATGATGTATTGTGTAAGTAATGGAAGCTGAAATGAAAAATATTGTTTTCTTTTGTAACAATTGTACCAAGGGATAATTCAATGTTGACCTCATAACTACTAGGAGATTTTTATTGTTTTATGTCAAAATGATGCTAAAGTTGTTTTGCTATAGCTGTGCTCTTCATTACCATAGCCATATCTATCTTATTTTCTGCCTTACAATCCACTTAATATGTAGTAGTTTTAATAACCTGAGAAATGGAATACCCTCTGCTGTACCCTCTCACCTTACTTTTCAACTCCAACTGAGGGAAAAATGAAATTGGGAAATATTACAGCATATTAGCATTTTTATTCTCCAAGTAGTTCTAGTGGAACTATCCTTACTTTTTGGCTTCTGTTCTACAGCAAGGTCAAGAAAAACTCTGTTATGTTCTCATTTCTAATTGCAAGTATCTCCTGTACGTACCTCCTCCTTCTGGTGACTGAAAACCCTGTCCATAGCATTTTACAAATGTTCACAAAGAGCAATATTTAGAGAGTCTTCAATAAATTCTTCCTGTATTTTTCAACCCTGCCATCACTCTTTTTCAAGTTGACATACTGGGCCTGTTACCAGGGTACCAGATTCAGATACAGAACCAAAATATAAGTTAAAGGAGGGGGATGGGATATGTGGGTAATTTTTACTCCCTTGCTGCCATGATTTTATACCATTTTCCTCAGGCACAGCATGAGAGATCTGTGGAAACTGTAAGTTTTGGGATGCAATATATGATTTTTTTGAGGAAATTTCTTTAGCTTTATCCTTTCTATCCTTGGATTACAGTAACAGATGGTGAAGAAGAGAAATATTGAAGTTCTCAGCATGCTGAGCTAAGGTTGATCTTGGCTCTGCTCAACTTGCTTTATCCCGAAAACAACTGAGAAGTGGCAGTAAGGGAGAGAAATAATGAATATGTACACCATAAAATGTTTTTATATCACAACCACTAGGGATCACCCAGAACATGCAGTCAGAAAAAATGCTGATATACAAAACATTCACTCATATACAGACAATGATACTAAAATACATAACAAAACATGGACTGCAACATGAAAATTTTCACTTTACTTGATCCTTTCTTTGAGGCCCCAGCTCCCCTAAACAGTGCCTTTAATTTTTACAATAAGAAAGGAATCCTGGTGGAGCAAAGCTTCTTTCAGTCACGGAGTCTGTTAAACCTCTTAATTTGCTTTGTCTCACTGGAAACCACTTCACTTCTTCAAGCTGAGTGGCTTTACCTGCAGAAGCAGAGTGAGAAGGAAGGGCTACACAGTGCAGGAGGAGGGATAGAGAGATGGTCTTTGGGTCGATCTTAGCACTGGTCACTCCTTTCTTGCAACAAAAGAAAACCGTGAAGGGGAATTGGTATAAAACAAACAAACAAAAAAAAAGCAGGAAAGAAAGCCAAAGAGGACTTTATGTTTCTCTTGCAAATTCTCTGGCAGAATGAGAAATTATAAAAAAGCCAAGCTCTTGTGGCAGGTGCTGCTGTTTAGTCTTTCCAGGTCCAAGTTTCTCAGCTCAGCAAGAGCTGGGGATGCACGTAAGTGGATCCTACTTCAGTGTCCCAGAGGGACACTATTGCATATGCCCAGCAATAACATTTGAAAGGGATGAGACACATCTGGAACACCAGATATGCCCTAGATCTGCTTCTGGGGTATTTTCTGATGAAATGTTATGCTGCTTCTCATGGATAGATTTCAGTGGCTGAGGGGGAATAAATCTGGACTGGTACAGTGTCATTCACCTTGGACAAATTTTTCCAGCCTGTCTTCTTTTACATTTTTATGTATAAGCCTGGAAACTACAATTTATAAACTAGGTTGGTCAAATATTCAAGAGAGAAGGAAGGACAAAAGAAGCCAGTCTTTTATTTCAGACTCTGTGTTCTTTCTTCCCCTTTTTGTGCACTTTTATTGTTACTATTTTACAACCACTGCAATATATTCTTAATGGCTTACTGAAAGGGATAGATAAACCTGTCCTGTTTTGGAGGTATGGTATATATTCAGGGGGAGCACAAGAATGTCTACTGATACTTAACATGATTTTTCTACTGAGCTCCCCTAGGTCATTTTTCAAATTATTTCACTCCAATTTCCCTAAAATCAAGAGAACAGCGTGGTATTTATTTCATGCTAATCATTTATCTGACCAGCACAGGGAGCTAGCTTATTTATTTGCGGAGACTGACATGTCCTTAAAGCTGTTTTGATTACAGTCAATGTGGATAAAAGATTAGTTTGTAGCAAGAAAGATTTCTGTAAATATTTTGGTGAAAGTATGTGGCAAGGAAGGTATATCTTATGTTGTTTAAAATAATTATAAACTATAAGTCTTCCCTATAAATCTCTTGAGTGAGACTGTTTATATTCATGGACTTCTAAAAATACATTGTATAGTATCAGTACATTTGAAGACACAGGAAGAAATTTGCTCTAGAGTGTATAATCATCTAATATAAATTGTTATCAGTATAGAATGGTCTTTTATTATTAGCATAACTGTACTATAGTCAAAGCTGCCTTTTCTCCTTCTTAACATGAGTTGATATCTATTGAAATCAAAGTGTGATATGCCCCTTTTTTCTTGGGGCTTTGTATCATTTTCAGCAGTAGTTTCCTGTAATAAAATGAGCTTTTCTCAGCTGGGCAACAGCAGTGCTACTGGGAATAATTGCAGTGCTAAATTTTGCATTCAGAGGTAATTCACCAAGATTAGGCAAACTAATTTAGTGTCTGTGGCTTTAGCCCTAATTCAAGGCAGACTCTTGTCTCAGTCTCAGTTGTAACTTGTTTGCCCCCACAGTGGCAAACTGGGACAGCTGTGGAGTATGGGTTTTGGTTTGGACGTAGCTATTTTTCTACTTGTGGAGTATTTTGAGCTGTATCTCTGTCACAAGAATGTGGCCATGGATGCTGTTGACTATCCCCCTGTGCACCAAGGTGACAGAGGCTGGACTCTGAGCTTCTGCCTCAAGCCTTGCGGCTCCAATGGGTTTCTCATGTAGCAGGAAAAAATGTGCAAGCATAGCTAACAGTTTTAGGTGAATTTTTTTGCATCTGTATTAAAAATAGAATACCTACTACTCAAATCAGAAGTTTTTTTCCTAACTCAAGGGGATTATGCTAAGGTTAAGGATGTATGACAGGCAACAGTGCAGCAAGAGTACAACCAGAGCTGCTAGAACTGAACTTGCAAAAACGGTGGCTCTTCCAAAATGTCTTCTTATCCTACTAGAAAGGGGGAAAATATCATGCCACTTCTATTTTTTGTTGATATACTAATTTCAAACTTTCTGGCCTGTTTCCTTTAACAGTTTTTGGTCCCACTATCATGTCTACCATCATCTTGAAAGAAAGGTGCTGTGTTTCTTGTGGGTTTTGTAACTTGAATACAGCTATCTATACTGGTGTGTTTTTAACTCCTAGTGGAATGCAGAATAATTATTAAGAGAACTAACTTTATGATGTACACCAAGGAACACAGATGCTCTGTGTTGGTTTCTCAGGAAGCATTTAAAGATCCTACTGGGCTTTGCAAATTGTACCTTGAGCCTCAGATTGAAAGCTGAACTCAGTTTTTGAAGAAGTGTGTTTGTTTTTACCCTTTCCAACGCAAACAACCTGCCCCAACTTTCACTGCTGATAGTAACTTGTACCTTTTAGTATGTTCTCCAGTTTTCAGAAGAAATATAATAGGTGAAATTCTGCCATGTGAGATAAGGCATTAAAAAGTGAACAAGTAACTCATTGGGGATGGAAGTGAAAGGAATTATGCAACTGTAATTATGGCTCCTTCAGCAACTGACAAGTAAAATATTGATACTAAAACATATGCATGAGCTTCACATGTTTACCCACTGTATTCAGTTTGCCTGCTATCTATGGGATCTGCCCTGCTGTGAGGCAGCATCATGACAGCACATTCCTTTGAGAGAAAAAAAATTCTTGTGTTTAGGCTGAAGAGGGATGCTGTTTCTATCTGCTTCAAACTTTTCAGATTGGACAGGCACTATTACAAATGACAGGACATGTTCTAGCTGAAAAAAAGAATATTTAAGATGATAATATTTAAAATGATGAATTATGTCACAAAACCAGGATTCCATACACTAACACTTTATGTAAGTTTATTTAGCTGTCACAGCATCAAGCATGACAGAGATCAAGAAGCATTTGGACAATACTCTCAGGCACATGGTGTGACTGACTCTTGGAGATGGTTCTGTGCAGTTCTAAGAGTTGGAAGCTTAGCCTTGTGTGCCCCTTTTAACTCAGCATATTCTCTGATTCTGTGATTCTATGATTCTGTGAACATGAAATCACACAGATCTTTAAATCAGCCATCACTTACCACACATACATATGTTTCTTCATTAGCTGCTGTGAGAAATATTCCTTCAAGTCTTAAAGGATGAATCATGCTTGACTGAATTTGTTATTGTTTAGTTTACCCATGTTGCATCACGACCTGAACAAATACAGTATTTCACTACTATTACAGAAGGCTATTGGGAGGCAGATTTGCATTCATACATCCCCAATGGCAACTTCTGAAAGATGCTTGTTTCTATTTTCTGGAAGGCAGAATGATCTGGTCTGGTCTGAAATGCAGTTCTTACACATACATAGAGGAGCCAGAAGGAAGAAGTTAGATCTTAAAGGCAGAAAGCAATGTGGAAACGGATTGCATTACACATTTTTTTTCAAATAAATTTTATGTCCCACTGGCTTTGAAAGGTATACTTGCTCAGTGATACAGAAAATGATAATGTGCTTTCTGAAAGATGTTCTCTTATATCGTACTCCAGAGACTCCAGTGATGACTTTAATTGTCACAAACTGGAGAAAGAAATTTGGTCTCCTGGAAGTTGCAGCTATTTTTTTCCTCTCCTTTTTTTTTCCCCTCCCTCTGAATCAATCACTTTCTCTCACCTTTAGTTTTTTTAATTATTACTGTATTATGGAAAAATATCATAGATTTTAAGATTGATACCTTAGGTGTCCCAAAATACTGCAAACTAAGACAAGTGTGGATGAATGGGTCCTGCAGGGGTGAGTTAGTAGCACAAGGGACTCGTGCTAAAGTGTTTATCACTAGGGCCATAGCCAGCAGTGACACCACTATCACTGAGAGTAACTCCTGCTCCATTTCAGGTGGCAAAGGGAAATGAGAAGAACTGGAGAAGCATATCTCAGTCTGCCTAATCAGTTCATCTACAAATCGCCATTTCTTTTTTTTTTATTTATTCTGTTGTCAATATGCAAAGTGTTTTTACTTCGAAAGTCATCTTTATCTAAAATTTCAGCCAAGTGAAGGAGATTCACTTAGTTAGATGTAGGGAGGCTTAATAATTCTTTGGAGTTTTGAGTCAGAGGCTTGGGCTTGAATCCTTGCCTCTGAGATTTAAATAAAACTGTAAGGAATGTCTGACTTCTAAGCCGCAACTCTGATGTCAGTGTGATTGCTATGCATGAAGTCATTATTAAGCAGAAAGATTTTAGAAGGCTGTTTAGAGGGGAAAATGACAGGATCACATCTGCATGGAATTTTTAGTGACAGTCTAGTGTGATGCTGACAGCAAGACAGGAGCCGGTCTTCCTCACAGACAGTGTTGGGAGCTGGAGAACTGGGGAAGGATGCTATGATCAACCACATAGCAGCCTGATTTTGGAAGGAAATGAATTATGAAAACAGTTGATCAAATGCCCCAAGACTGGAACAGTATATTTCTATTAACATGTGAGGCAGGAAAAGGAAAACTTTTCTCTTTCAAACTGTCTATAAAGGATAGAGTGCAAAGGTCAAGGAATTGCCATAATGATTTTAGAAAGCTGGAATTGCTAAGTATCCACTGGCACAAAATACTTTAAACATGATTACACTTCTAGAAATGTGCATAAAATTGCTGATTTTTATTGTAAAGTAGTCAAGGATGTTCATTTTAATGCTTATGTTGTGTTTTATTTACGTATCGTTTAAAATCTCTCTGTTCTCTACAGGTCCGTGTTTGTATAGTCTTGTTACTCAGTCATTTACAGTTCATAGCTACGTTATTTTACCCTGGGATGAAGATGTTTAAGGTAAGCATTTAAATAGCTTTGCAAAATAATGCCTTTTGCAGATAACGATTTTCAGAAACTGTACTAACATTTCTCTATTTCTATTGTATAATTAATACAAAATATTTTTGCCCCTCCCTCAACTTGTTTTTTGTTTTGTTTGTTTTTTTTCAAGTGACCATTTCTGGGCAGAAAGGGGTAGCTTAAAACAATCCCTACCAAATGAAAGAATTTGCAAATCCAATGTATTTCTTCTTTCAGAGGAAGAACCCCTCCAAACAAAAGACCAGGCTTGTCACTGCAATGTAGCTGGTTTCTGAAGTTGTTGTAAGAAGATGCAGGTGCGAGTGTCTTGGATTATTTTTATATTATTGTAAACTAGTGGAGTAAGAGTATTTGGCAAATCCTTTTGGTATGTGAAAACAGGTCTCCCGGGTACCCAAACCAATCAGTTTTCCATATGTAATTCTGTAAACACAAAGCCTTCTGCTGCCAAGAACTTCCCTACAGAAGGAAAAGAAGTGTTTTGAGGAAAATAAAGGTCTTGTACAACCCAGATTCTTTCTGTTGACAAATGGACCTCTTTTAGGTCATGCCAGAATGGAAACTGTAGGTCTGGAAGAGACTCCATCACAGTGAAAGCTTTATCAAGAACTAGTCCTTTCTATTAATTCAAGGACAGTGTCTGACCATCAAAATTAGTTTTTGCTCACAAGAGTTTCATCTGTTCTGCACTTCTGTAGCATTCATTCATTTGCAGAGAATGGTTATGAACATGTTTAATTTACCAGGCATGGCTACTGAAAACACAGAGAAGCTACATTAGGTGTGGACATGGAGCCCATCTCCTAACTGTACAGTAACCCACATTCCTAGGGATCTAGACCTCTCCTTAGTTTGAAAAGCCTATTGGAACAGGGGGGAAAGGCACATATACCTGCTGTGTCAAGTGCTCCTACTGACAAGTTTGTCAAATCTATAACTAAATTACAGAGAAACTATAGGCAAATGAAAATCAGATTTTTTTAATATAAACTTTTACACATATTAAACAAGACAGTTTCCCAATGCAAGTCTATCTTAATCATCAATGTCTTTCAGGCTTTCAGGTACACTTTTAGAAATAAACTTTTCTGGTCTCAGGTCCATGTACTTCTTATTCTAATGCTCACCTATTCAAATAGCTAATATATAATAAAATCATTTGAGTTCCAGCAGGATGGCTTATAGCTTTCTGTTGAGTTATAATGTTTATTGTGAAACATAAATATTAAGATTAGGAGTTATTTTTCTACTAATTTTAATACTCCATGGCATATTGAAAATTAATACATAAAATCCTAAATTACTATTATTTTATGATCTGGAATAGACTTATCAGAGAATGCTTGGGTGAATTAATGTAGAAGTTAAAGTACGGCCCATATGCTCTGTGCAAGCTTGTTGTCTGCTTTGAAAACCAGACTTAGAAATTATTTCATTACATGTTTTAGGGAAAAGAGATAATTTGCAATGTTTAAGATGAATAAAATGAAAACTTAACAATGGCATAATTTCTTTAGCATTTTCTGTAGCCCTTTCTAGCAGGACGACAGTGAGTGCCACCAGCAAATCTGAATGCAGGTAGCTGACCTACTGAAAATTCAAAAGGATTGCAGAGTTTAAGGATTACTGTAAAGTTCCTATGAATATTTAACCAACCAACCTGTCTGACTGATAGATACTACTGACACTTTTAGAAATTCATTTATTCAAAGAAATGCCATCTCATTATGTTACAAGCTTATCTAATAGGTATGTCCTTATTTCAAGCTGGGACTTTTATCCAAATTTTAAACTAAGCTGAAATGCTTTGCTGGTTGGAAGACAGCATGTTGTTTACTGGATTTTCAGCATGAAATTACAACCAAAAGGCATGTCATATTCTTGTAAATAGTTACAACAGATGGATTATGGTTTTGTTCAACTAAACAATGGCTTCACTGAATATGTGGACAGTTATGCTTGCTTTAAAATACAGTCCATGAAACATTTGGATTTTGTGTCTTTGCAAACATCCCTCTGAACAGGTTCACTCTTCAGCTGTTATGTGGCAAGCTGAGTCTGAGTATGAATAATTTCTTTTCCAGTCAGAGACCTTTGATGTATATCCTACATATGAGAAGTTCTTGGAAGAAAAAAATAGCAGCTGTCTAAAAACCGAAAGTCAACAAGGATAAAACAAGAAAAAAGTTCTGTAGGACTGATGTAGGTTCCATCTGTGACTCTGCTGAACCTGTTGTTTTGTGAATCACAGAAGCAGGCATACCTCCTTAACATTTGTAAAACTTTTGATATTTTTTTCCCCAATGAGTGAACTTGGGAGATACAGCCAAAGTGGCAATACGACACCTTTTCCATCTCTGCGCCCTCCCCTCCTCCATTTCCCACCAACATTTTTCACCATACGTTCTAAAGAAAAGTTAGACTTTCCACTTGGAATATGGAAAGTCTTTAAAAAGAAGAAAATAAATACTTTCTCACTGTCTTGGCTTATTTTAAAAAACATTCAGTTAAAAGGTCTGCTATTTTAAAAAGTATGTGTTCTCACTGTGACTTGCAATGAAAGGTTTAGATCTAATTCAGACCTTACCTAGAACACGCTTTTGTCAGGTAAAGGCCTTAATTTTAACCTGTATTTCCACCTCAGCTGTAGCAGCTCAATGGCAGATATTGGGACATTTGATAATAAATAACCCAAGAAGAAAAGGAAGAAATTATAAACAACAATCAAATCATAATGAAATGATGACATTTTGGTTTGCAGTCACAGTATGGTATAGTAGTCAAGTGGCAAAGCTCAAAAATATTTAAAATGTAATAAAGCTGTATTGTATCACTCATGTATACTATTTCGAAATAATTGTATGATATATTTCTACTTGTGACAAGCCTCTGGGACCATAAATATTAACTGAATATATGGCTCCACCATAAAACTTTTGTTTTCTATGAGATATATTCAGAGAGAATGTGGAATGTGTTTTAGAAGAAAAACTAGACTGGAATTTGGCTTTTCAGAAGTGAAGTCTTCAGTCCATA
>VWZD01013252.1:287504-352034 GCA_013396695.1 Sakesphorus luctuosus
ATAATCTCATCTGTTTGACAGCCTCACCTCAGCAATACAGAGAAAATAAGGTGATTATTCAGTTTCTTAATTTAATAGCCTTTCATTTAAGCCAGTGAAAAAATGGAACAAATCCAGGCAAGAACATTCAAAGAACTATTGGCATTTACAACTGTCTCCTAAATTTTTGCTGTGAATTTTTGTTCAATTTTTTTTTTACCTTATGCCAAATAAAGAAATTTGTCTTCATTTGACAGCAAGTTTCTGTAAAGTTTTATGGCTTCAATCCATGTGGATACTTTTTTATGTCCTTGCCCTCTTAGAGTGAGTATGAAAGCAATCCATCTTTTTTATTTTTTTCCCTTGAAATTCAATATTTTGCGAGGATTATAGGGGAAAAAACCTACTTAGCTTGCTGTACTTTCCTGTTGCTCATGCAAAACTGTTTTGTCAGCAGTCACAGTTATACTCAGAGTTCTGCAGAAACGTAGATGGTATTTAATTTTTCTATCTTGGATTCCTCTCAGGTGTCTATCCATAAAGCAATGAGACTGGACACGAGACAAGTAAGTCAGAACAAAATGGGTAGCTACAGGAGTTGTAAAGGGTAGGTGATGTGAGTCAATAGTTTACTGGCCACACTGTTTTTTGTGCTTCCTATAAAATTTTAAAAGGAAACTGGCTGCAGGGGGAAATACTGTTTTCCACCTTAGATATTGTTTCTCCTCTTAAATATCCCTCAAGTACAGGACCTTCTTCACTGTAGTCACCTCCTGTAGTCACCTTCCCCTGTTCTTCACCTTCTTCACTGTTCTGTAAGTAGAGGATTCCTCTAACTCTTCATCAATCACTTACTCAGACTTATGTGTCCCCAGTAGCTCTCAGAGGTGGAAACAGTTCTAGAAAGCTGTCATGCTAGATTAACTCCTAGGATATTTTAACCTCTGCTAGTTTAGAGAATCATATAGTATATCCTTTTTGATTGCATAATATAGTCAAAATTCTGACATTTTGAGGAGAAAGTAAACTCTTCTTCAAGGTCCTTACAGAAAGATGGAAGTATAAATTCTGCAGCTTAAATCCTGTGGCACTGCTGTGCTGAGATCTGAATCAATTCCAGAGAAGTACACTACTGAGAGTTTCTGCCAAATATGGAAATATCATAGATAATAAAGACAGCATTTAGATATATTGCTGAGACTGCAAATAAAAAGGGAAAGAAGAAAGTTTCACAACTCTTTTATATACCCTTAAACATTGTCATTAATACATCCCATAAGGGTGTTTGTTTCATTCTTGTCCAACCTAATACATGACCATATAACACTTATTAAAATTTTAATGACAGTTCCTCACACTGTCATTCTATCTGTATGAGAGATCATAAAGTTGCTGTAGGGGCTTTTGCATTAACTTATCTGATTTTATAAACACTAAGTCATGCATAAGGTTTGACTGTTAATGTCAGTGGAAATAAGAAGAATAATATCATGCATATAATTCCTCTTGATTTTAGCAGGATTTAGCTACTGAACTATCTTAATTTATTTGGAATTAAATTCTTCTCCGTATCTTCATTAGTCTTCATTTAATTTAAAAAGAGCTCAGAAAGGCATTTTCAAAAGGAAGAGCTAAAGCTAATTTAGAAGCTAACTCTCCAGAAAATTCCTCTTGCCGTAATACAAGCAACTTTATGCACAGACTGACCAAAAATCTGCAGTCTTCTTGTCTGAACTGTATCTCAATCAACAATATTAATCTTTTTTTTTTTTTACTTTAAGAAACACATTATTTCTTATTATGTAGAAAAACTACTAATTTGTTTGTTGCTTCCTAATTTTAAAAAAGGGCAATTCGTATGTGAGAGTAAATGCACCTATTTGCCTGTCTTCCCCCACTAGTGAGAGAGAGGCCTGATGCTTTCACATGAACCATGCACGTGCTCTCAAGGCTTGGGAAAAAGAGCTTGCCAACATTTTCCTTTCTTAAAGTGTATGTGTTTTTGTGCACAACTGCTCAAAAGGTGCATGTGGGTGGGAAGCAGAGGGAGGTAAAAAGAATGTGGCTCTTTTCTACTTGATTTACAAAGCATCTTACTTACTTTCTTTCATATATGTATTAGCGTGTGGAAAAAGATGCTGAAACAACCCTTACATAAGAACACCTAAACAGCACAGGAAACAAACTATTGTAAACATTTACGACCAATTCAGTGTTAATTTTGCTGTATAACTTTGAATTTTTCTTTACAGGACTTCTATTTTCCTTCAAATACCTAAAGTATGCCTATCCCACCTCATAAAATCAAATGTTTTCTCCATGCATATAGCTACTGACTAGTCAAATATAGAAGATAAAATATGTTGGGGAGTGAATCTCACTCATATTTGTGTTTGAATAAAAGTTTGAAAGCCATTTGCTTTGTACTTCACAGAGCACAGTGTCTTCAGGGTGTCATCCTTTTCAGAGATCAGAAGGAAGCGGATTGTTGTGCATTGTTCTGTAGTGAGCAGACTAAAACTCCATCTTTCCTTCCTCGCTTATGAGCATGGGCTTCACCTGCCCAGGCATTCCATCATCATCATCATGGCCAGGCTTCGTGAGCGAATCTTTGGCAAGGGCTCTCCCCATGTGGGTGTGCCCTTCCAGCCTGCGCAGTGGATTTTTAGGTGAGGCACAGCAAATGAAGCGCGCAGAACTGGCCCCACTGCTTAACTCCTAAGGTTCATCTGCCATGGCCGAGTGAGCTTGGATGCTGACAGTGAAGTTCTCAGGGCTAGAACCTACAGCCCCTGGTATTCCCAGGAGGTCTCCCATCCAAGTACTAACCGGGGCTGACCCTATTTAGCTTCCGAGATCTGACTGAGTTGGGTGTCAGGGAGGCATTTAACTGTGCAGGCTCAAAGGATACACCCACATGGGTAGACCCTTCCCAAATCTTCATTTGCAAAGCCTGCCACAATAATGACATGAAATAAGTTAAACAACAGTCCAAACTCCTTATCCAGGCATTCCAAGCCACTATTAAATGGAACTATTCCTTTGGTTGGCCTTATTCAAATTTTCCTCCAGCTCAGCTTTCCAGCATCACTCCTGCTGCAACAGACAATTAAGTCTTCAAAAATGTCCCCCATGCATGCAGCTTTTTCTACATAACTGTGGAAATAATAATTTGATGAAATCCAAAGATGCCAAGATTAGCCATGAGACTTTCTATTTAACACCTGACATTTTCTGAAGACATGTGCCTGTTGAGACGTTCAGTCATCTGTTGTCACAGCTTGTAGGTTTCTAGTTTGCACATTCATATGATGGAAATAAGATGTTGCTGAAGAGAAGTAGTGGCTTCTTTAAATTAACAGATTTTTTTGTTGTTGTTTTGACTTGTCTTGCTTTGGTATTGTTTGGGAGGGGTTTTGTTTTGTTTTGTTTTGTTGAGTGTTTGGAGGACTTTTTCTTGTGTTTTTTTGTTGTTGTTTTTTGTGTTTGGTTTTGTTGGAGGTTTTTGTTTGTTCTTTGTTGTAGTTGTTTTTTTGTGTTTTTCCTATATAGATGAATCAGATGTTTTGGAAAAAAATTCTTGAAATACATTATGACTTTTACTTGGACAACATAGCATGGGGAAATTAATAAGTAACACTTCCAAGGGAAAAATAGATAACGTTGATCTGATTCCAAGCAAAATCTTTTATTTTTCTCTAGGATTATGTTATTTTCTTTAATAATTCTTGTTTAGTTAGGTTAGTATCAGCAGACTCCTACCCACAATTCAAAGACTGTCATATACTAAGAAAATGCCTAAATAACTTTGTCCCATAGAATAGTATAAGGTTACTCAGCAGTTTCTACACAAAGAAGCATTCCAGACGCTTTGTGGGAAAAAAGCAAGTTGTAATATGTCAAAACATTTTTACTTTGCTAATACAGAAGCTTAAAAAAACATTGTTACAAAAAGAAAATTTGATACCTGAGAGGAGTCAAAGCTCACTTGCCATGTCTTATGTCTCCCAACAAGAAACTCAGTCACACCATGAGAGTTTGGCTCTTCCTTGGTCTTTTAATATCTTTTAACGCTCTTGTATTTTATACTGTTGTCTTTTACAAGAACAAGAGTATAAGAAATCCTTTTCAACATTTTCAAGGCGTCTCACATTAGATTATATGCAAGTAAAATGGCTGTCAATAATTTGTCAGGCAAAACATCTGGTCAGACTCCTTGTAATACTGTCTTTTGAGTATGCTCGATTTCTCTCACCAAAAATCAAACACAGTGGGGTTTATGCATTCCCAGTGGCAATAATTTCTTCAGTACAAACAGCACTGGACTGCAGGAGAAATACAATAATAGCTTTAAGTATTCTCTTCGTCATTTATCAAAAACTCTTTGAACTTCAGAATACTTTTCTTTCCTTTGGCACTTTAATGCTTCATTTTCCTAATTAGAAAAAAAAAATTAAAAGGAAAACCTAATCTGAAAATTTCTTTAACTTTCAGCAAGTGCATCAAACAGACTTTAATGTCCACTTTCTGCTTTTGAATTCATAATTTGAACTCCGTGATCTGTTTGAGGAACTCTGCAATATGAGCCTAACACCATGTGATGCAATGAAAATGAACCAAAGGGGAATGCTGAGAATAAACAGCACACTTCAATTTCTCAAAATGACACATGCTTGGAGGAAGCAAATGCAAATTTAGTTCAAAACCAACATCAGCTCTAAGCTCCCCTTTTCAGCCCCTTTCCTGGCCTAGTTTTCTGCAGGACTGGCTTACTTCTTCCAACACATCATTTATCAGTTGCCTTCGTTTGCTATTCTTGACACTTCATTTCTCACATGCTGAGTAATTGGTTTATTCCACTGCCTTAAGTGAAGGACTAGTTAAGTTAACAAATATCTAAACGTGGCCATCATTCACTCTGAGATTTTTTTTTCTCTACCTTTGTGATCAGTCTTCAACTTCTCCTGGAAAAGCCCCAGCCTAAAGGCTTCCAAAGGATCAAACTGTGTCTCTTCTAGAAGCTGCAGGACCTGAGGCAGGGCCTTCCTCCTTTCCTTCTGCTGGCTCACTGGTCTGTCTCAAACTCTTACATCCTTGTCTAGGAAGTCTGCAGCTCTCATCAGCACTCAAGAAGCATGACGTATTTCTACCAAGCTCAACCACTGTGTCAGGGGGGCAGGGAGAATTTTGCTTCATACTAAAATATTTAAGGGACTTCTGTTAAATAACACTTATGCCTCTGTGCTCCTCTTAGATAGTACAGATGAGCTTTTATCACAGAACCTAGCAAGAATGACTCAAACCATGAATTGTATTCCACAAAGTGATGAATTCCTGTAAGTCAAAAGAGTAAAGAACATTGCTATAGAGCTGAATTTGCTATTGTTTTGCTGCCTCACTGGAGAAACACATTTCCATGCTTACATTCCCCTCACTGAACTTTAAACACACAAAATTAACCTTTCATCTGGTGCTACTCTGTGCCAAGAACAGAACTGCCTTAATAGATAAATAATGGATTCCTCAGCAATGAGCACTAATGAGTGCAAACACATAAAGAAATTAGGTTTAATTAGTGCTGTCTACAAGTCATTGCCAATTTTAAGCTGTGTAAAAGATGTAACTTTAATAATTATTTTGTGTACTAACAGTCTACTGGTGACTGCTTTGTATCTCTGCTGGCACTGCTCGTGCTGCATCAGCCAGGGTGCAGGCTCACCTGGGTTGTCTCAGGTAAGAGGGCACAGAATAGACTCAAAGTGCTGTGTATCACTAAATGAGGTATTTGAGTGGAGATTCTTTCCTCCCCTCAGTGGACATGGAGGTATGAAAAATTCTGTGAAGCTGTATGTGAGGGCTGCCTTTTTCATTTGCTGGTCCTGGCAATAACCACAACAGCCATGCTGATGCCCTGAGGGTAGCAGAGACGAGTGTGAAAGGAGGAAATGGTGATATTATGACCCAAGTTTAAGAAAGCAAACAGCTATTGTGACTTAAAACAATCGTCTTCCTCTAGTGAAGGACCTTCCTCTTCATCACCAGTTGGGGATGTTTCAGGAAGTAAGGCAGGAGCAGATGTGTTTGTGTGCCTTGCTCACTGCAGTTCAGCCTGTTGTGATCTCAGTCATGCTAGTGGTTAAAGATCAAATGTCAACTGCTAACACATTTTCATTTTTTCAGCTGCTATTATGGCAGAGGTGTTTGGCAGGAAGGTGGAGTGGACAGATGGGACAGCAGCCTCCTGAATTGCCCTGCCTAAATTCACAGCACCCTATGACTGTTGTTACTAATAGGATAGAGAGCTTGAGATCACTCAGAAATTCAAAATAATCTGCACAGTAAGTCCATCTGATTATTTTTCCATCTCTTCCTTCTACTGACAATCATCAATATGTGTTGCAACAAGATAAAAATTGCTTGATTTTCTAAACTGTTTAATTTAAACTGTTCAAATAAATTACATGGCAAAAAGGAAGTCTAGATTCTTTCTCATAGACACACAGCCTAATTTTTCTACTATTTTAAGTTGGTGATTGTCATCTTCAAGAACTTTCTTCTGTATGCAGTTTGATGGGTCCAAAACAGAGGTCTGTTTTGTGGAGGACTTTTTGTTTGTTTTGCTTTGGCTGGTGGGTTTTTTTGGTTGGTTGGTGTTACGGGTTTAGCTAGGCCTTAATTTATGCTTTAATTTTCAGAGTAGGTTTAGATTATCAGCTGAATCGAGCTGGGTCAGGCCAGTTGATAGCTCTGACTTCTACTGGCCAGTGGTATTCCATACCATATTTTGACATCATCTCAAATATAAAAGCAGGTGTGGGAGGGGTTTAGTTCAGTTCCTTCATGGATTCTTGTCTGGGAAGGAAGTCTTGTGTTGTTTTCTTGGACCAGGCTCCACCACCGCTTGCTGCTATGGTATGTTAGGAGAGTAAAACGTTTATTCTTAGTCTTTGACTCTGCTTGGGAAGTTGAGTTTTCTTGGGTGATTTGTAGATAGAATGGTGAGATTTGTGTTGGATGGGGAGGTAAAAGAATTGTTATATCTAACTTGTGTAGATGTGTGTTATATCGTAGTCTACTTCTAATTTTCCTATATAAACCTGTTTTAAGGGGTTTTTTCTCCCTTTTCTTGATGGGGAGAGGAGAACTCTTATTCTGTGTTTGGGTAGTTGGCATTTTGCCAGTTCAACTGAACACAGTTTTGTTGTTGTTGGTTTTGGGGGTTTTATTGTGTTTTTTTTTTTCTTGTGATCCAACATTAACAAGAACTAAACTATAGAAGTAGAAAAGATGAAAAACTAGTAGCTGGAAATGAAAATGATAGCAAGACAGTAGAGGATTTCTAAAGGCTGCCAAGGAAACATTTGGAGAGAGAAGAAGGGAATGAAAACCAGAAGATGGTGTCATGGGCACCAACAGAGAATACTATTTTAAGAAAAAGTATTTCTAATTATACATAGACAGATGACAGATCCATATGGATGAAGCTAAATAGGTTCTGTGGTTTGGTGAAGAGGAATCCATGCAGATTTAAAAAAAAAAATCTTTTTGATAAGTATGAACTGTATTGGAAAGCACCTAAAATGGAACTGGAAAACAAAGTTTCCAGGGGAAGCAATTAGGGCATATTTACAGGTGAGAGAAAGAAGATGAGATGACAGATATAGTATAGATAAACTGGAGCTGTGCTAATACAGGTGATTATAGAGGTTGAAAAATATCCTGTGATGAGATAAAGACAGAAGGGATTCAGAGCAGGAATGCAGGAATAGGTTAACTTGTGGTAAAACAATTGTTCTCATAAAATCTATGACTGCCATGAAATGGTCCTTGGAGCAAGACCTTCAGAGTGGAAAACTTACCCATCAATGAACGAGGGAAATGCATATCAGATTTCTAAATAGGCTTTCTTGTTCCTCATATGTAGCCTGTTTGTCTGTGAGAGGTTAAACCAGTGTAGTTTTCTCCTGTTTTACACTTAGAGCCTGGTATGTGTGTTAATGCATCCATACATAGAGAAGTTAGTGAAAAAAGAAAGAAAATAAATGAGGGTGCAGGAGAGCTCAGGAGAGAAGATAGGTTTCTTAGGCAAACTGGAAGGTAAGAAAATAACAGGCCATTTCTAGGTCTGTGACAAGACAAAAAAAATAAAACAAAGGAAAAAAGTTAAAAAAAAAAGGCAAAGAAATATGGAGGAGAGAAAAGGAAGCCAAGCTGAGGAGATACAAAAAGCCCCAAACGATGTTGAGGATGTGCTTTACAAAAGGAGCTGTGATGTCATCGAAGGTGGATCAGTCCAAGGCAGCAGAAGTTACTGCATGCTGCCCTGCTGGACTAGAAGAATTGTGCAACCCAGGGATCAAAAGGATTGAGAGTGAGGGAGTCTGTGCTGGAGGCTGACTGGTGCGGGATTTCACCCTCTGATACTCTAAAATGTTAAGGTTTCATATAGATATTTATATGCATACATTATTATTGTGAAGTATTAGACACAGCATTGAGAGATTATAAATTTCAGTGAATCTCAATTCTGACGTTAGGAAATTAAAACTCTTCACATTGAAAATGTAAAAGTTTAGCGATAATGCTCCCTTGACCTTCTGACCACATCACTGGTGGTGATTGAAACACAAACCCATGTATAGATGGTAGGTTCTGGCCTCTTATTCTGTGTCCACAGGGTCAAGGGAGAACCAGCATAGGCATGCCACTAGGAGAAAATACTTTTCACTGTGTTTAATTAGAATAAACAGTGAGACTGCATCTCAAATCCTGTGTTCAGTTTTGGGCCCTTTGAAGCAGGAAAGGCACGTTCAGGTGCTAGAATGCATTCAGAGAAGGCCATCAAAGCTGGTAAAGGGATTGGAGCACTAGTCTTATGAGGAACAGCTGAGAGAGCTGTGCTTGTTTAGCTCAGAGTAAAGGAGGCTTAGGGGACACCTCATCACTCTCCACAACTACCTGAAAGGAGTGTGTAGTGAGGTGGTTGTCAGTCTCTTTTCCCAGGTAACAAGTGACAGGACAGGAGAAAATGGCCTCAGGTTGCATTAGGGGAGGTTTTGATTGGATATTAGGAATTTTTTTTCACAGAAAGGGTTGTAAAGCATTGGAACAGACTGCCCAGGCAAGTGATGGAGACACCGATCCTGAAAGTATTCAAAAAATATGTGATTATGGCACTTGAAGACATGGTTTAATGGTGAACTTGGTAGTAGTGTTACTTTGATGACTGGACTTGATGGTCTTAAAAGCCCTTTAAAACTTAAAAGATTTTATGATTTCAAAGTGCAGGAGTCCATAGTTCACAAGCATCAGCTGAAACTCCCAATACCCTAATCACAGAATCATAAAATGGTTAGGGTTGGAAGGGACCGTGAAGATCATCTAGTTCCAACCCCCCTGCCATGGAAAGAGATGCCACTTACTACATCAGACTGATCAGGGGCTCATCCAGCCTGATGTGGAACATTTCCAGGAGTGGCGTGTATGCAACTTCTCTTGGTAATCTGCCAGTGCTTCATTGCCCTATGAGTAAAGAATTTCTTCCTAACATATAACCTAAACCTGTCCTCTTTCAGTTTAAAAACATTGCCCCCTTTCCTGACACCATCTGCCCTTATAAAAAGTCCATCTCCCTCCTTTTTATAAGCCCCCTTAACAAACTGGAAGGCAGCAATGAGTTCTTCCCAGGCAGCTTTAAGTATTAGATGATACAAGTATGGTTACTGTGATCTAATTAATGAAACTTTTGCAGGCACATCCTTCCTGTGGTCCTGGATGTTTCCAATTGCATGGATAATGTAATGTTTGTTTGCTTAATATATTATATTAAAAAAAGAACATCTTCTGAAGCAAAACACCCCATTCTTTACTGTTTTCCTGTTACTTTCAGTAACTTGTCTCATTTCTTCTTTTATCTATTGTCATCTCTGAAATTAATTCAGTTCACACTCTGGAATTATTCCAGAGTGATCTATCATTTGTTTGTGTAACTGCTTAGAGGAACCTGTCAAGAATAGCTTAGAAAACATGAATACATGAAGAAAAGAGTGTTTTTCAAAGCACTTTTGTCTAAAACATTTGTTTCAAATTTACCAGAAATAAAAATTCTGTGTCCAGACTCTTTTGCATTCAGAGATCTTCTGACTTGGTGAAAGTGACAGCAATTCAATAAAGCCAGAGCAACATAGAAACATGCAAACCCAGCCCTAATAACTTGAAATTGCTTTATTGCCTGTGATTTTTCATGTGCATAACTTCTTAGAACAAGCCCAACTTGAATGCAAAAAAGTGAAAGCACTGATTTTCATTCAGAGAAAGCTAACACATCCCAGGTCTAACAGGTATGAAAGAGAGAGTCCAGGAGTTTTGCCTCATTTTTTCAGTGCTTGATTCCATTTAGGTAGGTTAGTTACTTGGTTTGTAACTTGCCAAATACTTGCTTTACAGACCCAGGATGTCATAACTTCAACACAGCAGACGTATCCTTTAATAAGGTTTTCACCTCTAGAAATAACAAACACAAACCCTGCCCTCAGACTTCTTTTTCAATCCTGACAACAGGTGGGAAAAAAATGCATTTGTATTTTCTGATTTTTAGGCTCACTTAAGGCAAATACCATCCTAATTGCTTCACATTCCAGGAAAGCATAAGGGCTGGCTGGGCTCATTTTTCTTAGACTTTACTGCATGACCAGATTGTAAATCTTGTATTTAGTAGTGATCAGAGCATGACAGGCCATTTTGATAGCTAATAGCAATGAAACAAAAGAGTATCCAGTTCTACTTCCTTTCTCCCTTGGGTCTTCTAATCCTACCTCCTATATATATGAAAATAGAAAAGTGATGCAGGAGCTGGTGGTTTCCAGACCAGAGGCTCTATTTGACCCGCCTTTGTAACTGCCCTTCCAATGACTTGATAAGCTTGACAAATACTAAATTTTGGGAGAAAAAATAGTATTTTGTCATGATTTACAAAATGGGAATACTTCAGCGAGGTTTTGGATTGCTAAGTTCAGTTACAGTTTTTATTTCTGGTTAAATTAACTCCCAATGTTATCCTGAACTTTCATTAATTTTCTAAATTAATGATTTTACACTTGTCCTCTCATAGGTGGCAGTGCAAAGCAAGGCTTGCACATTGCGTAATACTGTAATTATTATTGCAATTAATCTTTGTTGCAAGAAAAAAAATGAACTAATTTAAAGCTAAATATGCATCCTTAATAGTGATTTTCTTAACTTCTGCCTGCCTGTTTTTGCACATTAATAATATTCTTTTGTTAGATATTGCAATGCACACACATACAACAGATATTTGCATTTAGTTGGTTTCCTTGAATAATATATATCATTTAATGTAGTTTATAGGAGGAAATACTGGAGATACAATCACAAGCCAAAAAACAAGAAAGCAGTTTTGTCATTTTGAAAGACATTCACAATGAGCATGTTGTTGAAAACACAATGAATAGTCCCATACTTTTGACACAGAAACATTCAGTGAGAAGCATTACACAAATTATTTTTCCAGCATTTATATATGCAAAATATCATAACTCAAGCACAAGTTACTGCCAGACAATCGAGAGAATAAAAAATACATTAAAGAAATGCCATATGTAAATAAAACAGATTGTCAATGATTTTTAACAATGTTTTGAGAATAACAGGAACATTTGTTCCTGTATTGCTCACTGTATCCAATATAATTTAAATGTGATTGAGATTTCACAGCAGGTGATACTATATACTTCAAAGTGAGCATTGGACTAGAAATGTTGCAAAAGTTAGGACAGACTTTCATGAGTCAAAAACTGTAAATTCTGGAAAGCTGATAATCAGTTAAAATGAGAAACTTTATCATTGCATCTGGTGTTATTAAAAACAGTCTCAAACTATTCTTGAAAGAAAATGTGAGTGGCTGATAGAATAGTCAAGGTCAAGGTCCATTTAGTTTTTAAAAACTGTAGCTATAATTAGTGTGTCAGTCACCCAGGACTGCTGGCTCTAATAAGGATGCACAGATGTTAGCCTATCATCCACAACAGTTGCACAATATATTAGTTTGAGCAGTTTAAAAATTGCCCTTGTGAATACTGGATTTTCATTAAAATATTGATATGAAAAAAATTCCTGTGTGAACCCAGAGGTGAACTCTGCCTTTTACCATACCAAGAGCTGTAGCTTCAAGAGAGTCAAACACACACATATATATATCAAATATTACAATCAGTATCAAGGCTTATAAAAATGCATGAAATATAGGTCAATAAAACAGGACCTTTGAACTTAGAAGGTTATAGATGTTATGGGGGTTATAGGTGTCAAATACATACATACATCTCTCTCTCTCTCTCTCTCTCTAAAATTATATAATTTTAGGAATTTGAATATACCTTTATATTACTACCTTTAATAATTGTGGCCAGCTCAGTAGATGTTTGGCATTAGAGACTTGAGGGAAGTGATTGCTCCATCTATGTAAATTCTAAATTAATGACTGTGCTGATTGTAGCTATTTATTCATACTTTATTTGGCTAATACACTCAATCCCTTTTTGTCGTTCTTCCTGGAAATGAAGAAAAGTTTCTACTCTTTTCCAAATGGTATCAGCAGAAGCTGAGTAGGAGGACAGAATGTCTACATCATCTTGATTTTACTTTTTTATCTTTTTCTTGATTTGTAGCCTGATTCTGCAACCTTTAATCACATGAGAAATACTGATTGCAAAATAATATTAATAATAAGACAACTTCAGATGATATCCATATGAGTAGTTTATACTGAATCCTCCCTTTAAGGTTTCAAATAGAAGTAAATCTAGAAATATCCCTCATTGGGCAGCAATTATTTCCTGAAGTTTCTTTCTCTTTTTATCTCTACCAAGATGTGTTTTGCTAAGGCTGCTACCTTGTTTATTTGTCTCATACTGAGTAATATCACTAATAGCTATTACATACATTATGCCAACAAGCAGTTCAGAAAATGAAATATTCATTTAAAATGCACATAACTCAGCAGTGGTAGCTCAGAAGCAGCAGCAGCAAGCACAGACACAGGGCTTGAATTAATTAGAATTATACCCTTTGGGGTTTGTATGTGGTCTCAGAATTGTAAGAATTTCTTTAGTGTTTCATCCCAAATATCAAAGGTAAATGTGAAATATTACTGCCTTTTTTATTAAAAGAGGCACATTTCTGTGAACTTTTTTTTACATATTTTGATGTTCTTTTTCAAGTATTCCAGTTTATCATGGATTGATGTCAAGTTAACACTCAGCTGATAACCCACACACTTCTTTTTCCTGTATGACAAACTTAGATAAAAAATTGGTATTTCCCTATTACCACAGATGGCATTTAGTTAGCACATTAAATACTGATCTTTAAGAAAGGAATCCTTACATTTTAGGTAACATCTGGGTAACCACCCTCCTTTTTTTATTTTAAAACTTACCATGCTAAGCAATAACCAATGTTCCCTGCCTCTTCCCAGATTCACAAATCTCCAAGAAACTGCACTGACCCTGTCTCCATGGTTTGTCCAGTTGGGATTTTTATTCACATACGGCGACAGTAATGGTATGAAGAAGAGAATTTCTCCTTTGAGACAGAAAGAGCCCACTACTGTCATGGGGATAATTAAACACCAACTGTGAGCGCATCTGCTTTACTGAGCGTGACGTGAGGTATGGGTCCTTTCTATTGTAAGCAGGACTGTTTCACAGAATGGTGACACCAACAGCTTTTAAGGATTGTGATTCCTCTCACTGACAAGGAGCTCTCTAAATGTCTGACTCACCATGATCCAAAAATATAGCAATGTGATTCGTATTTCCTATTTAGTTGACTATTGTTTGGCACACAAAAGTACAATTAGGTTTGACTTTAAGCTGCATTTCTGAAGCCTATAGAGAAAAGTTTACTCCAATTCACAAGGCATTATGGCTCCAGACATCATATGATCTCAACATTACAACCATTTTTATTTTCAGGAGTCGTAAAAAGAGATGCAAAAAATTTATCAAAACAGAATTTACTTCACATTAAGGTATTGTGGTATAGCTAATAACAGCTGTCTGCAAACTAGACATACAATGACACCAGGGTTAAAAATTCATAAGCAAAAATGAAGTTCCAAATGTGTTTCTCTGCTAAGACCTTTTCATTTATATAAACGTGAAGAAGCATCATAGACCTTGGGAAATAATGTTCTAATGCAGGTGGGCTCCAATAAAAAAGGCAAAAAATAATTCTACAGAAATCTGTGACAAATCTAAAAACTTCTACAAGAATTTTAAACAACTATGCAAAAACAGGATAGAGAACGTTTTGGTCAAGAGGAAGTCTTTACATGTCAGGATGTTGCTAGGAATCTGTGGGCCAAAGAAAACTGTTCTTTCTGTATTTGTTGACATCTTCATTCTGTGTTAATGATGTGATCATTGAGATAAATATAATAACAGTAATATAAGAAATAAGAAAATTTAGTTTTCCACAGATTATTTAAAATTTGAAATTATTTGAAATGACACTTTACATGCTGCCTTTTATACTCAGAAAGTGGAGGAGAGTAGTGAAGGAACAACAATGTTCTGTCATTCTTTTGAGTTACTCTGAATTTTGAATCATCCTTTCTCAGTTCTATGCTTTGAAATTATGTGAAAGTCTTATTAAAAAGGTAAATTATGCAAAAAACTATGTTTGAAATTATGTTAAGCACTGTGCTTAAACATACTTTTCTTTGAAATAAGAGTTCAAACAATTATATAGTGCTATATATATAGAAAACCACCATTTTTGAGAAGAGAAAAACAGACTGGGTAGTCCATGGATGGGATATATTCAGAGTTGCTAAGTGGAAAGCAGCTCATGAAGAATTCACCTTAGCTGACAACTTCAGGAAAGGATCAGCTATTAAAACGTATTCCTTATTCTTCCCTTTTTGCCTGCCAAAAGCCAGAACAGGAGACAGGATAACACATTAAAGGGTCTGAGCAACTATGGCTGTTCTTACACGATGTTCTTCTCACCTTGTCACAGAAACGTTATTTCAAATTTGTAACACGTGGACAAGGTTCTGATGGATCATCAGAGGGGAGACACTGTCATGCCAGAAGGGCCTTGCGTAAAGATAGAAATATGTGCAGAAATGTAGAGGTTAATGCTTCTTTGTAATGGTGATACTAAATCTAACGGGAACATAAATATATGTGTACATCTCAGGAAAGAAAAAGTGTCTGCTGGAATCCTGGAGGACCAAACTGATATAAAAAAAAATCACATAAATTAAAGGATAACACTGGCACAAATTAGTATGATCATAAAAAGTGGAATTTCTGAAATTCTGGAAAAGTCTTTTGAACAGGACAGCAGCAAAAACCTCAACAGATTTTTCAGGAATTTCAGAAATGGCATTACATGACAAGGTGTCTGTGATAGCACAGTTCTGAAAGTGGCTGCTCAAACAAAACTCTTAAGTTTGTATGTTTATATAAAGATTATAAAAATAAGAATGTTGCATGACCCTAGCATCTTTGTGCCAAAAATGGCAGTACTTCCAAATATCCTGAAGGAATGACCAAGAGGTTTGCTGCACAAGTGTAGCCCTGCACTCAAATACCAGTGAAGATTTGTGTTAGTGTATTAAAGTTCAAGATATTAAAAATAAGTGCCTAAGAAACTGGCAGAGTGAAATGAAAAGTCATCAGTTGCTGCTTATCTTGTTGACCACGCAGAGTCTTTTTCTCTGGCTTCACTTTTCCATGGGGGTCAAGAAGTCTGAGGGATTTGCAGGTTGTGGGGCAGCAATGCTTGCTGCATTCTGATCCCAAAAAACTAGGACATATCCACTACATGTAGCAAGGGAGTCCTATTGCAATGTAGAATCAGCAACCTGAACATCAAATGAAATATGTTTGCTGCTCCTTATCCCATCTCATCAACTTTATTTAGGACTTCAGTGCTTTCAGTTCCTGTATGGGAGTCATCACCAGCAGCTCTGGGTGCTCAGAATGATTTTCTCTTGCATGGTGTCTGTCAGTCCCTAGGTAGGAATGTAGCAACTGATCCTTGAGGATCACATGCCATGGCAGAGTGGGACACTAGCACCTGGGAGTTAGATGATCCTCTTCTATTGGAGATGTGATGTCCAATGTTGACAAGCCCATATTACATGCTCTTTCTTTCAGTCTATAGCCAAGTCTTGATGCTTTCTTCATAAATTTTCTAACAATCTTTCTAGTCAGATGAAAATGAGGTTAGAAACCTTTATGTACAACTTGAGAACATCTTCTTATGGTAGATCTGCAATAGCTGCAGCTTTTTAAACCAATAACAAACCCTTCCTGGTTTTCTTATTTAGAAGAAGGAGATATGTCTCTACATTTGCTGTTTTTCTGTTCAAATGTCTTGGTTAGTGTCACAGAGTTATCGTAAAAAAAGGTTTTTGGTCACCAGTGTTTTAGACATATTTACAGAGAGGTTGTTCAGAATATGCAGGCAGATGATCACTACAGAACTCGAGGAAATACAAGGAAAAGGCCTAACTTCACATGTAGTAGCTTTATCCCTTACCACCTTATGCAAAGGTGATTTCTTACAGCCCCTGGACACCAGAGTTGTTACTTTTGCCAAATGAACTTCGGTTCATGTTACTCGCACAAGCAATGCCCCATCTGCAGTCCTACTGCAGTCTGACTCATTGTCTTCTGCTTTCTGTTAATTTAGTCAATTCTTTCACTTACCTCCCAGAAGAATGTCAGGCAGTGTTTCTTCTACTTGTGTTGTATTGATTGCTCTCTCTCTTTTGCTTAGGGAGTTTTCCTTGTTCAATGTAATAGATTATATCCTTTTTGATGAGTTTTCCTATTTTTCTTAAGTGAGTGGAGTGATCTTAGCTTTTCATTACTGGCACTGGCCCATTATCACTGGGGGCTGTGAAAATACAGATTTTTCATTTCCACACTAATACAAGAACAACTGTTAAAAAACGCAGAAACACAACTCAGTCAGAAGATATTTTGCCAATTTCTTCTTTTTGAAATAAGACCATGAAATATGGCACTTAATTATGAAGTGCACTATTTAACTTAGAGCATTTCCTTAAAATGACAAAAAATAAAGTGGGTCTTTATTTCCAGACTTCTAGAGGAAGTAGCAGTTATGATTCATCTTGATCTAACCATTTAAACAATCACATTACTTCTGGGAAACTCACATATAAAAGTGTTGTATCCTGACATAAGTATCTTAATGATACCCTAAACACTCCTCTAAAATAAAGCCTGTGATCCTTTTTGTTGGGACTGCTCTACTTCGAATAAACCACAGAATAGCTAATGTAAAAGGGGAAATTTCACTTTAATGAATAGGAGTATAATGAATGCAATTTTGGTCTGCGCTTCAACGAATACTTTTAGCTCATGTGTGTGTGTAAGTGTATGTATCTATATGTAAATATACAACACTGAAGGGGTATGTTTTGCTGAATAAAACCCCTATAATCCAGTGAGGTTATAGAGAGGTACATTTATTCTGGTCCAGGGCACATGGGGGAGAGATCCTCCAAAACATGCGCACCTAGTTAACAATGGGTTTATATGCAAGTATGTTATACGCATTTATTTTTCTTTCATGCATAAACATTATTTTCTTAGAGAAGGCAGGGTTATTATAATGAGTCTCAAGAACTGATTTCCATTTTCTCCGCCTCATGCCACTCCTTCTTGCACCTGTGCTGTTTCTCCTGGTAATTTGGGTTGGTGGTCTCTTTTAGGGGTCTTCGGGGATGAAGTTAGTTGTCTTCCTCTGGTGAACTTTTTACCTTTTGCTCAGAACTGGTTCAAACCAGTCTTGTTAGCAACTTTTGCTGGTCTAATTGGACTTATCTTGTTCTTTTGACATGTTTTCTGATTTATCATGGGGTGTCCTAGCTGTTTTAATTGGCCTGAGCCTCTTGGTATCGCACCTTCAAGGGCAGCGAGTGCGTTTTGCTACATGTTACACAGTGATGTAAGCAATTCCATGATAAGTATAAAAGCATAAGTAAAATAAGAAAATAAGTATTAACAATGATAAGTATAAAAGCGTAAGTAAAATAAGACAGTAAGTATTATCATTAGTCCTAGGTAAATAAGCATAAATAGGCATAAACAAAATAAGCATAAGTAGAATAAGCATAAACAAAATAAGCATCGTAAGCCCTAAGTAAAACAAACATAGGCTCCCCCTTCCCCCCCATCAGGTAGGACACAGTTCCCACAGATCCCTCCGAGCCAGAGAGTGACAGACAATTCTCTCCACTCAGCGATTATAGTGGCAACAACGTTTTACAGAGCAATCACAAGGCTTTTATAGGATTCTGAGGGGAAGGTGCTGGAACTTGGACAGGATTGGGTAAGGGCTCGGGGTAAGGGAGTGACTTAGGTACTGAGCAAACCAATAGGAGAAAAGGAAGGATCAAACCCAATAGAAACCAAGGGGTTTGGGATAGACAAGTGAGATAACCAATAGGGTTAGGACAGAGGCAGAAACGCATAGGAGAGACGGGCGCAGCGCTGGTGCCTGAGTTGGAAACTCGAGGAAAGGCGATCTTGAAGGGGGGCTGCCCCGGTCTGGACCCCCCCAGCTTGGCAGCCACAGCAGCTGCAGTAGTGGCTGCGTTTGCAGCATCGGGGCATGCCCCGCAGGTGGCACAGCCCCGACTGGGAAGACAGTCCCCGCACTTAAGGGATGTGATGACTCATCGGGGACAAAGCCCCCGGGGGAATACACCACGGGAGGGGAGGGGATGTGGGTGACAGTAAAACCTTTTGAACTGGAACTCGCACAGTAAAGCACGTAACTTTCAAACTCCCACAACCAAAGTCACTGATGTAATGGAGTTCAGTGTAATTTATCAGTGTAGTTACATGGAATATTAAATTCATTATGCAGATGGAGAAGTCGAAAAAGTGGAATTTGTAGTAACATCTAGAAACCTCACCCAACTTGCAATACACACTTAACTATGCATTCATATATCCTCGGTGACAAACAGCTCTGAAAATGAGCTGTACTCCTCCACAGTACTAAGTGATAGTTTATTGACTAACAAGTCAGTTCAAAGAAAAGTCTGATTGCTATGTTATCTTTTTGGAGAAGGAATTGCAATTCATTATATTAGAGTTGTAAACATCATGAAAACAGAATTTGCTCTGAATGAAATGATTACAGTGATGGGGAATTCAGTCATGGCTTTCAGATGATGAGTGGGAGCACTGTGAACTTGCCATAGGTACAACGCCTGATAAAGTTCCTGGCATATCAGACTGGAACTGTATGGTCTGAGAATGGTGCTCTGTATTTTGAAAGGTCTTGGTTCATTTTCTGGCTCTGCTACAGATTTCTTCTAGGCAAGTCACTCACATCTTGCTGTGCCTCAGTTGTCCATCTGTAAAAGGGAGATAATGATTCCCTGCCTTGCAAAGGGTTTATGAAGATCAGTTCATTAATGTTTGAAAGGCACAGTTCTGGAGAGCATATCGCTATCAAGCAGGTTTGGAATACAGCCTCAGCTATAACCCCTGAAGCTTGTGAAGCACACTCTTCTGGGGAAATACATTTTTTTTTTCTCTTCTCAAGGCTGGCGAATGGCTGCAGCTTTTCCACTTAGCACAGTGCACAGGCTGTGGAGAACCTGCAGTAAAAGGAACTGCCTTATCACCCATTTGAAGACTCAAGTTTCTGGTTTTCTTACTCTTGTCTCCAAGTTGTACTCTGAGTTTGCTATTGAGATTATTTGATATATGCAATTGTCTGACACGGTGAAAAGTTTGTCTGCTTTTTACTGACTTCTCTTTATCCACGACAGAATGCAGCAAGTGTTGCTTGCTCAATAAACAAACAAAAATTGGAAACTATTCCCTTCCCCATTGCAGTGCCATTCCTGAAACGTTATTTAACTGATCACATTTTTTAAAAACTGCAAAACCAGAGAACTCCAAGATTTAACATAACTGCTACATTGTCCAGGCTTGACAGCACTCATATACCGTGCATTCTAACAGAAATGGCCCAGGAAAATGTTATATGTGTTATCTATCCAAGTGAAATTTTCAAACCCACCTCCTGTAAGTTTTAGTGTTCTGACCTGAAAAGCAGCCAAGAGGAGAAGGAAAATCCATCCGGAGGCAGTGAAGGGGCGTTAGGCCTTGGACACTTGCAATGCTTTACTAAGCATTGAGATTATACTAAGTAGTAGTTATAAAACCTTTATGAATAATATTTGTAGGAAAAGGACCAATGGTAGAATGAATGGTCCACAGTAACTGTGCTATTTTAGACAAAGATAAAATTCAGCTTCACAATGTCTCTGATGAAACTATAGTTGCTACAGCCTTTTAGGGGTAAACAGTTTCATCTGAAAACATTGTGAGGAGGCAGCACTGAAGCAGAGAAACTCAAAAACATTTGAATTCATGTGGCAGTCATTGTTGCCTCAGTAAATTCAACTGCGGGAAAAATTCATGTCTTTATAATAGAAAATGGTCCCAATCAACATAGTGATCATCCTGCACATATAATGTTTTGGTGCAGAATTTCTTCAAGCTTCCAAATTAAACTATCTAAAAAATGTCAGGTAAGTCAAGAGACAAAAGTGAACACATTTTGATTAAGGTGTTAATTAGCTTGAAGAAAAAATTGCTAGTAGCATGTCGACAGCATGTGGGTGGCTTCTATGAAAGCTGGCAGCTTCTCTGGGAGTATTACTCCTTTTAGCCTCTAAAAGATGCCCCAAAATATCCATTTTTGGAAGAGTATGCCTTTGCAAATATTGCATCTGTCATTCATAGAAAAATTACTTTAAGGAAATGTAAGAAGAAAATTCATAGTTTCAGTACCTAAATTCTTTGCTTTCTGAAAAAAAAAAAGCTTCGTAATTGGTGCTATTATATAATCAGGCCCATATGATTACTTGAGAACATCTTCTATTTATTTCATTAATCACCTAGCAGAGAGATAAAATCTTGCAAATCATCGGTCTCCTGACACTGAAAATGCAGCTCTTTTGCAGATGATTCTTGCACCCTACTCATTATTAATAAAACATCAGAGTTCCTTCTATTCACATTAAACAAGATTAAAATCTATCAGCTAGAGTTCTTTTTCCCCTTAACTTTAATGTTTCTCTAAAATTGTTTAATGAAGAACAACGGGAATAGTTGCAGAATGAATCACAGAATCACAGAATGGGTAAGGTTGGAAGGGATCGCAGTGGATCCATCTGGTTCAACTTCTCTGCTCAGACAGGGTCATCCTAGACCATATTGCACATGATTGTATCCAGACAGTTCTTGAATGTTTCTGTAAGGGAGACTATACAACCTCTCTGGGCAATCTGCTTCAGTGCATGCTCGCTCGCACAGTAAAGTTCTTCCTCATATTTAGGGGGAACTTCCTGTGCATCAGTTTCTGCCCATTGCCTCTTGTTCCATTGATTAGTACCACTATGAAAAGCCTGGTTCCATCTTCTTGGCACCCCAACTTTAGATACTTACAGGTCCACTCTTAGTAGTCTCTTCTCAAGGCTGAACAGGCCCAGCTCCCTCAGCCTTTCCTCATAAGGGAAATGCTCCAGTTCCTTGATCAACTTTGCAGCTGTCCAGTGGACATGTCCCAGGAGCTTCCTGTCTCTCTTGGACTGAGGAGCCCAGAACTGGACACAGGACTCCAGATGTAGCCTCACCGGGGCTGAGTAGAGGGGCAGGATCACCTGCCACAATCTGCTGGCAATGCTCTTCCTTAGAGAGCCCAGGATAGCACTGGACTTTTTAGCCACAAGGGCACACTGCTGGATCATGGGTGAGGTGCAATTCAGTGTGATGTGAGAATTGGGGTTGATATAATAAAGGATGAGAATGATAAAATGAGACAAGTGACTTCTTTGCCCATCTGTGCACTAGAGTGCAAAAAAGCTGGATTCTCTTCACTTCTCTCACTCACTAATCAAGCTATGTAAAAGCAAACACAATGAAAGCAAGTTGGATCTGATAACAATAATGCAGTATGGGATCCTTACCATGCAGCCTGGCTTATGTTCAACACACCTTTTGACCATAGCCTGTGGTGTGGGAAACAGACAGGATCCATATATTTTTCACATACTTAGGAAAAAAGAACATAAAAGCATTGTCTATGACAGTATTTAACCACATACTTAGTTTTTTGTGCTGTGGATATACTTTTCTGTGCTTAGACTTGTTGCTGGCTACTCTTTTTCAAGTAAAAAAAAACCCATGGATCGGCTGTTATTAAGGTTTTGTACAAAATGTGTTAGAGAATATGATGAAAAGCTGTTTTCAGATATAAAAAAGAATGTATTTGACACATATATATAATATATATATGCATAATTTCTGAGTGTATGACTCAACTGAAAATATCATTTGTTTATTCACAGATGAAAAGAGTGGATCAAAACAGGCACAGAATATCCAGCAGCATGGCAAGGAGTCTGAAGTAAGGCACTGTTAAAGGAAATCAGGGTGGAATTTCATCCTCAGTACTTGCCTATCAAATTATTGCTTTTAAACTGCACCTAATATCTGTCAAGGTGTTTAATGTTAGCTCATCAAGAGAAATTATTTATTTTTTCTTCCAGTAGTCACTGAAGTTCACTAAAAAGCCCTATTCTGCTGTAAGAAAGGTAAGTGAAAGCTGCTCACATTTAGGTCTCAGGCACCTAAAGAAGTGTAATAAGACTTTTCTGAGTAAATATTGACAGTTTGGGAATATATCCACATTATAAATGTCATTTTGTTCTGTGAATAACATCCCAGCAACAACCCCATCACCTTTAGTTAGAACTTCTGCCTGGCAGGAAGTAATAGCATAAATCACAGATGAGACAAACTATTCCAGAAAGGTAATGCTGTGGGGAGGGGATGCGGCTTCTCCTGAGGTCTAGTCATAAACAGAGAGTTCAGGGGGATCCACTCTTCATGTCAAGGGGCTTCTGGTGTGACACTGAGTCCAATGGACTGTTTTGACAGAAATCCAGATTAGTTGATGGGGAGGGGAAACCCCTGCTGCAAGCAAGTAGGTGGGAAACGGGTTGGTCTTTCAGTGATATTCTGCCCCAGATGTGAAAGAAGTAAGTTACTATGTAAGCAAAAGGGCACCGAGACATTTGTTGCCAGCTGGAGTTCAGTGTTGCTGTGTATTTGAAGGGGCAGGACGTTCCAGTGGTACAGCAGCTCTTGTCCCATGAGGTGGATGCTTCTGGGCAGGGTGACTGTGGTAGCAGTGCCTTGGTCAAGAGATTGCTCAGGCTTCGTGGAGAAGGGTGGCATCAAGGTTTAATGCAACCATCTCTGTCTCCATCCCACTTGCTGGTCTCAGAACTAAGGTTTTCTGGAGCTAGACAGAGGAGGTCAAAACACAGATTTCTGAGGTTTCTCTAAGCCCTGAGAAGAAACGAACTGCACTTACTGCTGATTTTGAGGTTCACACAACACTGTCATGAAGCTGCATCTGTTAACAGGCATCTCAAATGCAGTAGTAACATCCTATTGAAGAGGAAGAAATAGAAATTCCTGGTAGTAAGAGAGAAGTAATGTGCAATGACTAAAATGGCTTACCACTCAAAACAGGGCTGAAAAAAAGTAACAGCAATCAGACGTATGATGGCTGCTCCAATGAACATTTCTCAGGCTAAATGATCCCATTTGCCACAGAGAATTTGTTTTCTTCATGTGTTTTCTTCATGAGGTTGGTTTCTTTGCAAAAAAAATCTTCTGTCTGGATAAGGTATAAATAATTGCAACTGATACTTACTTATTTATTATATGTGCAGTAGAGGATACTAAATAATAGAAATTTTATTTTTATATAAATCACCTACCTAAGATTCATATGTATTAAAGAAACTCTTTCAAACAGGGGTTTTTATAACCTTAAACTGTGACATCCACATGAGTTTTCTTTGGAATTTTTATTAGGTGTATATTGCAAAAAAGTAGGACCAGTAGCAGTATTTTAGATAACAGGAATATCTATACATTTAATACTGCACCTTCCTACCCTAAACCCCCCCTAAAATTAATTTATATCTTACAAAGTGATGTGTTCTTTTGATACCAATCATCTGTAAAGCCTGTAGCTGGACCATATTCCCTATATTCATGAATCTTCTTCAATAGGAAGAATTGTGGAGTTAGACATATTTTGACCCAATGTAAAAAGCAATACAAATTTAGAGGGAAGTGCAGACAAGTGGTATAAAGTTAGCAGCACAGAAAAGCTGAAATTCCCACCTCTATGAGGTAGCAGTACAAGAGGTCATTATTTAACATCATTCAGGGAACAGAAGGTCAACACTTACTCTCACTGTGAGCAGCCATGCAAATAAATAGGCCTTTGTTTCCAACTCTGGAAACAGGCTTATCTTTTCACAAATTCCCTGGATATTCATCTCTTTCTGTCTGTGACTCATTCTTTATAGATATTTAAAAAGCTTTAATCATCTAGTGAAGAAGACTAGCTCATGCTGCATGATTTAAGTGACCTATCACACTGCATGGAAAAAGCCAAAGTAACATTCTGAANTCAGATCAATCTAATAATGAAAAATATAGGAATTGCAAAATATGTTGAAAACTTTCGAGATTTATCTGAAATCAAAAGAGGAGAAATGGTTGCCTGACAAGTTAAAATGAAAATTTGCAAATGTAAGAGTACTTTCCCAACCCTGTTCTGACCACATGTAAATAAAGGCAGTTTGAGTACACTAGTCATGGAGACACTTGGCTATGCAGTTACGATTTACTTAAAGCTTTCACTGTTAGTTTTGCTTACTAAAGGAAGATGTTAGCAAAACATACTGGTATTTCCCAATGTCCTTGGGTTGGAATTTGGGAAATCTATGTTCTTGCGTTAGACCAATTTTGTTTCAAGCATATTCTTATCCCTGCAAAAGGTGAAAGGACTGAGTTCAGCTCAGGACAAAGTATGTAATTGGATATCCTATGTTACAGAGTATCTTGTATTAAATTACCTAAATGGGCGACTGAGTGGGCTTTTATTCCCCCTTGTCCGTATTTGCAATCTCAAGAAATGAGTGTTGTCAAAGTGTTCTGTGTCTATTTTACCCTGCCGACACTTTGACTCACTAAAGAGTAACATGTTGGTAGTGTTATTTCCTACGACTATTGTACTAACTAATTGTTAACCCTAGTCAATGAATGTTACTGATTAGCAGGAATTTGTGACACCAGCTCAGTTTTTGTGTGACACCCACACAAAACATATTTTTACAGAACTACAGCAACTGAGACAATTGCCTAGATCACAGTCTATAAATTATATTGCTGTTACAAACTGAACCCTATTTAACTATCACACAATGGATGTCTGAATGTCAGGTGCTCCGAATCCTAATTGTGATTGTGATTTTTTTGACTGAAGACAGATGTTTAACTGTGCAAATATATGTCAGTCTTTTGGCCTGAATGAAGAGCAAAAGTTTTCAAAGAAACTGCAAAGGAATGATTAAACTCATCTGCCTGAACCTCCAAGCAGGGAGTTTGTGCTTTATGCATTAGTAGCAAATTCCTAGCACAACTTTGCTCATGGTGCTTTGTTATACTCTGATTAGATACATCATAGGAAAAAGATTCCTGCCAGGTAGTATGAGATATGTTGTGAAGCAGAGCAAGTTTTTGCTTGGGGGAAAAAAAAAGTACCTACATGTTTTGATTTGGTTTTGCTTTTTCCTTTTTTTTGACAGTTTATTTGCTTTTTACACTGCAAATTTTCTCATGGGAAAGTTTCTTAGACATGTACCTTTAATAGCAATGCAGCAAACAAAACCTCGAGCCTTGAAAACAAAAGATGAAACTATCAAGGCAAGGAAAGAGAAGACAATTATTATCCACATGGTAAGAGTGTATGGGGTTTTTTCACCTCTGTTCTAAAAGCAGAATAAAAATTCAATTAAATGAAATTTTCTGTGACTGTTATGAAACAGATTACAAGAGATTAACTTGACTTTTTTAGGGAAATACTTTATCTTCCTTGCAGTAAATATATTTGAAAAGTGGCTTGCTGTTTGAAGCAGTGTTTGGATCTTCCCTTGTCAGATTTACAGAACAGAAAATCTATAGAGTTGAAAAGGTAAAGGTTACTAGTTCTTCTGAATTTCTTTAATCTCTATTTGATCAGTGATATTATTAAAACCATGTGCCTTATGTTCTGTAGCTTAGTGAGCTAGAGTTATTGAGGATAAAGTGCCAAGGTCCACAAGTTCATAAGTACAGACAGTTAACTATAACAAAAGATCCCAAACACCTAAGTAAGACCAGTATTATTTTAGGGATGCAAGAGCATGAAGTACTTCTACAAGAATATTTAACAAAATCTATATTCTCCTCTGAAGAATATCTATCTCTCATATATAAACCAGCCTTTAATAAATAGGTCTTAAATACTTACTCCTCTACTGCAGTTCAGACTCTCTTTTGTCTGACAGGACCATAACTTTCAAAGCTATGAGGTATCTGGAGTTACAGAGACAGATGTTTGTGGTAGGGTCAACAAGGACAAAATCATACTATCCTGACAATATTAAAAATGTAGTTGAAGGAGACAACTTGAGAGAAAAATCTTTAAAAACCCTTGAACAGTGTAAAGCCAGCAGCAAATGATCCAAGCTTCCAACCAAGGAAAAGATTGATCATGAAAAACAGTAGCAGAAAAAGCTTAGGCAAACTTGTGAAGCTCATTAGATAATTTTTTACAGATTCATTGTTAGACTTTATATAAAATAGTTTAGTTCTGACAATCAAATATATACTATGTACATAGAGGAAGATCTAGTGGTCCTGGAATTGAAAAGGACGATATTATTTGAATTGTCAAAGCATTCTTCAACACCACAACTTTATTCAATTCTCTAAACTCAAGGTTAAGTTAGGGAATTATTTTATTTTTTTTAAGCTTTCAGGTTGTTTGCTTTGATACAGAGATGCTATAAAGCCTTTGTGTGCAGGATTATTCTCATATGAAAACATCCACAGTCTCAGCCTTCAGACTTAAAAGCTCCAAAACTAATTTGATTTTCTCCCTGCCTGAGTATCCCATTTTCTGATCTGATTAATGGAGAAAAAGAGTGAATCTTAAGATTCAGATACCACTATTACCTATGTTCAAGATCTCACTCTATGATTCCTTGTGACACTTCAATTGTTGAGCTGCTCAGTTACAGGGGTGAAAGCATATTGCTTTTTTATTTCCTTCAAAGATGCTTCTTTTCACAGTGTATTTTATTGGACAAAAAAGTCTTATGAGATTGTTTGGCATAGTTTAAGTTATCTAGAACTGCTACCTCCGCACATTAAAGAGATTTAACAAGCCCTATTAGAGCTTACTTTTATCCTTTATCTCCTCTTCCAATATCCTCCAACCTACACTCAGTAGCTCTTGCACAGACATGTCGATACAGCTTCCATGTTGTAACCAGTGGGATTTCCTCAAAGCAATGTTAAACCCAAACCAGGCTGATTGTGCCCTTTCTCAAAGGGGAATTACTTATATGAATGGGGCTCATGGCAGTAATAAAATGATTTTGCAGTTATTGCTATGGCTTCACAGAAGCTCTTTTGTCTGTAGACACAGAAATTTCTCTTCTACCTGAGTTTACAAAGAGGATGTCAAAGAGCTGATCTTTCTAGCTTTAAATTCACATTCACATTACTGCTAAAACACACCTTTGGGTTTTCAGGGATGCCAGACTAAGGATGTAAGTCAGAGATGCTGCTGA
Source organism: Sakesphorus luctuosus (assembly GCA_013396695.1). Classification (NCBI taxonomy): domain Eukaryota; kingdom Metazoa; phylum Chordata; class Aves; order Passeriformes; family Thamnophilidae; genus Sakesphorus; species Sakesphorus luctuosus. The sequence continues at coordinate 315,283 of VWZD01013252.1, forward strand.
CCTCTAAAGTGCTGCTTCTGACCCTGCAGTTCTCCACAGTTTTTTTTCTGTTTTGGTCTTCAAAAGCCTGTGGAAGAACTGAATTTGGAGACATAGGAAGTCAGTCCCAGCAGCACAGGGTGGGTCATGGCTGAACAAGGGATACAGATTGAAAATGCTACAGTGCAAATCATTAAAGACACAGTGAAGAAAACGGAGATCAAAATCATAGAAAGTCTGTTCCTTTTCTAGGACACAGACAAAAGATTCTTTTCTTTTAGTGCAAAATCCTTACGCAGAAATTGAAGAGCAATTCTTCTTTAATACAAGTAGTTAAACCTGTATGCATCTCCACAGTTGTGAGGTACATCCAGATTAGATCAAGAGAAATCACTGAGTCACAATGGAATAATTTGCTTTTTGACGGTTTTGAACTGTGTCTGAACACTCTCCAGAGATTTTTGTGTTCCAGCTATGTCATTAAAGAATTTATATTTTTTCTGTTGAAACCACATCTTTCTTTGAAGTAGTTTTTTGTCCTTTGCTTTAAATCATAGTCTTACATTTTTCACAATATGTTTGGGGGTTTTTTTTGCTACAGTGGGTGATTAAGCATCAGGAGTGCAGAAATTGAGAAACAAAGATACTACTGCTATACAACTGACTTCAATGTTACAAAAAAAGAAGAGATTGCAGAAGAATAAAAACAGGCAGTTACTTGAACTGACATATATTTTACATATTCTGTTTATTGTCAACAGGTCTTTGAAGCAATGGCAAGATTATTAACATCTCCACCTCTTGCTGAAAAGTGTATTAACTATTTTTCATTTTTTTGGTAGGGAGATTCCAAAGCTATGTAAAATATTTCAATCCATTTATTGTTAATGTTAAAATTGTCAAGGAAATTTGCACTGAAAAAAATTTATTCATGATTATGTCATAGGATATAAATAAGGAAGTTGCTATTGCAGTGTTTTCTAGAGTTTTAATAGAGTGAAAAAGTTTGCCCAAGATTTGCACAGAAGTGGAATACACATGCTCATGTTCAATCCTCCAAAATACGTAGCTCTAGATACAAAAGTTACTGTGTCCCAATCTAATGCCTGTTTAATGCACAGAATGCATTTGTGCCTAGTCAGGTGAGAATTTCTAATATTGCTGTGCTGAGGACGAGAAGAATGCTAACAAAGTCCTATTTGGAAGGCTGTTCACTTTCCTGCATAACACAGATTCTAAGTGACCAGACATAAAAGCTAACCAGGAATCCAGTCCCACCCAATGCAGCCATGGCTCTCTGGATATAAGGAGCCCAAACCTGCCAGCTCCTTTTCCCATTTTTAAATCAGAAAATTTCACAGACTTCAGTCCAGCCTCTCTTTGCTCAAGGAGAGCAGCCCAAGTGTTTCCTTCACACAACAAGCATCTAATGGTCTCTGTGTTTCTTGGTTCTGCTTTTAATGCCTCTTTACGTGTCCATCATCACTCAGCTGTGAAAGTGATGTTGTCCAAAGTTAATTATCCAGAAATTTCCACACTATCAGGTTAATATAACACTGACAACTGGCAAAGGAACAGAAAAAAAAACAACAAAGAAATGACAGTTACATAAATACATAATGGGAAAGTTTTTAAGCAAGTCATGTTCAGTAAGTAGAAAAACTGTGAGCAGAACATTTTGTATTTACTTGAGAAATACCTGACAATAAAACAAAATTCAGGCACTATGAAAGTGATTTTTTTTTTATTTTGAAAATTTCTCATCCTAAAGAACCTGGGGAAATGCAAAGGATTTCTCCAAAAAATTTGGGTTTGGTAGCCCCTCTGTTTCCAGGTGTGATATTCTGCTCTCATTTGATAACTTAAGACACCTTTTCTGCACATGATTTTGAGTGAATTTGTAACCAGCATGTCACATGGGGGCAAGAGACTTTTTTAATTTGTTCAGAGCTGGAATATTTGGTTTACATTGAAACAGGTTTTTTTTTTTGGGGGGGGGAGAGGAGGGCAATGATGGGATTGCTCCTGTAAGAAGAAACCAGGGGCTTGCCCCCATGTTGGCCACTGACATTTTCAAACGGCTGCAAAATGGATCTGCTACTGGACAGGTCTGAGGCAGTGACTAATGCTGGTGGCAGTACCTCTGTGACTACATGTTTAGGAAATGGTAAGAAAGTGCTGCACAGCACAGGTAAGAAAGGAGTGAGACTCTATGAGAGAAAAGCCATGCAGACACCAAGGTCAAAGTAGGAGGAGGTGAAGGAGGGGCTCCTGGCACTAGAGTAGGGATTCCCCTGCAGTCCTTGGAGAAGACCATGGTGATTCAGGCTATCTCCCTGCAATCCACGGAGGTTTAAAACTGATTAGGGCTGAAAGGTATAAGGTGAGAGGGAAAGGATGAATTTTGTTGTTGTTGTTTTTTTCTTTGTTTGTTTTTGTTTGTTACTGTAATTACAGTTCTGTAAATAACTTTGATTTTTCTTAAAGAGAAAAAAACCCCACAGCTAGACCCCCATGCAATCATGCTGACAGCTGGGTAACAGAGATCAGCCATGCTTAAGTGTACCCTTCTCCAGAGGCAAAACTTCGCTGTTACTGGTACAACATTTTCTTAACCAAAAGGACAGAAGAACTGAGCAGTAGCAGATACCACAAGGGCTTGTCAAGAGAAAGAGTGTGGCAGGTGTTAACAGTTGTATTTTGAAATCAAAGTATTACGGGTTTTTGAGAAAAATATATGAGGTTTCAATTGTTTTCCATCAGTAACTTAACTTTTTCTATAGAATGAAAATATTTTCTGTATCCTTCTAAAGTGAATTTTTACTGTTACAGAGTTATTGTAGTGTTTTAAAATGAATAGCCAGGAAATTTTCCCTGTGATTTGCTGAGAATAAGAAGGGTAAAAAGAAACTGTCCTGGGACTACTTCAAATATAATCTGTCACCACCACAATGATGAGAGCTAAGTTCCCATTTGTGAAGGTTGTATAAGTGTTGCAAATGTGCTTTCATTTTTTCAAGAAAACGGCAGCCAAGGTATTCAATCCCCTTCTTTTGGTTAAATTACTAGAGACAGCCAAATGAAAGAGTAAAGAAATGGATTTTGATAGCAGAGAATATCTTTAGGGATTCTTTTCAAATCACATTTGTAGGCTGCTAATACAATGCTAATTGCTTAAATTTGTACCTGAAGGCTTTATAAATTTCACCGTTTGCCTTGACTGTTATCAGGCAGTAATGATCTGATCCACAGCACTCAGCAGTCAAAAAACCCAACATACAAACAGCATATTGCCTCTGGGGGAAAAAGCTGTGGGTTGTAAATTGAACGAGAGGAGAAAGTTGCAAGTATCTGAGCTGAGTTACTTATTTTACTTAGTCTTCATTTGGCGTATAAATCAAATTGTTTGTTTTCAGACTGTAGCATAAATAATTGTGATAACAAATACAAATTTCAGATTATGTCTAGTCTAATATATGATTATAACACTGTTCCTGCAAGCATTCCTGCCATTTCTCATTTCCCAAAATACCCCCAAGGAGGAAACAGAAAAAAAGCAGGTATACTTGTCTTGTGGATTTGTTTGTGAGTTGTAATTTTAATATCTGTGAAATTCAACTGTGGTGCTCTATTGTTTGCTAACAGTGTTTTCTTATCAAGCTGCACTGGTTGAATTATTAACAATGGGCATGGCAGAGTCGTGAGGATAAAAAAACTGATGGCAGCTAGTATCAGCAGTACTACCTGTGAGGAAAATTTAATGAAAAATTTAAAAAGCTAAAAAAAAAGACAGAGGGCAGATCTCATAGCAGTCTACAGCTTCCTCATGAAGGGAGGAGGAGGGCGAGGCACTGATCTCTTCCCTGTGGTGACCAGTGACAGGAACCGAGGGAATGGCCTGAAGTTGTATTAGGGGAGGTTTAGGCTGGATATTAGAAAAAAGTTCTTCATCCAGAGGGTGGTTGGGCACTGGAACAGGCTCCCCAGGGCAGTGATCACAGCACCAAGCCTGACAGAGTTCAAGAAACATTTGGACGATACTTTCAGGCATGAGTGTGACTCTTCGGTGTGTCTTGTGCAGGGCTAAAGGCTGGACTTGATTATGCTGTCATATTCTGTGATTTTTTTTTTTTAAAAAGAATGTAAGACCAAGAACTTAATCTAAAACTAAGAAGTATTTTAAAACTCTGTGGTGAAGCTAAGAGCAATAAGTAAATATCTGTGGAAAGATGTGCTTAGAATCAAATCAGTTACAAAAAACTTCCATATGCATGCCAGGTCATCTTGTGAATATGTTATTTTTAATAATAAAACACATGCCGTATCACAATGCCTTCTTTTTTCGTGTACTGTGCTATGTGTTGTAATCATGTGGGTGAAACAGCCTAAGTGAAGAAACTGACGTAGTTTAGTGATATTTTGAACTATTATTAATGTATACTGAAATTGTTGAGAAACAGTGCCACAAATTTATGGGCCCTGAGGAGTACCACATGTCTGTAGAGTCTCATTTCAGCATTCCACACAGGGTAAAGCTATAAAAGAAATGCCTTTTCCTTTTTTTTTAATTTTGTCTTCTTAGCCAAGCACTAAAGCATCATTACACAACCAAAGAGACCTGGTAAAAACTCCCAAAAAACCAAACCAACAAACCAGGCATTAGCCAATTGTATTAAAAACAACACAAGGCATTTGCAGACATTTAGAGAACAAACTATAACATTGTTTAGAATTAGGAGGAAAATCATAGACAGCTAAAGCTGATAAAATTACATCTGGATTTATTACTGTAGAGATCGAAATAAGTGAAGAAATTAAAACCATTTACAGTACTTCTCACCAGATACCAGGTTGTACCTCCAGAGTAACAAAAGCTCTATGCTTATAATTTGTCTGCACTAGAAAAGATCTATAATTTAAACAACATATCCAAATGTCAGTTTTAAATTTGGAGTGTAATGTCTGCTTTCTCTCTCTATTTGACAGATAAAGGAAATAAATTTATATAACAAACCCTCTCCTTCTTTACTTATTATTTTAGATATATCGCCTTTCAGCAAATTCCTGCCACTTTATCTCTGAATAATGACTTATAATTGGATGACAATGCTAAAATAAACCTTCATACACTGGAAGGAAACTCATAGCCAGAAGCCCATTGCTTTATATTTTGTGTGATGTACTGATACAGTTTTGGTGTTAACTAAGTGAAGCTAAAGGAGCAAGCACAAGCATCTATGTTTCATGGTAATAAGGTCACCCTGTCTGTGTCTTGGACTGCTCCAACTACCCCTCTCCTTTGTAATATGCTATCCTAAGGAATAGCCCAAAGCAATGTGATTGCAAGTCAGGCCATGTACTTAGCTTTGGGCCCAACATATATCCCTCAGTGACATGGGCAGAGCCTAGGAAGCTCTGGATGCTGGTTGGAAAAGGAGCTGAGATGCTATAGTAAGGCTGCTTGGAGAGGTCCAGTATGTGTGATGGCATCCTATGTCCTTTAGCTGAGAGAATGAGGCACAGCTGGGTTAGCAGGTGTCTTTTCTCTGGGAGAGGATTGTGGAGTTGTCAGAGAGCTCTGTTAAATGAGACTTCATTCTTTCAAAACTGCAGACAATAAAAGAATGGTTTAGAGTACACCTGAAAAAATGTATGTGCTCTGCTTTTGTTTTTAGAGATTTCTCAGGAGAGCTAATGCTCAGATACAAAACACTGTCTTTCATTTTGATTGTGTCACCTTGCACTACTCAAAAATTATGTTCTTTTTCTACCATAAATAGACATGATAGTTTAAATGATGGCCAAAAAAAATCAGGCAACAACCTACAAGTGCAATACGGAGTATCATTTGTTCTCAGAAGTCCTGTGACATATTCACAAGTATGTGAATATACTTGATATTTCATGGATACTTCTTCAAGTGCTGTGCAAACCCCCAGGAATATCTATGAGATTTGCAACAGCATTTAAAAATATGTATTCTAAATTTCTTAATGTCAATATGGAGTGAAAAAATTCCATAAAGCTGGCTTCTCTTTGCTTTGTTTTTTTTTGCCTTTTTTTGCCTTTTTTTCTTTTTTTTCCCCTGTTCTTTTTGCTTTTATTAACATACTTGATTTAACTGCATTAATTCTTACACTGAAGACATTGTCAAAATGTTAATTAATGGTTAGTTTTTTATACTATTATTACATGGTTGACATACACTTTTAAACTTAAAAATGTCATTACTTGAACAGTATCTAAATCTAAATGTGAACAAAGGCAGTTTATGTATTTTGCTATGTCAGATTTCCATCCAAGCGGTACCAAGGTTGACTGGGTTAATCTTGCGACTAAATACCTGACAAATGGCAGTGCCTGAACTTACAGAGAAAACCACAAAATATTATTCTAAATTAATGTAAGTGGGCACAAAAAAACCCCTGTCTTCTCCACTTACGTTCAGGCTTTGAAGTGGAGTGCTTCAGCACTTACACAGTAATGCTTGGTAACTTGGCATGGACTTATGTGTGACTTCAGTGGGCTTTTTGTCTACCAATAAAACGTCTTAGTTTCCTTTCAAAAGCTGCTTAGGAGAAATTTGAGAAATTGGATGGACATGACCAAATACTTCTCATATACAAGAGATAGATTTCAACACCAGCATCTTCCCATGTGGTGTCCTGAGAAATTAGATTACCACTGAGAGAAGTGCTGCCAGAGCAGTGTGCTCCCCTGGTGGCATATCTTCCATTTCAGAATTTCCAGAGCATATTAAGCCAAAGACGTAGAGTATTATCATTTGCTGATTTCTGTATGACAGCAACTTTGCACAAACCACTGCACAAAAGCAACTTTTCTGGGACAAAATGTTTATCATGTTTCTAAAAAAAAAAAAAAAAAAAAAGAAAGTTTAATTTAAAAAGTTTAATTAAAAATCTGTAGAAAAATAAGTGCGTGAATAACTGAATGTGCAATGGGTTACTAAACTTTGTAGTTGTCAGCTTTGAAGGGAAAAGGATCTCAGGTGTAGAACAGCATGAAAAATAAATTTGCACTGACTTTATCCTAAAAATACCAGCTTCTATTCTTATCTATAAAATTTCTTTGCACTTCTTCCCCTGAACCAGTACAAGAACATATTGCTCTTTAATAGGAACAGATGCATACATAAGTGCTCCACATACAGCATGGGGTATGGTAACAGAGTCTTAATAATTTTAATGATGTTGCAATTATTCTGTTCTCCAGTGTAGGAGAAAGGCATGTCTTTCAACAAATTAGCTGAAATATAAACATGTGGCAATACTGTTCTGAAATGGAGCTTTGAGCTACTTTACCTTTTTCTCACTGCAAACATTTATTAGTTTTGATCCTACAAAAGGCTTTCCTTCCTGTGCTCCTTTGCCAAGTAACACCTTTTATGGTCTGTACTAAGACTTAGGTGTTTCTTTTCTCACACAACATATTTTCCTTCTCTGAAGTGGTTGTCAACTTACCCGAGGTTAAATTCAGTGTGCCTGGATGGGATTATATCCTAGCTATCTCAGCTGGTCCTTTTTTGAGGGCTACTCACCAGCGCATGACAGGAAAGCTTTCTGTTCATGTTTCAGAGACTGGAGTTTCAAGGCTTAGGAAAGAGGACATTAAAATACTTGGTCAGGCCCAATGTTTTCTCATTCTCAGTGTTGCATTAAGGGAAATTGTGATGTCTTTCCCTTCTGAGCCAGCAGTAAGGTTCATTTACCTAATTGTCTTGTTATGGAAACTACCTGCAGGGACCATAGTTTGAATGCATTAAAAACATACTTCCTCTCAATATCAATAAAACTGGACACTGACATATTCACTTCTCCACATCCTGGGTGCCATTTATAGCTATGGCATTGACCTCTTGCTAGTTTACCTCCTTCTGTAGAGTTGGTCGCAGGCACAACTCAACTGTTTAACTTTTGCACAAGTTCAGAAGTTTAAGAAGTTCAAAGCCAAACAAATGAAAGATAAAACACTTGTAAAAACCAGTTCTGTGATTGAAGTCAGGGTATTAAGGGAGACTGGACAACTCCTGTCTGAAGAAACTTGGGGGAGCTTTATTTTGGCAGGTAAGACTCACTAACTGTGCTTACAGAATGTGCCTTTTAAATCCCAGAACATATGAGTCACTCCTATCTGGCTCATGGCAAAAGGCTAGGGAGGAATAGTTTCTGTAATGTGAAAAACAAAGTGAGAGAAAACCGCATATGGTTAGTGCATTGACTAAAGCAGAAGCATGGAGAGTATTACTCTAGTCGCACACAGAATTTTTAAACTGGCATAAGATGCTTCTGTTCTGTTATTTTTCCTTTCTTCTTCCACAGCAGACAGAAGAGGGGAGAAAAAAAAAGGTTTCCATAAGCTTCTTGTCTTCATCAATGATTTGCTTTATTTGCTTGTTTCACCTTGGCAGTGTGTGGCAGTAGAGTTGCAGTCTCTCAATAGTAAAGAGAACTGTTAAAGCCTAGTTCTTTTTCTTCCCTAACTTTAGAGTAGATTAGTTAATTCAGGTTTTTGGAATTCTTTTGTGATGGTTTTGTTGTTTTTTTTTTCTTCTTCCTTTCAGCTATTTCAAGCAGAGATGCAAACCCTAAAATGATGTTTTTACTGATTTGTGTTTTTCCAAAGATCTGTAATTCCTACACAGAAAATCAGCAGGAGAGTTCCAGTTGAGCATTGTAAGGCAATTAAAGTGCATGCTTTTCTGTTAGATCTTATGCAGTAGAACAAAGTGGGAAAAGACACATTTGAATTATAAGCAAGAGAATCATGTTTCATTGCTTCCTTCTGCATTGTAAAAATAACCTTTAATTAGTTTTTAAGGTTTGACATGTCATGTATGGATTTTTATCTTTGAATCATTTTTTGTGATATAGTTAGTGCTTGTCTCTGATTCTTGAGATCAATAAGGCTCTGCTGATAGTTAGCCTTCTTTTTCTCAGACAGAAAATGCATATTAAACAGTCAGATAGAAATGTACCTGTGATATGGAAGTTTCAGTGACCAAGTTTAAAGTTTCCCTTCTCTTTTCTTTTCAGCTTTTTTATTTTTTTCTTCCCTGTCTTTGATGCAGTACATCTACACCCATATTGTCTACTTTTTGAGTTTTGCTTTTATGGAACCTGAGATTTTTTTGTTACATTTTTGTCACGAGTTATTGTTTAATTGCCTAGGTTCCCTCATTAAAAATGCAAAAGAAAAATGTTTAATCTTCTGAAGAAGAAGTTGGCAGGGGTCAGCACACAGAACTAATCTTATGCCCATGTTAGAAATTCTTTTATGATGAGGAAAGTCCTTTCATGCATCTGCAGACATATATGTAACATACAGTTGATGGTGGCTTACCTCAAATGGGTAGCAAGAAGATTGTTTTGTTAAATCTCATTATTCTGTCTTTTCTAGATTTGAAAAGCAAACATTCACAACATCTCTGCAGTGTGGGCTAAAGAGAAATAAAGGAAGCTCATGTATGAAGAGAATAAAGTAAGGGGCAGAGAGGCAGAATAGAAGCAAGTTACAGAAATGGCTGCCGGTGGCTACAGAGGAGCCATACAGCCAAAAAGCCATTGCAGCCTGTGTCTCAGCAATAAACCCTATGGAAATTGAACTCATGCTTGCCATGCAGAGGCAAGGACATACTATGAAGACCATTTGGAGGAAAACTGATGAACAGAACCTGCTGATCTGCTAGGATGGAAAAAAAAAGAGAAAGAAAGGGTGGGCTGAAAGCGATACCTCTCCCTAAAGTTTAATGGAGGGAAGATGTCCATAAGAAAAGCTCTGAGATTGTGAGTTTCCCCAAACATTAGAGTGATAACACTGGAGTTTACTGTCATTTGCTGTGTTGGGTGAAAGGGATCAGAATTTCAGAGTATCCTTCTGACCACTGCACTTCAAGGCTCTTACCATCTGTGAGCAATGGTGGAGACTGCAGCAAATGCTGCAAAGGACATCTAAAGAGAATTCCTGCTAAATTGCTGGGCAGTTAATTATTTCTTTCTGAACAATGTTTCTTTCTCCATATGGGCTGGAGTAATATATAGCTCATCCTTCTATAGTGCCTGTTTTATTCTTACAGATATTCATTGACCCTGTTCGTTTATCCCGCATTTTCTCTGAAAAGTCAGGAAGTTTTCTGAAGAAATATCCAAAGCCTGTATTTCCTGTAAATTGTTTGTGCAAAAGATATGTCAGAATTAGAATATAGAAAATTGAATTGATTTGCCTGTTTAGTTCCCTTAGAATGTCTAAACTAAAGTAATTTGCAATTACTAGAATCATAATGGACAAGTTTGTATTTAGACCAAAAAAAAAAAAAGAATCATATGCTCTGGTATCCAAAATCTACTTAAAGAAAGCTTTCATAAAGCTGCAAAGGGATTCAGAAAGCTACATGCTCCGTCCCTTATCCTGACTCCTGACTGTGTGCTACTCTCTGATTCTGATCATGATGCATGTCATTGATATAAGGCTCACAGAAATGTTATGGTTTACTGTTTTTAGAGGATCTAACCAAAAAAAGTCAGGCTAGTTTACAGTTTACACTAAGTAAAACATAGCATTGGATCATTTGGGAATTGCTTCATGTGAAAAGTATTGGTTTGCCTTTCAAAATCTGCCCTGGTTTGAAACAAATACAGTTATGCTCAGTGGGTTAATTCACCTTGCGAACTGTAAGGAATGACCTGTGGCCTCGACTAGAGAATGGATGAACTGTAGAAATGTTTATGCTCTGATGAAAGGCTGCTCTGTCCTTCATTGAGTTCAGTGTCTACTGATGTTGCAATTTGGGTTTTTTTGTTTTGTTTTGTTTTTTCTTTAGGCCTGACAGTTTTATTAATCATAACAAAATTACCTATGCTGACTGAGTAGTGACTTGCAAGGCAGATTTCCTGGTCTGCTATCGCTGCCCTTGTTAGCATTTGTTATTTTTTTCTACTTCTCTGATGTTAGTCATGATCTATTTAACTAGTTTTAGTTCTACAGAAAAGGCTGAATAGCTCTGTTATGGAAAACTTGCTGCTGATCTGGTAATATGCATCTGTCTGCTAAACAGCCCATACTATAGTATATATCATAAGCATGGATATGAAGAAAAAAAATCAACTAAAAACTGGTTTTAATCTGGTTCTGGGGCAAAGCTTGTGGCACATGAGGATCAGTATAATTAAATTTCACACAAAAGAAAAACAAATTAATAGACATTTTTATTTATGTCTGGTTTAAATGCTATATTTGGTTGCACATATATGTCTCTTTATAAGCTTAGGAAAGGACCAAAGCCTTTCAGTGTCCCAAGATGAAAGCATTTGGTAACAACTCTCTTTGGCTACAACTGCATCAGTTGAATAACCTTTGCAAAAGGTACAGATGTGCTGCTGCGAAAGGGTCTGGGATGTAATCAGTACCAGTTTGGCTTTGCTGGCTCTACCACACTTCTCTGAAGCTGCTGCTTTTGCCTAGGGGTCACCTCTGAGCAGGTATTTGTTTGCTGTGAGTAGCTGATTTAATAAGCAATGACGGATTCACTTAGAAAGCTGTTAGAGAGTCCATAGTCTTAACACACCTCCCAGATTACAAACACCAAAGAGCAGAGAGTTTGTCTTGTTCATTGTCTCAAGGAAAGAGCAATGAGATTCAGGCTTGCAAATGAAAGAATATATTAAGTCATCCTGTACATTCTCTCTTAGAGTTGGATGGTTGCTGCTAGCTGTGCTGTGCCGAGTGCTGGTTAGAGAGGGCAATTGCCTGATGTGGTGCCTGCTTTTGCTGTGAGTGGCAAGGGGTCAACCTTTTCACATGGGAAGATTCACTTCTGGCTCCTTGGCTTCAGAATTTGGCCAGCTGGAGGACTATTTGAATTATTGGTACTTCCTACATATTCTATGCTCAAAAACTCATTTTTTTTCACTTGAAACTAAAGCTGCACTACCTTAATATTGTGATATACATGGTCTCTTTCCCCAAGGACCAGGAGGCTGAGGTTCCTGCTGTGGGCTGTAAGCTGTGGGCACTGCTGGTGCATCCTCCTGCTGTGCTGCAGATGTGGCATGCTGGCGTTTGGCAGTGTCACAGTTAATAACATTGTCTTGCGGGGGAAATAGCCACCAGCAGTGAAAGAGTGCTAGGAAAGCAGCTATTAATGATTCTCTTTTGATGTTTTTCTTGTTGAGTAAATATCTACTAGGAAGAATTATAGAAATGCAATGACCCAATAATTTAGACATTAGTACCACATCGGAATCACTATTTTTTGCATAAACAATGATGAAAATCTCTTTGGGAATAGGATGTCATGTAACAGAAGAATATGGAAGAGAAAAATATAATCTCGCTCAAGAGAAGTACAAAATATTCTGTAGAGATCTGGAAGACCAAGATGGAGTTTTTGCTAATCTTAATGTAGCAGGTAAATTAGGAGCCTAGGTAGATGTTAGGAACATTGTGCTTCTCTGATTCACGCTCCCTCACCACAAAATGTGTCCTGAGTTTTACGGCAGCTGAACTGAAGTTATAATTGAATTGAATAACATTTTATATATATTCAAAAAGTGTTGAAATGGGTCACTAAATACTCAAGCCCACAAGTTAGTAACCTGATTTTAAGAAGAAAATTTGGAAGCGTTGGTTTAAAAATGTCTGTGCATGAAGTAGCTCATTTGTAAATTTGGGACAATGCTGCATTAGGAAAGTATTATGGAGATTATTCAGCTCATATGAAATGAGTTTAAGACAAACGATAGGCTAAAAGGCATTATAGAAGTAGAAAGAATCTTGCTACTCAGTAATTTAAAGATTTCTTCTAAATAAAATTTCATTCCTGAGTACATTTATTTTGCAAAGAAGAGATAATTGTCCTAAAAAAGAATCTAGAAAATTTTCACATTTTTTGCAGTTCAATATATTTTATGTAGTGTAATGCTCAAGTTATTTTATTGCAGATGAGCATCTGTTACTATTTATTGGGCAAAGAACATACATTGTAGGCAGTTCTGGCCCAGTGATTCTGGTATTTGCCAATTCAAATCCCAGGACAAATAATTTCAGTGTCAGTTAAGCAGGATGTTTTCTGACACTGCAGTTTGTAAATAGAGGATAAAATGAACAGAAAAAAAACAAGCAAAGCAACCAACAAAACAAAACATAATCTTAGCTGACTGCAGAGTGTGAACATAAGATGGCAAAAAAATTAATTGCTGTCATTGTCCCCTGAGCCCTTCCCTGTGGTGTTGGATGAAAGGTCTGCAACATTCTAGATGCCACTCAGCCGTATGCCTATCATTGCTTTGACAGACATCTAAACTGTTGGGATGGTATTAGTCTTAGGGGGATATATCCTTGTTCTTTTTCAACCTTAGCTAGAATTGGCAAACAGATTTTGAAATAAATAGATTCAACTCAATTACCTTTGCCAGTTGTTATTCTGGGGTTCTCTGGCACAGATGATATTCTATGGGAATGTTTTAATCTAGGTAAACTAGGTTCTTCTATTTTAGAGAGAAATTTCAGTACACGATGGCCCTTTCTTTGTATTTCATTGCAGCTTGGAATTCTGACATCTTTGTATTATAACTAAATATTTATTAGGAGAAATACTGGACTCAGGAGTTAAAGTCGAATAAGACTTCCCCTGCCACTTCCTCACAATATGTTGCAAGAATGATGGTAGCAGGCACAGAACCTCAGTTTAGAAGTCACTGTTCAGCTCCTGGGGCATGTCTGCATGCATGAACTGAACTTCACAGGAAGAAAAGGGAACAAAGCACTCAGGTTTCCTCCAGGAGCGCTCCAGCCACAAGGCTATCACAAAAAAAGAAATGCTATACCCAACTCCCCACCTCCTCCTTCAGATAACTTTTGTAAGAGATAACAGCAATCAGTGATACATCAAATTTAACTGTGCATTTTCTTGCTAGATTGAGCTCCCAAAGATTATTTTGACAGTGGCATATATTGTTTCTGCATCCTGCTTTCGTGTTGGGATATGGGATGATCTGTCTGGTTAAGACAGAAACTGTTTTGATGCATCCACATCAGTGCAATTTTAGACTACAGCTCTGAAAAGCAGCAAAGCATTGATGGGTTCTGATTACAAGCAATTGAAAGCAGTGTTTTTTCAAAGTAACAGACTTGTATCCGGATGCCTAAATTCCATCCCACTCCAAGTGATTCAATATTGAATGAGCAGCAGGAAATCTTACAGATATTTCACCGAGCTGCAGCACCCTGATGAAGGCTGTAGCATCTTTTGGTACCTTTCTGGGTCCTACATTTATGTAAGTGACAGAGCTTCTGCAGCAAATTTACATACTACTGGCTGTATCCCACCATATTGTTACAGCAACCAAAGTCAGAGCTTTGTCTATAAAAAAAAATAAATCTGTAAGCCTCATCTTCACAATGATTTTAATTATTGTCTTGGCTCACAAAGGCAATCCCTATTACTGGCATTTCACAACAGTCTCAGAGAGCATAACAATAGTTCTTTATGTTCTTTGCCATACCTTGGCTTTGGGTTCTGGTGCAATGATGGTTATTTTCTGATACCTTAGAAACAAATTCACTTTTTTGAGCTTTTTGAGGTTTTCATCAGGAAGCAAATAAAAATTTACTTATTAAGCTAGAAGTAAGACTGCTTATCTAGTATACCTAGTCCAGTTTATCTAGACTGTTAAACTAGTTTAGGCATTTCTCCCCACTTAGCTCTGCACATAAGTGGGAAGCGATGTTAGAATAAAGTATCAGAGAAAGAGCTCAGACTATACAGAAAGTAGGTACTGGGTTCTTAGAAGTCTGAAGAACACTGGAGTAGGAATGTATATGTGGAGGACTAGTCTGAAAATAAGAATTTTCAGCTTAATAAGTCTAAGAAAAATACCACTATTTTCTCAGAAATAAACAGAAGTCCATTTTATCCCAGTTGGTGCTGAAACATGTATCTCCGGTTCCTACAGGTCATGGAAAGGCAAGAAGAAATCCCACTTAGCCCAACTTGCCTCATCATTCTAAGAATAAACTGTTTCTGTAAAAAATTCTAAGAATAAATTCAGATGTCTTTGTGAGTTTAAATTAATCTTTTAAAATGTGCAATGAAACTTTTAAGGGGTTTGTGGTTGCAAACAAGAAAGATGAAAAAATAACATTAATTCAAAAGTTCATGGGACTTCTTCCTGCACAGAAGCACAGAAAAGACCACAAAATATTGTCAATACACTAATAAAAGTTGATTAATTTTAGAAAAATGAAATTATTTTAAAGGAGTATGTCCAGCATGCAATGAATCAAGAGAAAACAGAGTAAAATAACTGGGTTATGGGATGGACACTCATAGAAAAACAGTATCTTGTTTTTCTTTGCTGAAATGACAATTGACAAGCATCATCCTCAGGACTGGATCAGAGTGAGAAAACCTACTCCTGATGCATTGACCAATTCACTCTTACTTCTTTTTCCAAGCCAATTCTTCTCAAGCTGCACAAGCTCACTGAAGTCATCAATAGCACAAGGATTTGGTGCAAGTAGACTCATGATTTTGTGCTCAGCTTCGCAGAAGGCGTGCCCTCATTAGTAGTGTTGCTATGGAAGATGCAGGATGGTCTTCCTAATTAGCTTGAGTAGAGTGGTGGTTTAACACTGACTCCATTGTGAGAGAACAAAATCACCACTATCTCTTCATGGCTCTTGGTATTCTTTTTGGTGCTTTTTAGACATTGTTTTGGTCACCAGGATGATATGCAGGACATCAGTATGCTTCCTAAATATTCTTGATGCACCAATTCCAGTACAATAGTTTGATAACCAAAGATATATTATTTAAACCATTTCAGTTCCTTCAGATGTACAAAAATGCCAAATTGGTATGTGAAAAGTGTTAATATGTGCAATATCTAATCCTAAGATTCAACATTGGTAAAGGAAGATGATAAAAATCAGCCTGAAATGGTTTGGATATCCAAAACCATTACAATATCATGAGATTATGGGCAGTCTGAACACCAAAGGGTGAGCATTTTAAAGTGCAAAAGTCAGATGACTTTTTCTTTGCATAGTTAATTGATTTGCCAGAGAACAACTTTCTCCAGCACTATCATTTATCTGTGTGTTATACAAAATCAATGTGGGCAGCAATAAATAAATCCTGATTCCAATTACCTTAATGAAGTGGAAGCTCTCAAACATCTCTCTGCAGCACTTGCATGGAAAACTTCTGGAGCAGCATTGAGATCAGCAATATTCAGGCATAAAAAGCTTTGACTCCACCAGACAGCCAGTCTGTTTTCAAAGAGGAAAAAAAGTGCAGCCAGACACAGGAAGAATACAGATTTAGATTAGGTATTATGAAAAAATTCTATCCTGTGAGAGCAGTGAGGCACTTGAACAGGTTTTCAGAAAAACAGTGGATGCCCCATCCCTGAAAGTGTTTAAGGCCTGGTTGGATGAAGCTCTGACCAACCTGATCTAATGAAATGTGACCCTGTCCACAGCAGCGGAGTTAGAACTAGATGATCTGTAAGGTTTCTGACCCAGACCATTCTGTGATTCTATGAGTCTGTCATTCTGTGATTCTATGGACTATTTAGGGGCAAATAATCTGTAATTAAATGGTGGTGGTTGAGGGACTATCTTCCTGGCAGCAATGCATCAAAATGTTAGATTTTATATGAATTGCTTCTTCACTGTACAAAATATGTGAACAGGTTTTCATCTTGATCAATGTCTTTTGGTCGGTTTGTTAAGGGTACACTCACTGCACACAAGAGACTCTGCAGGCAGGACACTTGCACGGGCAGCTCAGAGTCAGGTTCCCTGTAGCCAGACGTAGCTCCACCAATGAGCCACTGAAAGTCTTCTCTCAACTGTCTTGTCTCTGCCTATGGTTTTGCCTTTCTCATTTCACGTGATTTCTGTCTTTATATTTTCTTACAGCTTCCTCAGAAGTCTAGTGTTTTGGGGGGTTTTTTTTGAGTGGAGTTTTATTCAGCTGCGCCAGGCCCAAGCTCGACTGTGGATCAAAGAGAACTGAGTGGGAGGAAGGTCAAAAGTGGGCCAGGCAGCAGACAGGCTATGTGCTCCGATCACTTACTTTGTGTAAAGTTCTCACCTCCTACCTCCCAATAGAACCTAAGTCCTCAGTTAATGTTCTTTCCTTTGCAGCTCTCTTAGGGGGAAAAGCTTAGAGAATTGGGTTTGTTCAGCCTAATGAAGAAAAGGCTTCAGGGTGACCTAATTACAGCTCTCCAGTACCTGAAGGGAGCCTACAAGAAAGATGGAGGAATGGCTTAAAACTGAGAGTAGGTTTAGATTGAGTATTAGGAAAAAAAATCTTTATTGTCAAGGTAGTGAAGCACTGGAACAGGTTGCCTAGAGAAGCTGCGAACCCACATCCCTGGCAGTATTCAAGGCTAGGTTGGATTTAGCTTATGAGCAGCCTGGTCTAGTGAAAGGTGTCCTGGTAAATAGCAGGGTATTTAAACTAGTTCATCTTTAAGGTCTCTTCCAACCCAAGCTATGTTATGATTCTCTGGTTCACAAAATTATTCACTTCTCCCTTTTTTTACTTTCTCCCACTTACAGCGGGAAGCTGGATAACACATAGCTTCTCTTTGGATGTATCTAGAGAAATATAGAAGAATATATGTGTGTGTGTGTGTGNATGTTATGTTTCTGTATATATGTGTGTGTGTGTGTGTGTGTGTGTGTGTGTGTATTTGTGTCTATATATATAAAGAGAGAGAGAGAGACCATTCAGCTGTTCACTGGTTGTTCATGTCAGATTCTTGCACAAGGATCTTCTCTAGCATCTCTTAAAGGGTAGGATTCACTGTGTAAGTATCATGGAATACTTTAGGAAGGAAAATATGACTCTCAATGAAACAAATTCTATGAAATGCTAAGGCAATGTAAGCATATTTAAAAAACTTGCCTCAGAAGCACTGTGGTCTCTCAAGAGCTCAGCTTTACCAGGTTGTTTAGAAATATTGAATGAAAAGCACTGGATTTTGTTTCATTGATTTTTTTTTTAATGATGAGAATGTTTTAAAGACTCTTTTGCCAATGAACAATATTATTCTAGAGATTAATTACCTTCCTGTTCTCGTCTCTGTACTGTGAGAATTGCATATGGTATGCAGGAATGAACCATCACTCCTCAAAAAATAACCCAAACAAAACTTTCTTTTTACAGTGGTTAGGGAAGACAATTAGACATAAGTAGAACTACTTTCAAATGTAATGTCAAAAATACTGTTGCTGATTAATTCCAACACTTCCACATACTGGCAACTCTTACAGTGATTAAGTGAAATCATCTACTGAAATAAAGTATGCAAACTAGCTCTTTATAATATTGCAAACGTGGCCTGTGTCAGAGCCCTGGCCTTGACATTTACAATGGTTCTGTATAATTATTTCTACTTCTATTAGTACTAGCATTCATATTTTATGTATCCCATACATTGGTCCATACTGCACCATGATGTGTAGACACAGACTTTTAATAAGGATAGGGCTATTAAATATCTCTTTAATTAAGTTCATCCTTTCAAATGAGTATCTGAATATTTATACAATCAATATAGGGGCTCGAAAGTATTACACTTTGGAAATACAATTCACCTTTTTTTCTATATATCTGAAAAACAGTACAATAAAGTGAATACTCAATGATTATTCTACTCACAACTTTTCAGGCTTAGCAAGAACAATTAAAAGACACAAATCAGTTATCTCAGCCTGTGGAAGCAGCTTCTTTTAATGGTTTTTTAAATGTATGTAAATATGTCCTTTCATCCCCAAGAACATCTGCTGTACTTGTGGATTTCTTTTCACCAGTTAGACATGCTACAGCAATTCAGTATAAGGTTACTTATGTTGCTTTGATAAAACTATCATGTGTCCTCCCCTGCATTAGTGATAAACTATTAAACACTGATATCAGAGGTGCTGTGCCTATGTTCTCTATAATAAATGCCCTTCTGTGCCTGCCAATAATGTGTACTAAAGCATTCTCAAAAGCCTCTCTATCTAAGGATATCCACAACCATTTTTTCCAGATTCCAAGACAAACTGGGATGCTTGTGGTTTTATTAATATAATTTTAAAAAGATTCTTGGTTTTATGGAATCAGACAAAGTCTTTTGTCAAGAAAAGCAGAGAAACAAACTTCTTCCCCCGATGAAACTGATGATTAACACAATGAGCCAATATATTTCTTTTTTCAAAGGTTTGGTGTTTTTCCTTTCCTTTTTAACTTCTGTTGCTATGCTCACATTGCACATAACATAGAAAAAGAATAAAAAATGACTGAGGGAAGAAAAAGAAAATAAAAGAGAATTGTAAAAACTAATCTGAAATCTTCATATCTAAAAATTAGGAATCTTATCTTAAAGAAGATACCATTTTCAGTCTTATCTGATTCGCTGTCATGAACAATAATTATGAAATAAATATTACCTCTAGATTGAGGTGTAATANGAGAATAACAATGAATTTCATCACAAAGGACAGAGCAAACTTTGAGAATCATAAATATATAGTTATTCAATATGGAGACATATATACACAACCCTTTCAACATATATATGACCATTTTATTCAAAAATATTAAATTTTATTTCTTTTCTGTACATTATACATATATCAACAGATTAGTTGCACTATTTGTTGTGTTTTGAAATGCAGAATAGAAGGAGGTAAAGAAAGGTTAGTAGGGAAGATGTAGCAGATTTAGAAGTAAATCAAAATTACACTTGCTCTGAGAGGAGTAATCTACTACAATGTTGTCCGTATAAAAGAGCTTTATGAAATGTATGCTTCGGGGGGTTTTTTTCTATTTTTTTTTGTAAATGGAATAACAGATTAGAAAGAGCAATGATAAAACAAAGGGAAGATGGGAAAACTTAGAAACAAGAGCTAATTTTAACGTAGCATGACATCTTTTCAGTATTTCCTTGTCAAAGGAAAAACTTCTATGACCAGAACATGGTTGAGTGGTTTCCATGAAATGATGCCATATTGAAGGAGAAAGGCAACCGCTAGAATGTTTTGGGGATTTTCTGGTGTTCTTTAAGGAACTCTGAAGCTACAGTAAACCAAAACATTCTGCCTCTACTTTGCTTCCCAACTGTGTCAGAGCAAAAGCCATGAAATAATGACACAAATCTACTGACTCCAGATTTTCAGTTCAGCTGATCAGAATAAGTGATAGTAGTTTATAATAGCTGAGATTGTCCCACTCACCTTATTAGAATGATCTTGTCCTTGTGTCTTCTTCATCTATGCTTTCCTTCAGTTTTAAAATAAGAAAGTTTATTTTTTTACAATAATTGGATTTTTTATTATTATTATTATTATGTAATGTCTTAATGATTTCTTTAGGTCTCATCTTTTGGAGAGATTTTATGTGCCCTGAACTTCACCACTTACAAAGTAAAAATACTAATGTGTAGTTGTCCAAAAACTATATTGACATCTTGCCACTGTTTGTAAGGCACTTTGAACTTTTACAGTTGGAAAATGTATGTAGAATTATTCCTTTTGCCTTCATTCATTAAATAGTGTGGAAGTACTTGCTGTAGTTTTCTGCAATATGCACCCCAATGAAACAGCAAAGTATGGACAGAGATGGTAATAGCAATATGGATATCTTTATAGTAATTGTTATAATAATGTAATAATAATGACCTAGAGCATCAAATTTAATGGAAAATTAGTATTAAGAATATACATTTGATCCTTTTGTTCAGAGCTGTATAATGGTTGGGACAAGGTTCACACCTTCTGTGTATTGCCTAATTTGTTGCACTTAAACAGAATAAGATGATGAGCAAAGACATATTAATTAGGCCCAGATGGAAACATAAAGGAGGTCTGTGTCACAGTGTTGCCAGCTCTCTTCACTCAACCACAAAGTGCTTCTCAGCCCCCACCCCATTTTCAAAGCTTTTACATTACCTATTATTTTAAGGGCAAATCTTACACTGGAAAAACCTACTGGTTTATGTAGTCCATTTCTTCAAAGGAAATATTACTACACAATAATTTTCAACAATACTTTGGAAGAAAAGAAGCAAATCAATACTGTAACTGCATACTCAGGGAAATGGATAGAATAACTTCAATGCCTTTATGTGCTATAAAAGATAAAGTATCAATGCTTATTGTTTGGCAGGATATACTTATTCATACAAAATTGCACAGGCCCAATGACTTCAGATGACCACATTTTTTTAAGTTAATTCACTCCAATAAGGTGAAATGCCTGAAAAATGTGGGCACTTTAAAGGGCTCTGTCCCTTACCTTGAGAGAGTACTTTAATGCAGCCACAGTTTAAGTGAGGATCAGTCTCTTAGGCTTATGAGAGGGCCATCTCTGTTAGTCAGCCCTTTAAGCTCAAGACTTCAAGGTCATAGATGTTCATATTCACGGCATAAAAATGCACAGACAGACCTGCAATACTTACACTATGCTGTAATAGTAAAAATTGGATAGAGAGCACAAAATAAACGCATTCTCATTACTTTGTAACATTTTGATTATTTGGAAAAATGAACTATGATGACAAGACTTATAGGCATATTGCAATGACATACTGGTTCAGTTGTGAGGCATACTTTGCTCCATAGTCAACTATTACAATTCTTGTTAATGTATAGTAACCAAAATCTGAATTTTATACTTAATAATTGGAATGTAAAGTTAAAAACAGATATAGCATCCTTCTTCTGGTGTAATTGTGCTAACCAAGACATGCATATGATTATCCCTGGTAAGTTTATAAAATGTGAACTTCATTAAAAGTAATCTGATTAAATTGTGAAATTAATTATACTCAGCAGAAGGCACCAAACTGGGGTTTTCCATGCATGTTAATGAGTGATACATCCTGTACTCTTGCTCACTGAAGTTAAACAAGCTGCAAATTCTGTACCTTATTGTTGTACTACAGTCTTGGTCTGCTGAACATTTAAAAGTTCTGTTGGAATCGTTTGACTATGTTTACCCATCCTGTAAGATAAAATACAAGCTACAAAGCTCTAATTAAACCGAAATATAGTCCAACAGAGGTAGAGCAGAAAAATATAACTTTTTTTTCATTTTAAAAAACTAAATTTAATTTTTCATTCACTCCAAAGGACTAATGCCATTAAAATAATTCCTTTCTAGTGATGAAAGAGAGTCACTGAAATGAGAATGAGCTGGCACAGACACTGAATGTGCTCTGGATCTTATTCTTGTGGCCAGGAGGACTGCCCTATATAGTTACTTTAGCATTAGAACTTGAAGTAGCAAATTAGTAGGTCTTCAATGTTCTCCTGTATCAATAGATGTGACAAAAAGCTGCTTTTCCTTATTTAATGCAAGGAACAAAGTATGGAATTTATTGAGGATCTTTCCTTTCCAGAAAGAAAGATTGAATTATGGCTATCCTCTGATGATTTGATACTATTTCAGGAGTCCTTTCTTTTGGGAAGCTTCCTGAGTCAGTCTTTGGATTACTGTAGAAGAACAAAAAAGGAGTAAGTGGGCCAAGAGAATTTCTTTTCATATTGCTTTCTTGGGACCATGCCTTCCATTTTGAGACATCTGGCAATTATAATCTAGGCCAGAGCCCAGGAAAGATATTATGGCACCTACTTGCTGTGAGAAACTTTTCTGTCAGTATGAATAGAAGTGACATCTGGATTCTTCACTAAGAGAATAAAATGGAAATTGTGTTCTGTCTCCATTTTTCTAAACAAAGTGGCCTCACCAGTCTCCAGCCATTGACGTCCTCAGAAGGAAATTCTTTAGTTCTCACTGACTTATCACTTCTAGCACACTTGACACATCTGTGCATGTTACCTTTTAGTCCTGCTGAACGATTCTCTCTACAGCTTAAGATCTTTCTGGTTTTCTGTTTAGCATCTAGATTTCCAGTTTTATTCTTCTTGGATTAAAAGGCTGTCATATTCAAAATTGGGAGGTCATTATCCCACTCACTGATGGAGTCAGAATTCATTGTCATTTAATTTGGTTTAGGTGCAAGAAAATAGATGCGTGTATGCAGTGAAATAAGTGGAGTAACTTCTCAGGAACAGTTTAGAGAAATGCCTGTCAGGAGTGATCTCATAGCACTTTCCTCAGAGGTGTGATGGAGAGCAGATACCAAATTTCCTCTCACCCTACATTTCTGTGAGCTATGTGCTCACTTGAAGCCAATTATGTTATAGACTCAATAATTATTTGTCTGCAGAGTTGTCCAGTACAACAAATCGATGTCTCATTGGGCAATGCTTATACAATCAGGCAAATTCTGTTACTGGTTAAAATAACACACATCTGGACTACTTTCATTACATTTCAAAGTTTTATTCAGCATTACGTAACTGCATGGTGAGTTGTTGGGATACATGCACACACATGAGCACAGAACTGTGTTCTAATGTAAACATACTATCCTTACAAGAAAGCATCTGAGAGAACATTAGCTCCTTATTTCTGACATATTTTGAATTACCATGTCCATTTCCAGAACTGCCACTCTTAGAGGCAGCTAAACACAGCAAAGGAAAAATTTCTCCTTCTCCACTTTTCTTTATGCACTGTAATTCAAATGAAGCAGAAGACATTTTGTACTGTGCACAAAACCATCCAAGACATCAGCAAAGGGAAAACCAGTTTTTTTGACAATGTGATTCTTTTTCCAGAGTGCTTAGTTTAGGGGTGTGCTTTTCTTCCTTCTTCTGCAAGTTTATCCCAGAAAAAGGTTGAGAAATCAGAAGAAGAGAAAGAATACATTTTAAATCTGGAGGCTGTCATCAGTGCAGAGCATTTCATAAACAGGACATTTCAAAGTAAGAGATGTACGTTTGAACAAGTTTATATAACACCTAGGAAAGTAGGCTTTAAATTTTCAGTGAGGACTCTGAACTATTGTGCTGTCATTATTTAAAAATATTTTAGTTTTTTCTCCATCTCTGTGTACTTTTTCTTTAAATCTCTGGGGAATGCTGCTTTTTCTCACACCCAGCAGCTCCTTAATATTGGTGTCAGAAGGGGGTTGCAGGGCAACAGACTCATTCTGCCTCCTCTCATGGATAGTTTACTGCTGTGTTTTCTCATTCAGCTGTTCTCATACTGTAAAAGGGGGCACAGAGGAAACTTCCTTATCTGTAATGATTTAATTTGTTTTATCTGCATGGAAGCACAATCTCCAGAAGAGTAAAAAGCCCTGTTTAAAGTCACAAAGGAGTATTCACACCAACAAATTGAGTGTCTGGATGATGAGCCCAGGCTCCTTCTATAATGAGTATAGTTCATTACACATTTAAAACATATGAGTACTTTGGATTTATGTTGTACAGAGGGTTTCAGCTGTAAAAACTAAATGTATATGTTGTTTCACCCTCTCATTGTCCCTTTTTTTCCTACCACTTTCCTCTACCTGATGGTTTTGGTCAGTTCTCAATCATGTTTGTAAAAGCTGCACAAAAGGTGCTGAACCAGGGAGATTTTTGCCTTTTGGCCACAAGGACTGCTGTGACAGAAATCTGGAGATTGTCGGATCCAGCCTCTTTGCTCAGTCCAGAGTCACCCAGAACAGAATGTCCCATCAGGTTTTGAATATCTCTAGGGACAGACTCTACAACCTCTCTGGGCAACCAGTGCCAGTGCTCATTAACAAGTGAAATTATTGAATCCATAGACATGCAATTATTAAATCTATTAAAATTAGATAAAGCAACATATGTAATGTGTCTATATTACACTTCCTACAAGCTCTATCTTAAAAAAGAAAAGAAAAAGGAAGAAAGAAAACATAAAAATAGCACATTTGTTCTTGCAGAAAAAAAGCAATATTAAGTACTGTAGTACACAATGCAACAAAGCAGCACCCAAAGATAGACAAGTGACATGCTTGGATTGAAGAAGACAAAAAAGGAAGTACAAGTCCTTTGCTGGGGATTCATTTGAAAAGTGTACTTTAAAGGATAAGCAGATCATAGAATCATAGAATCGATTGGGTTGGAAAAGACCTCCGAGATCATCAAGTCCAACTCTTGGTTGAACTCCAGTCCATTAACTAGACCATGGCACCCAGTGCCACATCCAATCTGCGTTTAAAAATCTCCAGGGATGGTGAATCCACCACCTCTCTGGGCAGCCCATTCCAGTGCCTGATGACTCTCTCTGTGAAGAATTTTTTTCTGATCTCCAACTTAAATTTCCCCTGTCAGAGCTTGAGCCCGTGCCCCCTTGTCCTATTGCTGAGTGCCTGGGAGAAGAGACCAACCCCCACCTGGCTAGAACTTCCCTACCAGCACTGGCATAAAAATAATTTTATGTAAAACTCGTGCAAGCTGTTTTTGTCACAAAATTAACTGTCTTCAAAACAATGTTTGTTATATTTCCCACAGGTGAAGTAATGTTTGAAGATATAATTTGGACATAATTTCAGTAATCAAATAAGGCTTTTGTTATTACAAAAAAATGAATTTCTCATTTTATTATTTACTACACTTTGGTAGTTTTTGGAAGCCTTTGAAAGGCAATATACTACATTTAAAATAAATGTAAAATCAGTTAATACTACTTAAGGGTCATGGTGAAGATTCTGTAAGAATGAAAATGGAAGTTTACATATGTGTGGCAAAGGTTTTTCTCTGGCAAAAATTTTTAGCGGTGCACAGGAAATAAAGGAATAGAACTGAGACAGCACATCCACAGCAACAGAGACTTGAATTTAAAGGCAAAGGATCCAGAGTTTTCCTTTGTTATTCTGTTAGTCATATATATAACAATTAGCACAATCCTTCCATCCGGAGGTAAGAATGAGAGAAATGAAAAATGAAGCGTAAGAAACCAGGATGCACTTGTAAAGCTTTGAGCTCTGAGGGAAAATAGAATAGAGATTATATAATGTCATTGACTGTTTTTTATTTTTATATATTATTTATTGTCCATGTTTCTGATACAAAGGTTTTGCATAGACTGCACACTGCAGATTACCTATAGGCTTCATTAAACCGCTCAGTTGTTTGAGCTATGACCCTGTTAAAATGAGATGTTTAAGTCAAGCCTAGTTCTAATGTTCTGAATTTTACTCTTTCCTTCTGATCCATTTACTTGGGATCTGCTTTATAACTGAAAACTATGGTCACAGCACTGATTAGCTATGTTCTATCAAATCAACTAAGGTGATATATCTGAGAAATAATGATCATATCCAGTTGCCTACTTATTTTTATCGTGGATAGTATGTGCGTAATAGTTGCCAGGATACATTCATACACTTGTGTACTTGTGCATATATTTATACATGTTATCCTAAAATGTTAAAAGTTTTCTGTCAGTTTTTTGTAGCCCAGGGACAGGTTATTCAAAATCACACATGAGCAATGCACTTGCAGATTTAGTCACTTTTATTTCCCATGAGTCATTTGAAAGGAGAAGGGTGTGTCTGCAAAGCCCTTCATCTGCACAACCATAGGTATTATAGATATTATATATACATATACATGAAAAATATATCTCTAAATACACTAATTCCTACAATATACTTGTATATATGTACAGAATGATGAGAACATTGTTGCTTCAAACTGGTATATTCTCTAGCAAAAAATAACACTTTTGCAACATATCTTTTAGTTAATAACAGAATTTGTTGACTTGATAGATGATCTAATTTACAGACTATTTCTAAATTAGAGAATTTCTAGACTTATCCTAGTTTAATTTATATGTGCTTCATATTACCTATGTTGTATTGGCATAGAATACTAGAATGGGATTAGTACAGATGAAATAAAATCACATTAAATTTAATAAAATCAAAAATATGTACACTCTTTGTACCACAAATAATTAGTCAGTGAAACTGCTTGATGGAAGATATTGTGTATAATTGCCTAATAGGATGAAAACAATTGGATATATATGACTAATTGTAATATCATGCATAATTGCATTAGCTAATCTGGAAATGTAGAATGGATACCAATACTCATGATGTGAGATAAAATATAAACTTAGTCATTTAACAGAGTAGAAAGAAATATTCCCCAAAGACATGTGATTGCATGATTTTCAATTATGCATGTCGAGAGGCACAGATTTTAAAGCCAGGAGGAATTGTTCTGATTATGTCATCTGATTAGATGATGATTAGATATTTCAAAATAAATACTACGTAGTGGATGAATCTTGGGATCTCTTCATATATTTGTGCATCCCTTAATTGTTTCCCAAAGCATTTCAGAGGTATACATTTTAATTCCTTTTTGATAGGAGGCATCAATATTTGAAAATAAACCACTTATGTTCTATAAGAAGCTTATCTGCAGCTCAGATGGGTATTCTGTTTTAAGATAAAGGTTTACATTTTAATTTACATCAAAACAAATCCATAGTTAAAAGATGTAATAATTATGAAAGAAATCATACAGTAAGTCTATATTTATACTGCACTAGCCTAAATAGTCTAAAAGATTTTGCTGTTATTCCAACGACAAGATACAAAGATACTTAAGTTCATGTAAAATATAATAACTTACATGCAAAATTATTCATTATGGACAGTGGATGCCACAGAGAAATAGTTACCATATAGGCATAATCTGAATTTGTGCAAGTTATATATATATATATTCTTGTGATTTATATCTTCAAGGGAGTATATCATTTGATGGCCTCATGCTGTACAAAAATTAATTAAAGATATTCTTTAGCCCTTGGGTTTTCTCTGTGTCTGTTTGTTGATTTGAGCCTCATTCTTATTTTCATTTCCTTCTTTTACCGACTTTGCTTCTTCTAATTTTCATTTTGTCCATTTATTCTTTTGTGCCTGCTTAGTGTCAATTATTTTCATTCTACATAATTGTTTTTATATACTCACCTATTCCTTATTCTAAGACTCAAGGATTACATCATTGCCAAAATATTTCTTTACAATCATTTTCAAAGAGCACTCTAATCCTCTGGTCCTTTAGTTTCACCCTGTGTCTCTTTGCTGAGCTTTTTTTCACATTTACCTTTCTGAACCTCTGGGATCATTAGCTTTCTCTCTGCTTCAATTTCATAAGCTCAGCAATTATCTTTGTAGTTTTTGAGTTCTACATGTACAGTCAGGGAATCAGTAACTGCTGGATTCTCACATGCAGAAAATTGAGTTATTTTCTAAAATTTCTAAAATCCAGATCAAGCAAAGCTTTCCATCTCCCCTCCCTCAGCCTCTACTCTCCGAAGACTGCAGTGCTTCTAGTGCTGCTCTCTGTCTCATTTTCAAGATTCTTTGCCCTTCTCCTCTCTCTAGTATTGCTAATAGAGTGCTCTGATTTTTTGCCTACTAGAAGACCCCAAGTCATTCTGTCACAAGAAAGATTTTAGTATAGTATTTATCTAGGACAGGGACTTTCATGGTATTAGAAAGGTGTGAGGAGTTGGGTGTTTGGGGGTGCAAAGACAAGATGCAGCATGATGTGAGAGCATGGGGACAAAAGGCTCTGTCATGCTTTTGGGGCTAGCAAACCCTTTGATCACAGACCAGTTGTAGCAAGGAGAGTCAGCAGCAGATGCCCTTGATGAGAGATTTTAAGATTGTGGGAGGATAATGAACATCTGCTTTGATACTTAGATCCAACCTCAGGTCAATTTGATATTCTGTTTATATCACATCCACCTAAGATAGGATATTCATCACTCTCTAAATATTTTATTTCACACTGTCTATACTGAGATTTCCTTTTCCTCTTTCTCTCTTACAATCTATCTTTCCTGTTGCTTTATCAGTTTCCTCATTTTCTTTCTACCTGATTCAGTGTATATTTTCATGTCTTCTGTGACATTTTATTTTAGGAAGTCTCCAATTTGCCTCTTTCTTTCTTACAGTGCTGAGATGTGGTAATTGCTGATTTTTTTTCCGGTGTCATGTAGTGTAAAAGGTTTCTCTTTAAATTATGGAGGTATGATTCTGATCTCATGTTGCTTAAAACCAATTCAGCTGATAATCTAAAAGGCATTCCTCTTGATTTATTGTTAGTACAATGAGGTCAACCCTTTGAACACAGTATACCTGCAGCGTTTCATTTTCTGTTTCAAATGCTCTTAAAACAGATTAAATAATGTGATATAAACTCTACTAACTCTTATGATATTTTACAAGAGTAGACAAAGCTTGATAATTTATTCTTTTGGGGACAATTTATTTTGTTGACAAGATCAAGAGTTTGTTTAATTCCTAGACATCAGTGATCGAAATACCACTATTTATTTATCTATCTCTTCAGACTTTGTCCAGTAAAAAGACTTTGCTGTCACAGGAATAGCAGTAATGTTCTTTTCTACTATTTTTACCACAAGAGCAGCAATTGTAACACTGAACACCTTGTATTTCAGTTCCCTTATTCACTTGCAACTCAACTGTTTTAATCATTTTTGTGCCTGACCTGACATATACATTTCACTCAAAAACTTTAATCTTCTGAGGCAAAGATTCTTTGTTCACAAGATGTTAGCCATGGGGTTCAGGCTTTGAACATACCCTTTTTATTTCTTAGGAAAATTTCTGGGGGGTTTATTGCCAGATTTGTCTTGAAAATCTTCCACAGTGGATAGATCTATTTAATATTTTGTCCTCAAAACTCAGTCCATCCTCTCCTTATGTGGAATCAGGGCTCTTCCCCTTCCAGTGATACATAGTCATTACTGCATTAGTGATCTCCTCAACATAACTGCCTAATGAAAATTTCTTTAATACATCAAACTCATTTTTGGTAGCTACCTGGATGTCTCTTCAGCAAACCTTAGATTTTTTTATTAAACTGTAGATTAAAAACAAATTTTATATAAATATCTTCCCAATTAATGTATTTTAACTGAGATATTGCCCAATAATAACCAGTAATTTGGGGCTGACAATAGGTTTGATCTGGTTTATCCCCAGATTCTTCTTAAATTTTGGAAAAAACCCAATGTTCTGCAAGAAAAGCTAATGAGTGTCAGATAGCCTTTAATTCAAAGAAGAGTATTTTATATGCACAATATTTGAATGGGTATGGAACTACTTCCAAAGATCTCAGTGATTGTGGAGATAACTCCTGAATTTATTTGCTATAGTTGTAGATTTTATAGCTTATATTTATAAGGAGGTTTTAAAGAGATAGAACAATGAGTTTTAATAGTTATGAAGATTAAGATATTATTACATATTATACCCAGTGTGCTAGTTACTCTGTACTTCAGGGACAAAATTGGGATTATATCAAAATAATCCTTGTTTTCAAAAAATTTTTCTCTATTTCACAGTTGGGCATAATAAAAGAAAGCATTTGAGAGGTCTTAGGAAAAGAAAGTTCAGCATACTAGTTTCTCACAGATTTATCTTTTCTTAGACTGTTGAGCTAAACAGAATTATGAGAATAAAAGAAAATCAATGCAAGGCAGTCAGGAGATACGGTTTTGTTTGTTTGTTTCATTTTTCACAAAACAGATTTGCCTGGGAGTTTTTGTCTGATAAGATCCTTATCCAATCCCTAAAGGGCTCACTCAATGAATTACCAGATTGGACTGAAATGCTAAAGTTTAAACATTTAAAAACCCCAAAGCCTGAAAAACAACAAAACCCAAAAACATCCTCAGGCATAAAGGTTTAGATGCAACTCTATTATGATTAGAAGGAAATATGATGGGGCAGGGGGGCATATGCTCATGCACAATTGGTTATATCTTCCCATAAAGCTTTCAGTACTAACCTCTAGAAATGGAATATTGGACTGGATAAGCTGTAAGTTGGAAACTCTGTGGCAATTTTGCTAATTTATGGCCGTACTGTTGTTGCTGCCTGAGTTTGAATTTGGTGTGCTACTTGATACAGCAACAAAATTGGCAGTGACAGAAGACTGCGTGTATATGTATGTGTGAGAAATTACCTGCCTCTACCAGTCAGAAGTATTTCTTTGTTTCATTTACAAGTGACTTGTTTTATGGGATGTATTTTAGCTCAGCAATGAGAGGTGCTCTCCATTCTGCTCACCACATTAGCTACACTGGAAGAACAAGATGTTTCTACTTCCTAGGATGATTGCAGTTTCTTGAAAACCTGTTTCCACATTAGTCATTGATTATTCATGTGTCAGTAACAGATGAATGAAATATCAGAATGGGAAGTCAGAGTGTGAACAGAGCCAAGCACTCTTCACCTACCTGTTACACAAAATAAGTAAAAATTCTATGACATAGGAGACTTCTACCTCAAACTAAGCCTCTTTAGCAGATGACTTTTTGAAAGTCAGATGATGCTCCACCCAGAGAATGGGCTGAAGCAGAAATATGAGTAGCAAGCATACTATGTACTGTATTTTCAAAAAGATCGATTTGAGATTTTTTTTAAAATTTATTTTTTTACTTAGAGAACTTTGATACTGGGAAGTAGACTAATAGCTTTTCCTCCAAAGTAACCTATGTGTATTGAATGGGTATATAATTAAACTGAGATTACAATATATTTGTTATGTTATAATGGAAGCCACCTGCTGTTTCAATTTACAAAATAAAAAAAGAAAATAAGAGAAAGTAAGCTTCAAGGGTACTCAAGTTTTTCCACTTATCTCAGAGCAGCAGAATTCTCTTCCTACAGCAACCAGTAGTGCAGCTACTAACTGTGCTAGCACTGAGGTGTTGTGTTTTAATTTAGAACCAATCATTATGACTTTTAAATAACTGGAAACCACACAACTTACTTTCCAAGCTATCAGTCTTGCCATTGGTGGTGTATTTGGTGGCTGAACAAAGTTTGATGGCTTTCTTTCAGACACGAAGACTAGAAACCTTAGAAATATCCATGCTTAAAACAAAAGAGAGCCTGAGGGAACTGAAGAGCTGTCTGGTTTGATCACTGGATGGTGTGTCATATTTTTTAAATAACAAAAATAAAATGAATAGAGTTCCCTCATACCAGATGTCCTGTTGGTGTAACTTTCTGCTAACAAAGAAGCTGTACTGCAGAAAAAAACTCAAACCCAAACCAAAATAACCCACTTGCATTCTGAAAATAATGCTGGGGAAAAATCAGAAATTACATATCTTTTATACATAATATACTATTGCAGAAATGCCAGAAAGGAGAAAAAAAAAAAGGTCGACCAACCCCTAATAAATCCTGACTTGTTATACATGCAGAACAAATTATATAAGTTACCTTTCTCATGGTACTATAAATGAGAAGGTTTTATGGAAAGAAGAATAAAATTGACAGAGCATGACAATGTTTCTTACAATAGTGGCTTTTAAAAAAAATCTCAGTACAGATAATGTACTATATTGTCTGTCTGATCCTATAACATTTTTTTCAAAATCTTACTGAAACAAAAATCAGTGTATAGATATTTCCAAAATATTTTGCTGACAAATAGTCATGCATGACTGAAAATGTACTTACATTATTTGTGAAAGTGAGGGATTTTACTAAGGTTTAGGCTACAATTCAGATTTCTTATATAAGTAGTTGCTAAGCTACTGTTACAGATTTTTCTTATAACTAATTATTAAAACACCAATGTTGATACTCCAATGTTTACTTTAAAGCCAGACAAGTAAAAAAATTAGTAAGATATTACAGACAACAGAGAAGTTTTCAATTTCCTAATCAAAACTGCCTCTGTTGCCATCATGTACAAACCAAGAATTAAGGCGTGACAATTAAAGCCAAAACTTAATAACTTACCAAGAATGGAAACATTAATAATGATAAATTCCAAAGACAGCTACAGCTGTGATGGTACAACAGGAAACCCAGGATTAGACTCACAATAATATGAGTTAAAGGAGTCTTTCTAAATGTCTTACAAATAAGTCAAGTCTTAAAAGAAGGATGCAAGCAAACCATAAGTTTTTGTTTCTCTAATTTCTCTGTTTTTCAAGTTGCTTTAGGAAGCACATGTTATTTGTAGAAGTAGTGCTATGGTAACAGTAAGGATCCAAGCATGTAAGGAGGGCAACATTTTTGAAGAAAATTATACCTCCTGTAGCAACAATGGAAGAGAGGGAGAAAAAATTCAGAAAAAACCCACCATGGCTTGTAGTTTCACTGTTAAATTCTCCCATGTCTCTCAAATATCTGAATTCTTCCAATTGTTTCAGCCAACCTAGAAAAGATGTATGCCCTTTCTTTAAAAATCTTGCTCCTCCATTTTTGCTTAATTCATAGAGATTTTTTTCTTGTTTCCTCACTCACAGTTTGTTGAATGGAAGAATTCTGAAAAGCAACTGTAAAATCGGCATTAGCGCTAATTATATGCTTCATTGTGCAAAACAGTGGAAAAGCCACATGAATTTGAAGAGTGGCAGATGAACGGCACTTTTTCAAGGAAAAAAAATGCCTAACTAATCAAATCTCCCTGAAATTCTAAGATTATTTTTTCAGTTTAAACACAGAACATAATGTAATGAGTAATATTAAAATTATTTACATTATTCAGGTGTTTTTATTGTACTATAATTGTATTATGCTTTATTAGATCCCTGGAAACTCATCAAGCTCTTGATTATGTTGTATGTCTGTGTCATGAATATATGGAAAAAGAAAGAAAAAGATCTCTGCATCTCACTGGAGTAACATCTTTTCTCCCTAATCCTTTTTTCATATTCAGAAATCTGAGAAGATCAAGCGATCACCCCATCCTAATATCTGAGCCTAACCTTTAGACTGGGAACATTTTATCTGAAAAACTGACATTATGGGTGTTTAATGTTCCATGAAACCTTCCCTCAGACACAGCAAAAAGCACTAAGTGCTTTGTTGCTTCCAGAAAGGATGAAGAGAAATAAATGGAACTGTGTGTGGATTTCACATTTCATGGAAAGCCTAGTGTGACATCAAGGTATGTTATCCTGGCAAGGAGCTTTCACAACTTTTTTTTTTCTTTCTGCTACCTCTCAGGCTTGCATACCATCCTTCCAGCCAGCAGACTCTATGAGATAAGCAATACAGTCTACAATTCAAGCAACAGTTGGGACAGGTCTGTGCCCTGTTGATACACTGGTATCTTATAAAGGAGGCACAAGGACATAGGGAGACTCTTTGGAGAGATGTGACAATCAAAATAAGAGCAAGACTAATTCACATCATTTCCTGGCAGCAGCTCCTAGCCTGAACTGTTCCTCCCAAATTGTGCTCAGATAGCTCAGGTCAAATCTCAGGCAGAGCACAATGTACTCTCAGCTCATGTGCTGAGAGCTCCTTTCATTCTCCTTAGGCGGTTTGCTAGAATATTCCCAGATTCCTAATATCTCAGACCTCTAATACTTTGTTCATATACTAATTAAATGAAAAAACAAACAAACAAAACTTGATTGTGACTTACATTATACATTTTCCTTTTCTTAACTTATGTCAGCATTCAAAACAATTCATCTGGACTAGATGTTTCATTAATTTTACCCTTGGCAAATAGGTTAGTACAGAGCAATCAAGCAGTAAATCTAATGATTATGATATAATTATCCTTTTAACATACAGTTCCTAGACACGCAAAAGTACCAAACCACGGAAATTAGTAAACAGGGGAAAAAAAATTTTATACAAGCAGTATTTACTTAACCAGAATAAATCTTCATTTTGTCATTCATTATAAGTGAAATTCTTCCTTAGTGCTTGTCATCATTATTCATTTCCCTATCTTCTTCTCTCCTTCATTCTCAGTTTCAGTGAATTGTTACTGATAGTCAGGGAACAGACTTGCATCCAGTGCACAGCATGTGGGGACATATATGGACATTTTCCTTATTTCTTTTTTTATTACTTTCATTAGAATTCCTAACATTTGAATTTTTGACAAATACAGGAAATAAATAGGACTTACTTAAAGGTCTTACATCAGGTTTTATTATGAGACAATTACGTCTCCTTATATGCATAGAAAATGGGGAGAGAGTATGTTGATGTGGGGAGGTACACATTTTACTTTAAAATTTCCTTTTTGGCTGTCAAACGCAAACACATAGAGAAAATTAATCAGAAAAGTGAGATCTACTTTTTCTCTTTTCTAAATGAAAAAGGAAAAAAATTATTCTTAGTTTCAGTTTAACCCATTTAAACATTTTTTCTGGATATATATTAATTTTGTAATATAGTAAAAATATTTTTTAAAGCATCTAAGAAAAAAGAATAAATCAAATAACTATCTAGAACCTGATATTTGTTTTTCATTTGGTTATCAGAAACTTAAAATCAAAGGAAAATTCTGCTACCGGGCTTCAGATTTCAGATTTAATTTTTAAGTGAAGTAATCAGAAAACAAAACAAAACAAAACAAAACCAAACAAACAAAAAACCCAAACCACCATATTATATAACAGTTTAAAACACAAAAAACTCCAAATAAGGAGAAACTTTATACTAATCATATGTACATCAAAGAACAATCAGAAATTAAGCATTTATATTTCATGTATTTGAAAGAAACCAATTCACATGAGATTTGTGAACTATTCATGCCAGATCTTTTGCAGCTGAGTCAGTTCTCAGGGATATGGTGATGGAAAAAGTTTAGACTACCATTTTATACACCTACTGTCTCCAGCAAGAAGAACTAGCAAAACAATCAGAATATAAATGATTTTTAACTTCAAGTACTAAATCCAGAGCAACCCCAGGCTGTTGGGTCCAGGCCTCTCTTACCTGAAGGAAGCAAACAACTAAAGCTATTACTATTAGATACAAGTTGAATATTAAGTAGCTGGCCCATTTCAAGAGTCCAACCAAATGGACTTTGAAAGTCTGCAGCAGCACAGCTTTTGAGTATGTGATTTCCAAGGTTTCTCTTATAATTGTCCTATAGTCCTCCATGTTCTTCCAAATACACAGACTTCTATACCAGCACAAGTGAGAAACACTCTTGAAGAGTATTCGCTCTATTTCTAGGAGAGTTTAACCTGTGGAAGGTAAGGATCAGGATCTAACTGCAAACACTGGAATGGTTTTTGCCTCACAGGGCTGTATCTGTTTATCATTGTATTTCTTACCTTTAAGGGGGGCATTGTTTGCTTGCAGTGAGTTTCTGTCAGCATAGGTCCCACTCATTTCTACAGTGCAAAAAGAACTTTCAGATTTTAGCTATGTATAATGAATATCCTGTTGGCTGTGTCTCCCTCTGTCTCACCTGTGTCTTCAAGGGGAACACACTAGCTAGAAGCGTTAAGTAAATCAGAAAGAAATAAAAGAAATCTGTACAAAAAATCTGCAAGCTTGCTACATAAAGCAGTTATTTATTATCCCATTAAAATATGCAAATAAATCATTTCTAGTCAAAATATGCCCTGAGTTGAGACTTCCCATTAAAGCAAATCCTCCTATAATTTTGTTATTGGGGAAGGGAAAAATGTTTGAGACAAAACTGTGTCTTTCTATCTCTACAGTGTTTATAAGCCTGCACAAAACTCTTGGCATCTCAATTCCTTTGTGTTTTCCTAGTGAGTATATAATGACTTCATGTAAACAGTTCATCTTCCTTAGAACTGTTTATAAAACTCTGAAATTCCTTTTCATTTAGCTATCAGCTAAGAGTATTTATGCAGCCCCTAGTTTTAAAAGTTTCATAGTCCCTTAATAATGGTGGTAGAGGCACCTGTGGCACACCAATTTTTAAGCCAGAGCGTCTTCTTGGCAAATATGCTTTCACTACTTCTTGATCTCCTGCAAAGTCAGCTAAGCTTCCATGTAGATTGTTCCTCAGGGTAAGATTAAAAAGAACAGAAAATATGCTTTACTTTATGCAGCACT
>VWZD01013252.1:352191-512253 GCA_013396695.1 Sakesphorus luctuosus
GGGCAAGAGAGATGTTCCCTCAGGAGATTTGTGGTGAGAACTTGTTTATTGTGCAATCACGCAGCTTTTATAAGCTTCTGAAGGGAAGGTGCTGGAACTGGGATGGTTGAGTAAGGGCTCGAGCGGAAGGAAGGGCTTTAGGTGTCGACTAGCCAATAGGAAAATGGAGGGACCAAACCCAATAGAAAACCCAGAGATTAGGGATAGACAGGTGAACTAACGAATGGGGTTAGGACAGGGGCAGAAAGTGACAGGAGCGGTGGCCGTGCTGCTGCAGGCTGCACCGGCTACACGAGGCAGAGCGGTCCCNGAGATTTGTGGTGAGAACTTGTTTATTGTGCAATCACGCAGCTTTTATAAGCTTCTGAAGGGAAGGTGCTGGAACTGGGATGGTTGAGTAAGGGCTCGAGCGGAAGGAAGGGCTTTAGGTGTCGACTAGCCAATAGGAAAATGGAGGGACCAAACCCAATAGAAAACCCAGAGATTAGGGATAGACAGGTGAACTAACGAATGGGGTTAGGACAGGGGCAGAAAGTGACAGGAGCGGTGGCCGTGCTGCTGCAGGCTGCACCGGCTACACGAGGCAGAGCGGTCCCGAAGAAGGTGCCATCCTGGCGCAGACCAGCAGGGGCAAGATCCAGCTTGTTCCGGACCAGTGGAGGCAACTGGAAAGTTCCGGCTGCTGGTGCCACGGCAGTGCTGGGGCGCGGGGAAGGGACAGCCCCCGGGCGGGGCCGTGCCGACCCAGGGAGAGACAATGCCCATGCCTGATTGACGTGGTGACTCAAAGGGCAACAATGCCTCCGGGGAAGACAGGGGAGGGGAGTGATAACAAAACCTTTCGAACAAAAACCCCATACAAGTAGAACACATAGATTTTAAACTCCCACAACCAAAATCTTACATATGCAGCTGGTCAAGTGTGCTGCTTGCCTGCGCTGCCCTCCTCGGGGGTGCATTTTAGCATTTGTCCACATTACTTTAAAACTTGGTTCTGCTAGAACTCAACAGTAATGAGCAAATTGTGCACCAATGGGGAAAAAACCACAAATGCATGGAGGAAAGAAGAGGTATTAAATAAGGCAGTAACAACAGTTATCTGTTCGAAATTACATTTAGATTCATTTAGATACTTTTTTCTTATTACCTCTCAGAAGACTTTCAGAAAGGCTATAATGTGCTCTGCTTTATTGTTGGCCCAACCTCTTACAATGGCTGTACTTACAAATGCTTATGAAACACAGTTTCATTTCTGGCAAAGAAGTCAGAACTTTGGTCAAAGCATTTATTCTGTCCTGTTCTGAAGCCAGCACTGTACCTGCAGTAAGCAAGGTCCTTCAGATATAGTTTAATGTAGTTTTGGTGTAACACTGCTCAATAATGAATATTTCATTGCTTCTCATTGCTTCTGGACATGTGACAAAGAAGGAAATAAGTATCACTATACAACTGGTTTTGTTACTATTATTGATGAGATGGCTGTCATTTACAGGGGAAAACCAGTATGCCTTCACTAAGAGGCACAAGACATTACATTCAGTGTGAGTTATAACAATTATATGATTGATGGGCAAATATAATTGAAAATATAATCGTCCATAGATTATTTATCAGCATATTTGAATATTGTATATTGTAGCTAATTATGCAAATTAGAGATCCTCTTTATTTCCAATCTGAGATTATCTACTAAACATATTTGACATTTCAGTATAGATCAGGATAACAGAAAATCTGAGTGTTCATTAACTTATTTCAACCTTTATAACAGAAAAGAAAAAATGCAAAAAGATTTTTTCACACATAGGATACAAATATGTCACACGGGTCACTGCTCTGTATTTTTATGCCATTTCTGTGCTGAGATAAGAAGGAGTATGGATGCTTGGACAAAAATGGCTGACAGTCAGAAATTATATGTTTTGTGTTTTTCTCCTCCACAGGCATCTTGGAAGCTCCTTCAAAGGCCATCTGACACATTTGTGTTGAAACTTTTTCCAGCTACAGTGTGATTCTTGGCCCTGAAAACAAACAGGTGCTGTGTCAGGCTTGTGGTGGAGTCTGTTACAAGTGCAGATATTAAGGATAGATGTGATGAAAGACTTGTCCATAAGGACACTAACAGATTTCAAGCAGCTCTTAGTAGAACAGAGGCACAAGCAAAAGCAACCACAGATGGACAGTCTTTGCACCAGGGATGGGCATTTTTGGTGTGAGCCTGATTTTGAGCATGAGGTAAAGGACTGACTGTGCTTGGCATCCTCAGTACCAGGGCATGGTGTCTAGGGAGAGGGAGAAGCTTACAGTGGTGGGTTTTGGGAGCAGTGTGAGCCAAGCAGGCTCAGACTGCCCATGACTTGGTGCTGCTGAGGAGGTCATGGTTAGGGTTCATACCTTGCACAGCCAAGGTTGGTGAGCATCTTCAAATGGGCTCCAAACCCCCTGGGGAATCCTCATTGGGAGTGTCTGTTAGCAAGACAGAAATTCCTGAGCTTATTGACACCTCTGTGGATAATAAATCGATAATTCTGTGCATTATTCAGGGTGATGTCTTCATGGGATCACTGGCAGGAACTCCTCTTTTTAAACATTTGAATGAAAGAAGGACTTGTTGGTTCATATCCCAAATGCAATAACAAAATGGTTACAGCACTGAAAAAGCATGACTTCCCTCCATTGATGTGCCCTAATCCCTAGGCCATAATGAAAAAGTGCAACCAACCAGCAACCACTCTTTCTGAACCATGGGAGGGAGGGAAGAAAGAAAGGAAAGAAAGAAAAGGAGGGAAGAAGGGAGAAGAGGAGAAAGGGAGGGAGAGAGAGAGTGAGGGAGAGAGAGAGAGAGAAAAGAAANGGAAAAGGAACAGAGGAAAGAGATGTAAATATGTTCTTAGGGACAGAGGGTGAAGATGTATACATGTAAACTTGTAGGTACTTGTAGGTTGTTGGTTTGTAATCACAATCTCAGCCAGTAGTTTTCACTCTAGGTAATAACCCACAGTAAAATAGGTGAACTTGGTATCCCAAGCAAAAACCAATTCTTTGAACTGAAAAGATTAAGGCATTGAACATGGAATGTCTAAGAGAAGGCAGAATTTCTCCACCGTCAATAAATTTCCTGAGTAGTAACAGTATCAAGCAATAGTCTAAGTATTTACACAGGAACTGTCTCTTGTGGATAGCGGTGATTCATCATGTAATATAATTAGTGTCACCTTCTGCTGAACAAGATAGTATTGAGGTCAACAAGTCATAACATCCACTGATACAACACTGATGTATTACTTTACCATTCTAGAAAAGTAAAGATAAGACAGTGAGAGTGACTGATTTTATAAAGAGTAGTTTACAATAAAAACAATTCCTTGTAGGCTAGAAAGCATATCAAAGGAAGCCTAATTCAGACAGTTTTGTGCTATTAGTTTTACTGGATACCAAGACTTGCTCCATGCTTGATACAGAAGTGCTCCAAAAAAATGGTAGTGTCATTTCCTACCTTTTGGTCAATGACCTCAACAAACGCACGACCGTTAGCTACTTCTCAATGACAAATTATAAGAAACTGAAATATACGGCAAGTTCTGTTTAAAGTATTTGTACAGCAGCTTCTTACGTCTGACAAATGAGCAGGAGGAAATTCAGCTAAGTGTTTCCTAGTTTCTAGGTCTGGCAGTGTGCCCTGGTCCTGTCCCTGGTACATACGGAATGATACTCCCAGTTGTGTACTAGTTTTTATGTTCTCTTTTCCATCCCCTGTCCACCTCCACAAGTCACCTCACATTCTATTCCAGTATTCTTTGAAATAAAGCTTGGGAATGAATGCACAGGAGGCACAATATATCTCAGCATGTGAGACAGGCACAGCCTTCAACAGGTGTATGCTCTCTTTAGAGGTGAGAATTAGTAATCAGCCAGTGCAGATTTTAAACAAATTGGTCCTGGCATGCTATTGCATGTATTTCAGACTCTAACTGTACTATGAATAGACATATCTGTTCTTAATAAAGCTCAGGCCTTTTAAAAATATTTGTGTGTTTGTTTTGTTTCTTTCTTTCAAAATTTTTAAAAATATGGAAAGTCACAGGAAAATCAATTTTCGGTTCTGCCTGGACTTGAATAAATACTTCATCTTTGCTTCATTTTAGTAGTGTAATCATAAAGGGATAACAGAACAATAATTCTTTTATCAAAACACTCCAGAATCAGGCAGAGAAGAAAAACTTCTTAGACAATTAAATGCTCTTATCTGACTGCTAAAGTCAGAAGCTTGTAAATCAGCCTGTGACAAATTAAAGGAGGGTCTTTAAAATCTCTGCTGCCTCCTTCAGTTTCTTCCCTGCTCCCATATTCCAGAAGCACACCAATGCTTCCCATGACAAATTCAACTGCAGTCCAATCTCACCCATTTCTCAGTCACTGAAATACAACTGCACCATGGCACCTTCTTGGGTTATATGACTTCCAGACAAGCTTTGTCATCAGAATATTATAAATCATTCTAACTTGTCTCTCACTGGCTATTGCTATTGCTGCTGATTTCCCTGGATATTACTGCTTGTACATACGCTGAACAGGAAGTGCTGATACTTCTTTATCATGTATGCTAAGAACACTGTTTACGACCCTTTCATCTCTAAATCCTGTCCTATGGATTCACACAGGTTTTCCCAGTGCTTCTCAATAGCATGCTATACCCTTCTTATTTCCAAAGATTTGAAGTGAATTTGGTGACTTTAAAGGAGTTGCATTTTCAGGAAATACTAAGTATTTGTCACAAGAGTATCAGACATTTTTATAAAAACAATGATATTCATAATTATTAGGCTTCTGCATCAGAGCCTTTTCAGGCTTTTCATCTTCTCTCGTGCAGAATATTCTACAATGACATGACCCTGCATTTCACTCTAAATGAAAGTAAAAATTAGAAGAGGACGATAAAAGCATAACTTGTATACATTGCTCACTGGGGAAATACTCATTATTGAGGATTGAGTGAGATGAAAACAAGATTGTAGTGTTTTTCATTATGTACTAAAGGAACAATAGCTGAAGGTTAATTAATATGGAGATTTCAATAACAAACTCCAAAATATAGTTCAGATTCAAGTATAGTGTTATCTTAATAGCAAATTCTAAAAGGTTTTTCATTCACAGTGGATTGATGTAACTTCATCTCATATTTTCCAACAAATTTCTAATTTTCTAGTTCACTGGCTGAGCCAAAATGACACATTACTTACTATGTATTTCACCAACCAGAAAACATTACTTGTCTATCCATATAAATACCCAGGTTTTTAAGTTTTTTTGAGGATATTTTTAATGAAAAAATAATTACTTGCTCATTTATTAAACCTTTCTTTTTTATAACTTCTGTCTCTAAATTATTTTTCTTATCTCCCCTGAATGATTTGTCTCAGTGACAATTTTAGAAAGAAGCATTTGTTATATAAAAAATATTAAAAAGATTAGCAAAATTTGAATCAATTCTTTGTCTTTCATTTTCAGAAATGAGAGATTTTGAAAAAAGAGGTTTTCCTATTCATGAGCATAAAGCTGATGGGAAAAGATGGAACATGAACATAGATATAAACCAGACATAAAGGACCCAGTCTTTAGATAGGCTCACTAGCTTGGCTTTCTGATCCTTATAATGGAAAAATCTGAGGTCTTGAAAATATATTTGCTTTGAAGTTATTAAAGATAGAACAAGATAAATCTAAGAAGCATAGACTAGCTATGAATATGTAGCTCAAGGCAGAAAAAAAGCAGTTGTTTTTTTACATGAAGTTTGATACGATTTTGCCAGCACAAAATGCATCTGCATGAAGAATCAGGGCATTGGACTGAAGTCTAGAGCCAAGACAGAAGACCATCTTCAGCAAAGGGGATTGGCACATTGCCCTCAAAAGTCAGTCCTACACTGGCTGCTCTATATAGAAACATTGCTCCAAAGAAGTGAACATGCATGATGGCAGTTCATGTAATTTCTTTAACTCAATGGGAAGAAGCAGATATTATAGGGAAGGTCTTATGTCTCAGCTGGTCTGGAGTTATTTTGGTAAGTCTTGAGGAGCCAAAAGTTCCTTCTTGCCCTATGGTGCTTTTCTTGCTGTACTTGATGTTGAAGAACATAACCTGAGGAATCATCTACTATAATGCAAGATTGCTCAGCAATACAGATTGAAGTAAGAATTTCAAGAAAGGTAATCCATAAGAAGTTAATAAAGACCCCAGTGATTACTTTTTCTGCCAGGTAAGTTGAAGGGGTTTTTTATGACAAATCTTCCTTACTTACTTGCTTCTTTGCTCCCTCCCTCCCTTCCTCCCTTCCTTCCTCCCTCCCTCCCTCCCTACCTCCCTTCTTTTCTTCCTTCCTTCCTCCATCAGCACCTCTTTTTTAGCATGCACAAGTCTTGCAAAAATGTCACTTGTGACTGTCCAGTACTGCTCCTTTTCTTTTGATGTTGGTTTGGTTTTGCATACTACATGCAACCTAGTGGCTGAATTTCTTCTATCACATTGAGATGATCATGGTACTGATTAAAAAATTTGGTTTAATCTACAGAAAATAGAGTAACATGCAAAGTACAATTGTTCACAGCCACTTGTCTTCTTCCCCTTCAAACCTATAAAGGAATTTTCTCCAGCCTGTGTCACTAAGGAGAAAATATTGCCCAGTCTTCTACCTATTTGCAGTAGCATGCTATTTGATTCTGTACCTGTAGCTGCCTAATAAATGGAGAGTATTAACTGATTGGATCACTAGGTCCTCAAAATCTTTCTCTGTCAAAGGCCTTCACTGGCACTTCAGTTAAATAATCTAGGCAGACTGCTTGTGCCTGCTAAACACTGTAATTTGCTTAAAGCTAAGCCATTCAGTGAAGATGCTGTTGTCAGCCAGGCTTGAGCAGTAGTGATGCAATCCAAGATGTTTTCTACAGTGACACCAATTTCTTGCCTGATGCTAATCTTGATAGCTTGTTTCCTTCTGCTATCAAAGATCTCCGTGACAGACTATGGCAGTTTAGGCTCTTCCCTTCATTTGCTTCTGAAATGTCCTTTTACTTCTGTCCCAGTCATGTCAGCTTGCAAGAAACTCTTTTTGAGTAACAGATTAGAGATGTTCAGGAAGTACCTGCACTTCTTGATATTGAAATTCCTTTATTCAATCTTTTCCCTTCTGTCCCATCTTAAAAAGAACATATTTTTGCATATTCTCTACAAGTAAATAAATAAGACTTGTGTTTGTGCCATGAAGAGTAAAAGGCTTGACATTCACATACTTTATGAGAAATTCCTCAAGAAAACAACATAGAAATGCCCAAGAATAGCCATCACTAATAAAAGAATATCAGTAACATATGCACATCAGGTATCTTTGTCTTTCTTAAACG
The DNA here is from genome assembly GCA_013396695.1 of Sakesphorus luctuosus. Lineage (NCBI taxonomy): Eukaryota > Metazoa > Chordata > Aves > Passeriformes > Thamnophilidae > Sakesphorus > Sakesphorus luctuosus. The sequence goes on from VWZD01013252.1 coordinate 359,589, forward strand.
GTTACTGGAGAATAAGACACACTTTAAAAGCTAAATATTAAGCCTGCAAATGAGAGCACAATCAGAGTCTGAGAGAGAATACTGGAGTTACACAGTAACTTGAGTTTCCATGAGACCTTGGACAACACATCCTACACTCATGCAACTCAACTCAGCAAGCAGCCTCAGTCACGTGTTTGCCCTGACTCAGGGGTGCAGCAGATCAGAACTTGTGATGGAGTGGTTTGGGGTGACTTGTGTGTCAAGAGCTATGTAATAGGTAATAGAAACAAGAATAGATCTCTTTTATGTGAAATTTAGGTGCTCAGAATTACAACTAAACGAAATTGAAGTACAGCGTTGACCTTTTACTATTTCACAATGGCTGGCTTAATCAACAGCCTCTGACATCTTACCTAAAAAGCAGCCCTTTCTTTTTACCTTATTGTAGAAGAAGATTGAAATGCAATTATTGTCACACTTCATTTATAACTGTATTTCCTCATGAATGCCAAATGATTTTTGCAGTTCCAAAAATGATTGGCCTGTACTCACCTTTCCTTTAGCTGAATGCAGCCTATGGATGTCTCCAGCACTGAGCTGTTTCTTTCTCTGAAGGATTATTTCAAGTTATATTGGTTCTCTGAAACATGGACAGATGAAATCTCCTTCTACATGTATTTTTCCTGTGCTTTAAGTAGATGCCTTTGCAGTGACTATTGTAGATTGAATATGGTGATAACAGTATGTTGCTAGTTATTCCTAAGCTTAACCTTTGATTTGTAAAGACTTTTAAAGTCTGTAGGTCCTATAAGAACAGCAGTTTTGGAGGGGCTGAAACAAAACTTGATTTCACCCAGATTTTCTCTGGCAACTGCATTCCCTGGGTTTGCTTCCAGTTCTCCTCTACGTAAGCAACACCTACCTTACTGAATGTTGTAAATGGCTCTGATCCTCCATAGTGTATTTTTCATTTTATGTCATGTATTGGGCCTGTGTGTCTTAGGTTTCTCTGTAATAAGGGGACAAAACCCCTATGCTAAGAGAGTGGCAGCAGTATTTAGTTGAATGTCCAACAGTATTTATACCTTATTTCTGGTAAGACATTTAACATATAAGTCAAATGTTCCTTTAAGAGCTCCTAGAGTCAAAACTTCAAAATGAAAAGCTAATTTTTCATTACCTATAGCAATATGCATAGCATTTCCTGGAAGTTAGTTACTAATTCTTAATTCTTGTCACCTATAATATAGATTAATTTAAAATTTAACTAATTTATCAACAGAGTCCAACAGACAGAGATTTGCCACTGTACTTGAATATATTCAAGAAAGGACTCCTAATTCCATACATGTTAAAACATCTGACCATGTTATAGGCCTTATAACTGATTCAAAGTCCCTTCCCGAATACCACCTGATCCAGACTGCAGGTGAGTAATGTTGTAATAATATTTGTAGTTATGTAATATGACTCTCTGAACAAGGATTTCATTTAATATTTATGGGAGAGTAGCAATACATATTCCACTCCAAGAAGATGCTGTCTACTTTTGTCAAGGAAAACAGTATTTTTAAAAAAAGTATTTTAAGTTTGCATTTATGATGCCTAAATTTTTTTCAGTATATATATATTTAAACATACTGCTTATAACAATAATTAGAGCTATACTATTAAAACTTTATCATCAAGCTGAAGAATTTTATGACTGATCCAGTAAGAACAAGAACTGGAAATGTTGCTTTTTTGACATAGTTTTCCTGAGTGACACGAATATGCATCCTTTCAACAGGCAAAAAAACATTTATTTGTTCAAAAAAGTATTTTTTACATATATAAGTTTTCACATTTCCAAGAAGCCAGTTCTTTTATCTCAGATATCCATCACCTAAGATATTATGGGGGGAAAATCGAAGATATAAGATGCCCGTAAACAAAGAAGCAAAAGCAGAAACACCAAATAGTGTAATTGAAGAACAGGACTATAATGGGAGCTATCAGCTTGGCTAAACAACGGGTTCATCTTGGACCTTGAGAAATAAGTATTAAGTTTGCAGAAAGCAGAAACTAGCTCAGGTTCAAGGGGAATATGAGATAGTAATTACCCAACAGGACAAAATCAGGGAGTACAAGGCACAAGTAAAGCTAGCTAATAATAAGAGAGGCAACAGAAGCAATGAAACAATGTGGGAAATGTACATTGTAATATCTGCTATAGGAACTTGTTATGCTGCAGTTTAACAGAGAGGGAGATTTATTTGTAAATGGCATCAAGAATGTGAACAGATAGATGACATTCCTTGCCTCAATGTTTTCAAAGACAGAATGTCATCAGCAATCAGGTGACTGATGTAAGTTCATTTAATGACAAAAAGATATTACTTTAGCCTAGAATAAGGAAAGCTGACAATTTAGTGAATGGCTATGGAAGTAGGAAATTTTGAAAGTATTTGGTACAGTAAACTTTATCAACATAATTTTAAGAAGAGACATAAACAGAATGTTTTAGTGATTACTGTAAAGAGCTCTTGGAATATGGTAAGATACTAGATGTCTCACATGAAAAAAAATGACTTGTCTGGAACAAAGAAAAAAATAAGGTCTGCATAAACTGAATTATAAATAAACAACTTAGCTTTAATTTCTCAGGAAAATAGTAGGAACAAATGAGTTTCAAGAAGAAACAAAGATGATCAATAGTCAACATGGATTTACTGAAAACAAATCATATCAAAGAAATCTAATTTCTTTCAATAACAAAGAAGAAGCAACAGATATCTAATTTTTAGATGTTAATCTGATAGTATTTCTCATAAGCAAGCTGGGGACATGTCTCAGTAAAAGTCTTAGAAATTGGCTGTGAAACCTATAACTGAGCTCACTGTCAAAGGGAAGAATGTATGGACTGCACTTCTACAAGTGTCTACTTACTCTAGTACTGCCTGCTGTAGATAAACAAAATGAAACTTTAAGAGAATGGTTTAATGGAGTAAAAATTATTTGGATTTTGATAAACTAGAGAAAAGCCATGAAAAAATAAGATTATATTCAGTAAAGACAAATGTAAAGTTTTCTGGTTTGGTATGAGCAATCAGTAGCATAACTACAAGCTATGAAATATCTCATTTGGCAGCAGTGTTACAGAAAACAGTCCTTGAGGTAAAATAGATTACAATATGACTGTGACTCAAACAATGACATTTTTGGAAAGGGCAGAGAAATGGATAAAAGGTAGATATAAACAGTAGTCTAGCTTTATCCTGAGACCATTGCTCAGCTTTAGACACCATGATTCATGAAAGATGTTGATCAATTTCGCACAATCCAGTCACTGATCCAAGGTTTAGAAAACATCAAAACTAACAAAAAAACAAACCAAAACAAACAAAAAACCCCAACAACGACAGAAAACTTGAAATAGAATTGTTTAAAATCTAGGGGACTTAAGGTTGTAGAGGAGAGTGACAATAGCCTTTCAAAACATAAGAGTGCTGCAGAGAGGAAGGGAACAATTTGCTCTTTATCATGCACAGAACAAGAAATAGTGTTCTTAAATAATAGCAAGAAATGTTCAGTTTAGATGTCAGGAAAACCTTTTAATGATAAAGGTAGTAATGCACTAGAACAAATTGCTTTGGATGCTATAGAAATCATTTGAAGTGCTTGAGAATAGGTTAAAAAAAAGCACTAGTAAAGAACACTTAAAAGATGATCTGGCTAAAGAAAGGAGATGGAAAAGGATAATGTGCCGTTCTTTTCCAGGACTGTTTTTTTAATGTTTCTGTGAACCTGCAAGAAAAGAACACTGGCTATGGACCAAAATTATACAAGGTTGTGTCAAGTACAACTGAATCCTGTAATGGAAACTTAATGCAAACAGCAGGAAGACAGAGTGCGAATGTTTGCCAAGGTCAGCAGAACTCAAGTTCAAGGTTAGGCCACTGATGAGGTTATCAAGAAATGTGTTACAGGGAATGCTCTGGATTCTGAGACAGAGGTTTCCACCTCTTACCTAGGGAATTGGGAGGGCTATCTCCAGATCCCAGAATTTTCCTTTATTCCTCCTATAGTATTTCAGGTGTTGAATGTACAGTTATTGAATTGAAATCCCTCCCCATTATTGAGGTTGGTGTCTATAAAGACCATCTGGTGATCTAAGCTGCTTTAAGATGCATATTCTGGAAATTCAACAGAAAAATACTAAATTCTTGTGACTTAACTTCTTCTAGAAAAAAATTTAATAAGCAACAGCTAAATAACAAGCCTGATTCCTGAGTCCCTGCTGATGACCTGCTGTTAAGGATATATTCTTGCTGTTTGTGACATGTAGCTGATTCTGTGTTACTTGCTTCTACAATGAAGTACAATGAGATTTCCAGAAAGACCATCTCCATAGGCATTCCAAATAACTATTTTACAATATTTTCAAGGTCATAATTTTAGACTTTATAGGAAGCATAATGGAGATGTCTAAGTCCAAGAATCAGAAGGTCATCTTCTCACATGGCAAAAAGAACTAGCAAATGCTTGTTTATTTCTTTCCACATGCCAGGATTTAAAGAAAATCCACTAATGAAAGAGCCTTGATGCATGTCCAGCTTTGACACTCCATCCTACTACCTAATGCATTATTAATACTTTAACAACACATTAAATTCTTTCATGAGCCTCCCCAGAATACCAGCTTTTCTCCATTTGCCTTCCTTAGGGTTCAAGCTCTATCTTCAGAGCTTAGCATAGCAATTTCCATCTTATCTCTTGTCCTAGTTCAGCAGCCAGGGCCATTTTATCACTGTGTGGGTGTGACCAAAGCTGTATATTCTACACCCTCTGTATCATTTCTCATGAACTATTAACAGTGGACCATTTGCAGCAGCTGACAGGGCACATCTGACCCCTAAGTCTGCAAGATGGGTGATAAAGAAGCCTGTGAGATAGGAGCTGTGATAACTACCCTTCGGGACTCGATAGCACCTTCACACCCAGCCTGAGGGGTCATGTCTGCTAATGTGCCATCAATGATTCCAAAAATAACTCCATGACTCACAGAGTTAGATCACTCATTATGGAACTCCCTGCCCTGGGGGAGGTAGTGGACATTTCCACCTGAACCACAGAGTATATAGTTTGGGGTTTGGAGACTTCTGGGACCACTCATCAGATCCAGAGGAGGACCAGAACCTCAAGAGGACTGCGACCCTCATCTGCACCAACAGGTTTTTTTGCTTTCCTTTTACTTTGGATTCAGGGGAACCATGTGGGTCTCAGCACAGGGGCTAACAAACTCCATTCTCTTTGCGCCCTGAGGTGCTAGGTTATACTTCTGTGTTTTGTGGGTTAAAACCAATTTCTCTTTGTATCATTGCATTTATTGTAATATTTTTATAAAATTGTAACTCTGACTTAAAATATCTTTTGTGTTGGGTTCACTTCTGCTGGTTTACCTTTAAACCAGCACATTTCTTCAGCTTGCTAAAAACTTATTACTGACCCAGATGTTTCTACTTTCAATATATTTGGAATAGTGATGTAATATACATAATTTCGGTCCTCTGTAAAATGCTTATGGTCACACTCCTAGCCTTTTTTGTTTGGTACTTCACATTGACGGCTCTGTGTGGTTTTTTAAGGGAGGATCAATGGAAAGTTGCAAGTGCTGGTTTATATAATTTTCATGTACCTTCACATGGCACAACTTTTCATTTATAAGAAAAACAGTGTATGCTTTTACACACACACACACACACAAAGTTCTAGAAAGCTTCTTCTTAGGATGACATATTATTTGTTTATCAAAAATATGTACAAGAAAATATTGATGAACTCTGAAAATTTCATCAGCTTTGGCATGATTAACAGTTACCACTTTTTGCTTTTGTGAACCCTTCAGCAATTACAGATGCTACACAAGATCAATATATGAACATCTGATGATGAAGAAGAGCTACGTTCTCAAATAGCAACCAAAATGGGTGTTATCCAACATACAACTTAAAGGTAACCTGCAAACATCAAGGAACTGAAAGACAGATCTAGAGCCCAGTGTAGTGGAAGTAGTGCAAATATAAAGAGCAACAACAAGGTGACTTTACCAGCAATGTCTATCATAACCTAAAACTAAATGATGTAGTAGAAAAGCTTAAACAACCTGCTGTCCAGGTGCCCACTCATTTACTACAAGTTGCCTGGAAGCTGTTGACATAAATGCTGTCAGAAATAGGAGACTGAGTATAGAATACAGACTCTCATCTCTCACAGAATTTAGAGGTGGTTGTATTCAGTGGCTTCACTAGCTCTGATTAGTAGGGGAAAGCAAATAAATAAATACTTTTTATCTTTTTCTCTTTCCTGACTTTTTGTAAAACCCAGACATACTGTTGAACAGTGGGGAAATGTTAGAAGTGCCTATTTATATCTTTGGCTTGGTATGTTCACAGAACTCTAAATAAACCAGCTGGTACTGAGAATATATCTCTGTGGTTTAAAGGAAATATTCTCTTAAATAAAATATTTAGTAAGCACTGATCATAAAATTGATTCAAAGGCATATTCAAGTATTAATATCTCTGAAATATCTAAGAATTGTTGGAAAAGACCTCTAAGATCATTGAGTTCAACCATTAACCTGTCACTGTTTACAGTTAAATCACGGCCCTAGCTTGTTAACAGATGGACAGTTAATCATCACAAACACTCATGGATTAAGCAAACCCATATAGAGATTTACTTTATCTGTAAGAAGGTAGTATATTATTATATTGCTATTGCAAAAATATCTGTCCCAAATTCAATCTGCTTCCTTCATTTGAAAACATCATTAATTAAACCAAACAGGTAAATTAGTTTGGTTTTTCTTTATTTCCATATGCCTTTTCATCTCAGTTGGCTGAAATCCCCCTCACTAATTTTCCTAAGTAACTATCCTATTTTTACTTTTAGCATATAATCATGTTAAGATGGAAGGTGTCTAAAAGCACACAGAACCAGTGCAGACTTCAAGAGACAAAAGATTGGAAATGCAATGAACAACATCAAAGGTTCTGACATGAGAACAAAAGTTCCTATATATCAGTTTGACTTTTGATTCTCTGCAGCAACATAAGATGTCATAGGATGATCATTAATGTCAGAAATGGCTAAGTTCTTGAGATTAATGTCTCCCTCAGAAGGCAGTAATTACCCTCTCAACCTTTTAGGAAAACAGTGCTTTAACCAGAGTCAAGGGGTTTGTTTTCTACACAGTCACTAAGATCACCCCTTTGAGTATTTTTGCAACAGCTTTTAACTTAAGTATTAAAGCCACCAAAGCACACTTGTCTGTTGCCACCAAAAATCAGAGTCAAATATGACCGAACCAGAAGGAAGGGAGTGAGTTTGTTTTCCTGGCAAGATAACTTCATTTCTAGAATTTCTGGACTTGTTCTACTAAAGAAGGAAACCAAGCTGGAACCCTTGCATCTTGCATTTTTGTACATCTATTCTAAGTCTGTACTCTTGCCAGGCCATTGGTATTGAAACCACCTCTTAAATGTTTTGTTTAAAATTCAGGCCTAATTAAATTCCATTTGTGGTGGTAGTGTTGCAGTAAGGTCTTATCCAATTTGAAGTTGTTTTCTCTAAATGTGTTCCTCAGCCGTTCATTTTCATAAAGTGGGATTATGGTGCTGCATGGAGGTGTGTGGGACAAGACAACTAACTCATGAGCTAATGTGACTGACAGAAGGGAAACAAGACATAAGAAATAGAGTTTAGGCTACACACATACTCAACATATAGCCCAGGGAGAGATTTTAAGCTTTTTAGAGTACTTACATTCTGTTTGTGAGATAATTTAATATGGAATGTTATGCCTACATTATTCATACACTGGGTAAGTTGATTTTTTGTGCTTAGAAGTCATTAACTATATTTTGTTATTTAGGCTTTATGAAACACTAGCTTCAAAAATTAAAAATTCTATATAAGAAACTCAGGGGATGCAACCTTAATTCCATTTGAATGATTTTAACCTGTGACATCAGCACAGGTATAGGTCATTGAATATTTTTGGGCCAAAAGCATTCAAATTTATCTACTGGGATGAAATTCTCTAAAATCAGAAGCTGCTGTGAAAACTGAAAATCTGGAAGCAAAAGAAACACAAGTATCTGGGAAGGAAGTAAAAGCTTGTAAGTTGAGGGGTTGTAGAGATTCTTTTCAGCTTCTGCTGAAACAGGCATCTCAAGCACAACTCTGGATGTGACCTAACTCAATGTCAGTGGTTTGCAGCCCCACTAGCAGCTACAGTCAGTGTATAAGAGTTTTTTCATTACTCTGTTGTTGACAATATTGGGGCCTTTTATATTGTAAGGACTTTGGATGTGTTTGAAAAACCCCTCATCCTTAACCACAAGAAAGGATACTTACTGACTTTGGATTGTACTTATGAGGAGAAAAATCAGAGATAGAAGTGAAGTCAAACCCACTAATCCACAAATCATTATCTCTTGAAGTAGCCAGTTAAGACACTTAAGAAATGAAGACAGAAATTAGATGCGATACCATGTAAATTCTTATGTGACAGGACTGTACAGCACCCTGTATGGATGTTTCTGTTACAGTATGCCAAAAAGCCTAAGCTATGGAGAACTTGTGTTTCCTGATGTTATGCTAATATGCCTAAAATTAGTCACAATTTTAAGTGTTTATATTACTTAATATATTTTCCCAGACATATTTCAAAGTAGTTTTTTAGAAAATTTTTTTTTAATGTAGATTGAATAATTTATGAAGAATCTTGGGGTTTATCTTCAGCACCATAAAGAATATCGTCTTCCAATAACATCTTGCTGAAAAAGCCAGTACTGGAAGTCTCTCATGCAATGTATGCTGATTGATGCAGAAGGATGGTGATAAGTATTTTTATTACTTTGAAAGTATCAATATGTCCTTAAAAACCTTCCAGAATAACATCTGCTGTGTGAAATTTTAGTCTTAAACTTTTTAAATATTGTAAGTAGCTATTGCCTCTGGTAGAACAGAAAGTGCCTAGGTATTGAAAATTCCTAGTGGTAACTGAGATTAATGTTATTAAATTTAGTTTTGTTTTTAAATTTTTTAATTCTGAAAGGAGAGGATTTTTTTTTTGCTTTTGCATGTCTCTTCATAAATGACATAGAGTGAAAAATATTTTAGTTGTGAATTTCAGCAGTCTGGAAGATATTCAGAAAATAATTTTCTGAAACAAGAAAACAAATGTTCTGGTCAAGATTCCATTTCTATGTTTAATCAAAATAATGAATTAATTTCATATTAATAAGTATAATAAGCCAGATGCACCAGAATTTAGAAAGGTTCATCAGCCAGCGAAAGATCAAAAAAAGTCTGAAAACCAGTCTGGATGGTGGGTAATTTATATTTCACTAATTACCTGACTCTATGGGGCTGTCACTCCAGTAAGAAAACACTTTGAAAATTGTGGAATAATCAACTGCACATTTCAAGTAGGTGTATATGGGCTACATGGATAATTACATGTCATTTCTCAAATGTTAAGACATACCTATGCTGGTTGACCTTTGATTTTTATTTAAAACTGATTCATACTAAAAAGCCAAATCTCACTGTCTTGCTCGTTACAAAACCTAAAAAAAAAAAATTAAAAAAAAACCCCAAACCACCAAACCAGCCTCAGGCTGTTATTTGTGAACAGAAGGGAAAATAGTTATGTTAAATAATAACCTGGCATGCATTTCTCTTTCATTGAGACAGAGTTTCACATCTGGCAAACAAACTATTCCCTTGCAGCAGTCCATTAACAAAAGCTCCTGTTCCCTCTATCTTGGATGAAAGATGGCGTATTGAATGTGTCAGGCTTGGACTCTGTACCTTCCTGAAGTCTTATAAAACCTAGTGCCTGAATATCTTCCAGTCAGATGCCAGGAGTGACAAAAGGGCCAGCTAATTGCTTGAGGCTTCCCAACTGTCAAGCCATCACTCTTGTGTCAGAGAGTAATCAATTTCATAGGCCTTGTCACAGAGGAAAATAAGTGATTTTGAAAAGAAAACCAGCAAAGAGAGCTGGGCTTTGAGCAAAATAGTTTTTGATTCTAAGGTTTTAAATTAGTGTCACATTTAGGCATCTCACATTATTACTTAGATGAGAGTATGAGTAGGATGCACTCACTCTATTCAGGCCTACACTCACCTTTGTAATGTGGTTTTGGTATGAGAAGTTCTAATATCAGCTCAAGATGCACCTCTTCATTCATCCCTTTGAATGTGGCACCACAGGCTTCTGATCCTCACTGACTTAAACAGTATTTCTCATTCACCCAAACAAAGAAAACATCGAAAGTGCAGATGGAAGCCCAACAAAAACACTTGCACACTGCCTCCACAGTGCACAGACAAGGACTGACAGAGGTTTGATCCTGCTGGTGGGAAACTGAAGATAGGAAAAGAGAAAAATTAAGACCACTGAGTGTTTATTCCCTCCTTTCTGTCAGGGAAACAGACTGAGGAGCTATTGAAAGATCTGTGTCAGTGTATGTGTCTTTGGGCAACCAAAAAATTATGCTTGCTTTCTCACTGAACTACATGAGGGAAGGAATAGAGAACCTGGAGGATTCTCATTCCTGGAGGATAAAATGTTGATTGAAACAACCAAGTCTAAAGTGAGTGTTGTTTATCAACATCTATTAAGCAGCTAAAGTATGTTACTGAAAAAAAATGCTAGAAAATAACAGATGTTTTAATAACACTTGCCATTGAATTCAGTGTTAGTAAAACAACTACCTAGGAAGTGAAATATCAGTAAGCTATTAAAGTATCATTAGATCCAGCTGACTTAGATGCAACAATGATTAGCAGTGATTCTTATGCTCACACCTACTTCTAAATGCTGCAGATTTTATGAGCAGAGTTTGCCAATCCCCTGTTGAACAGCCACTATCCTTGAATGAGGAGACACAAAGACCTCCAAAGGTCTTCAGGTGAGGCTTTACACTATTTCCCAACATTCAGGGGTCAAACTTGTGGGTGTGCTCAACATGGTAGAAATTGCCTTTCTCATTGATTAATTAATTACCATCCCATATAATAGCAGGAAAAGGAGATTCAACGGCCCCCTCAGCTTCTCTGTTATGTCTCAGCTGTACCCTAACTCACATGACTAGGGTAGTTTAGCACTTGTTGAAGAACAGTTGTCTTGTGAGATGACTTAAGTAGCTTAATAGCCAAACACATTGTGCAATCCTTGGAGCAGATATCTGATATTGCTCCTCTTGCCTTGTTCTGTTACTGTTTTTTAGAAATGAGAGTGTGTCCCTTTTTCCTTCCTTTCCTCCTTGGCTCAATTTCTACATTTTTCTCCAACAGTGATTTAAATCTTTTCAGATTGAGGGAAAAGAACCAAAATCCTGGGATGCTTGTTTTTATGTCAGCTGAGTAAAATCAGTTGCTCATAAATACTTGTTTCTCGTAAATAGATAGCATTTACCATGTTCAAAGCTATTATTAGGCTATTCAAAGGCATTATTAGCGCTCTATGTAGTTTTTCAAAAGGAGCTCCCATACCAAAATGTACATGTAAGTTATGGGAAGGATGAAAGTAGGTGGATTTCTGCTCAGTGATTCAGTGCTGAAAAGTGTGATATAAAATTAAATATCCTATTAAAATGTTGCTCTCTGCCAGCTAGGAGGAAAATATTTTTGGATGCATCTCTTTTCTTCATAATAAGCTCTGGTGGATTTCATTAAAACAAATACTTTCTATAAAGAAAACACTATTTTTTTTTCTGTCAATCCAATCACAGAATTTCAATATTTATAAGGCTCTGAAGTAGAATTAAAAATAGTCTGTCCTTAAACATAGAGCAAAACCTATGTCTATAGTGCTAATTGTATCCAAAATCATTGGTTGCATTAAAGCTAATTGACAATCTCATTTAATATATAACACTTAGGAAACTGTATCTCATGTTCTTGCCATATACCCTTGTGTAGCCAAGGAAATGGAAGTATTGTTTTTGGCAATGTTATATACTGATGCTAAGGGTGGGGTATTTATTTATTTTAGTGGATTTTTTTTCTTTTTCTCCCTCACACAGGGTCATGTGTTTACTAGCAAATCTGATGATAGTGTTTCAAAAAGTGAAAGGTCTGCATCTTTTAAACCAATTAGATTTTTAGGCTTCTTTTCAAACACAGATAGAGTTGTATTATATGAAAGTACCAAGCATGAGAAAAACTGTGCATTTTCATTGATCTCAGGTAAACATAAATTGTTTAGTATGTTGAAATTTTGTGAGCTATGGGGATTACTCAAGCTGTGAGATACAGAAGCTTAAGACTTATGTTTTTAACCTGAAGTATTTTTATCTAGTCTGTTTCTCATATAAATTTTATTGGAGGCAGAAAATTGTTTTATTTGGTCTCTGAACTGCCGGATTGTCTTGGATTTCATCAATATCTGATATATGGAAGATAGAGAAGGGAAGGGAGGTTGAAAAGTGTGTGGTTGTATATCAGTTTTAACAAAAGCAACTTTTTATAAAACTTCATTGTTGCAGTGGAAGCATTACTATCTGAAGAAACTTTCACAGATGGGAGAATATATTCTGCTGTTTTGCTGCCTGAACTTTAAATGATTTTGAAGAGTTACAGGACATGCAGTAAAGGGCCATGAAGGACACTTCAGGGAAGAAGAAAATATCATCTACTTCATTTACCAAAGAGCACACAGGAAAGGGACATACAAGTAATGTAAGCAGCATTTAAGTATGTTTATAAAGTGAGGCATAAATATTCATAAGCCAAAGGCATTTTTAACAATAAAACCAATTAAGGAAACAATGCAGATTGTCCTTTCTCAATCCAGTACCTTTTTTCCCTTCTCATTAAGGGACAAAAAGTAGAGACACCTATTTCTTTGAGCTTTGAAGGCTGAATTATCTATCCTTTTTAAAACTGGTTGGTTTAGGAGGTTTTGGACAGGAAGCTATTGGTATCATTTAATAGCAAAGACTATTTTGAATGCATGGCATAGAAAGGAGGTGAGCTCTAGTTCATTTTTTATAAACATACAGCATGGTAGAAAGAGTAAAATATGACTAAAAAAATCAGTAATATAACAAAGTTTAAGTATTGATCCTTTTTAGCTTCTGCATAACATTTTAAAACTTCTCCACATCAATTCAGCCACTCCAGTTTTGAATACCTAATGGTGGTCATAGACATTTTACTATAATTTTACTTTCTCCTGAGTTTTTGAGTTTTAGTGTTATCTTTGTTGGCTTCATCTTAGGCATCATTTTGCTTCATAGCATGGTATATGATGGTTGAACTTTTGTTTTCATTAGAATTCAGAGGAATTTAGTGACCTAATTATTCTCCTTTTGCTTAGCTTTGGCTGAAGTTATAATAGCTGAAATATGTTGTGTTGAGTTTTATTCTGTAAGTCTTTTTATTTTTTTGCCTCTATGTTTTACTAAAGTGGAGTTACTCTTTTAATGGCCACTTTGTTTATTTCAAGTAATTTTTATTTATGCCTCTTTCTGTTTGATTTTAATATTAATGTTTCCTTCATGTTTATGTCTCTCTATAGGAAGTATCTGTTTCTAGTGATATGAATCTCTAGTAATAGCATTTTTTGTGCTCTAAGACCCTGGATTTTACTATACTTATCTCTGTTTTTTTAGTTACATAATTCACTTTAATATATAACTTTATGTACTTTTGAAAATATTTATATTCTAGTATAAACCTATATGCCTATGCATCCTAATTTTATTACTCTGGTCTCCCTTGTCATTTCTGCTTTGCTTTCTTGTCTCCATCTTTCTAATTAAAAGTGTCTGTGGTTTGTTTCAGGAAAGAGTTATAAGGGTGATCTGGGGAAAACCTCTTCATTTAGCCACTAGATTTATTAGCCAATCCTAGCAGTCATTAAGGAAGAAGGGTTTACTATTTTCTTTTATAGATTGGTCAAAACCAAAGTAATTAAAAATTCATCATCAAAACTTGTTTCCTTGTTTAGAAGACACTTAGTGTTGAAACAAGTTGAAATATATTGCTGTCTGAGAACCTACTTATCACAGGGGCAATCTTGATTCCATGGATACCATTTGTGCTTGGCACCATACCTTCTTGAAGGTGTCTTTTGAAGCCAGGGTTCCACGGGCCAACATGTCACCCCATGCATCCTAAGAAGTGCTCAAACAGGCTCATGTGTCTTTGAAGAAAGGCAAAACCAGAGACAGATGCTAGTCATAAGGGAAGGCAATGAAATTAAAAAGTTTAACTCACATGACTGTTTAAACACTGAAATTATTATAAGCAAAGCTGATAGGCTCTTTTTATCAGTCATCTTTTAAATGTGTGATTGGTATCACCACAAAAGAATGATATCAATATGTAGAGGAAGTAATATTAAAAAGAACAGGTGAGATCACAACTGAATTTGTTAAGCCTCTTATCCATGAGGACCAATATACTGCAGTTGAAGCATGAAATAACTGTACCCCAGGAGTTATGTAGTATCCTTAGTCCATTTAAGTGCCATGTGGGTTTAAAGAAATAATAATAATAATAATAAAAAAATCTAACCTAAACCACATAGCAGTTCTCATAAACTTAAAATGCATAATTCAGGAGTAGATATAAGCAACGTGCTCTTATCTTCAACACTCACAGCGCTGAGTGCTTTCCCCAAAACAGAAAAGGGAATAAAAGCCTTCTGAACTCTCCCCATATTCCTGTGGATACGGAATCCTGCAAGGCATGCAACATGGCATGGATTGAGTTGTTGAAAGAGTGACTTGGGCAGCTTTTCCATTACTCTCCAGGGAAAGGTAATGCCTCACCACCCACATGTCCAACCAGTAGAACAGGGCTGGCAATAGACTGTTACACTTGCAGCAAGGAGGTAATAATTTAAAGTAGTATTAGAGGCACAAGTGAGATACTCATGTTGTGAATCACAGCACTTTCTCCAGACTTTTAAAAATAATTGTAATGACATTTTATTAGGAGAATTATATTTATTTTTTTAAATTATCATATGACAATTAGGTGGTAATCATTTTCTTTAATGAACAAAGCTCATTATCACTGTAAAGTTGCTATCTATTGGGATGCTTTTTAGAAGTATTTTGTTACAAATGGTAAATTCCTGATAAGCTTTCTAATATTAAATAGTATTGTGAGATATATCGGCTTTTTTGAAGGAGATGTATATAAAGGAGGCAGCTCTTATATTTTACCACAGAAACTGACTTTCAAACAAAGCTTTAACATATTTCTTTTTCTTTCCTAATGAATAGTAAGCACAAACTGCACTGTCTTGTTGTTCTCTTTTGTGTGGGCAAGAAAAGAGGAGTCAGGAAGAAACAGGAAAAATATAGTAAAGGGAAAATCCCCACTATTTATTCAAAGAGACTAAATTAAAACCTGATTCAAACCTTATTAATCTAATTTTGGAAACTCCCACTGGCTTTAGTCATATTTGCATATAGCTTTTAAATTAAGTAATTAATATTTTGAATCACACTGATTCTAATTGCCAAATAATTTATGTTTAGGTATTCTTCTGGCTTCTAGAGCATTAGGGAAAACTGCCAGGAGCAGAAGTGCACAGTTCATCAGAGACTGTTTTACTCTTTGTGCTGTTTTACTGCACAAATCTTATTTTATCCGGCTGTCTATAAACAAGTTACCTCCAGGTAATTAAATTGAACAGTAGTTGAAGGCAAAGTGGTCCAACTTTTCATTATCTTTAAGAACATTTTAACCAAATGAATTATGGTTTGTGTCTTCCAGTATTACAGGTAGTATAGCCAGTTTATCCTGATACTGATAAGTTTGTTCAGATTCTCAGTAACAAACGTAACAGAGAAAATAAGAGTGTTTAAGGTCATGCCTCTGAAAAAGTGGGAAGGTTTCATCTCATGAATTTCATGAGGTTCATACTTTCCCCAAAGTACCTGGCTTAACAATACTGAATGAAAATGCAAGCAGTGCTATTAGTAATGTTTGGTAACAGTAAAGTCACTCTTACACTGTCAGTGACACATTTAGATACATTTCAAATGAAAAATTATCCAGATACTTGCTATCTGTGCAACTTGAATCCCTACAAGTATCCTTTTCTGAATGCTGTACTTTAGAGTTCACCCCCCTAAGCCCGGCTTCCAAGTGCCTTCATTCAGTGGAAGACTTCTATGGTAATGAAAATGATAGCTTTTGTGAGGGAAAAAAATATAAATTGATTTCTTTGTTCAGGGCAAGAAGAAACCCTGTGTTTACTTTAGGGTTCAACCCCCTAAACCCAGCTCCCAAGTACCTTCATTCAGTGGAAGACTTCTGTGAGGGAAAAACATACGAACTGATTTCTTTGTTAAGGGCAAGAAGAAACCCTGTGTTTAGAGGCTACCTCTCTGGCTTCTTAATATCATTTACTGGTCAGCATTGCCTGTTAAGTCCTGCCTGAAATAAATATTAATAAAGATGTAGATAGCTCCCAAAGTGACCTTGGGAAAGTAATAAAAAGGTTAAGTACAGGACTCATTATTTCTTGAGACTAAGGAGTATGAAGTTATGGTTCTGAAAAGTAGAGGAGCTGCCCGTTGCTGTGGCTGTACCCACAAGACCCAACAAGTGACTAAGGGAGAGTGTAGGGCCTTGGACCTCAGAGCATCATCCTCTCACCAGTGATAGTCACAACCTTTAAAAACCTTCTAGTCTACCTGTCACTTCTCTGGGACTATTGGTATGTAGCTTTCTAATATAATTTCCCAAGACTTTGTGTATCTGGGAAGGAAGTTCTTCTATTCTACAAATATTTAGAACTTTTTTTAATTATTATTATTCCAGAGGAAAACTAATGGAAAACTTATGAGATGCTCTTCTGTAGTCATTTTGATTGAGGGTTTGTAATGGCATGAACACTACAGATAGAAGAAGGAGACTGCATGCTATGCTGTGTGATTGAAGAGTTAGCAGAATTAATTTCAAACACCTGTGTCAAAATATATTTAGGCTAGTACTACACAAGCTAATTAGTGCAAAAAGGGAAGCTGAGAGGGGAGACTTTTGAAGAAGCTGATAGATTAGACAGTGACTTAGCATGATCTCATGATACTCCAATGTTTGTTTGACATAATTGGCTGTACCAGAGATTTTTCTTCCCTGCTTTTTACTCTCTGACAACATTTACATTCAAAACTGTTTTAGGTTCTTGTGGTATTTGCCTTACCTCTCATCATTAATCCCTCCCAAAGTATAAGTAGAGAAATGAATCCTAGCTCATTTACGTTTGACTCAAATATTTTTTCTGCACATTCAAGTCTTGAGCACAGCTTCTCTTTTACCTGTTTTCCTTGAATTTGCTTATCGTTCACAAATAAGCACTTGTGACTACTCAATAAAACTGATAAAACACGTTCTCAGAGATTTCAGTAATTTGTAATGATCACATAAAGAAACAGTAGGAAAGAAGGGCTCAGTGCCTCTCTGAAGATGTTTTTCTCAGGCTACTCACTGGCCTTTGCATAATGAATTGAGTGGTGAAGCGTCCCTTGATCTTATCATGAACAATTACACAGCTAAGGTGGGAATGGCACTGGCCACATGAAAAACTTCTAGGGTGAAGAACAAGTGCAGGAATAATCAGTCATCCCTTGACAAACTTGCAATTTTCTCCACCTGAACTGTAGCCGAAGGGGAGCAGTATCGTTGTTGCTAGAGTTTTAAAAAACAATTTTCCATTGTATTAGAAACAATTGCTTTAGAAACTCCAGTAATTACTGACCTGAGAATGGGAAAATTACTGATAATGAAAGAAAATCCTCTTGAGACCCTATTAGCAGTGGTCCTGAGTGAGATGCTTTGAGCTCTCCTGGACTGCAGTGGACTGTGGCCAGTATCTCCCTCTTAGTGGGATGACTCTGAGAGCTTGCCAGCTCTCCAGTTTGCAATACTAGAGGACTGCTGGCTGATGACAGGACTGGGGCTGATACCCTCACTTCTTGGTGCTCAACCCTTTGCACATTGAGAAAGGTAAAAACATTTGCCATGAGTATTTCAATAGCACTTGAGGGCAATTTTTCACAGGTAGGAATTTTTGGCCTAGTGGCTGGGACTAGTTTATCCCTATGTGAGTATAACCAAAACTGTGTATTCTACACCCTTTCTGTCATTTCTGATGAACTGTTGATAATGGATCATTTGCAGCAAGCATACTTTTGTATATTCCTCATTTCCAGAATAATGTCTCTTTTTTTTAGAACATTTGTTTTAACTGATCATAATTTTTCCAGAAATATCAATTTATCTAAAACTTTCATGCATAATATTTATAAATTATAAGATAAATTCAACTATTAGCTGCACTGTGGAAAAGTAAACCATTGTGAATGACTTCTTTGGTGGTTATCATGAACAATTAATATATTTTAAAATTGTAATTCTTCAAAATTATCTTACAGGCACATAACCTTCATAAAGAATAACTTGGGAGTTTATTTTTCGTGAGTTCTTTATTGGAGGGGGTGTGGGGTGGTATTTTTGTGTCGGGGAGTGCGAGGGGGAGGGTGTTGCTTGGTTGCTTTTCCTCTGTGTTTTTCTTCTCAGGGAAATGCAATCCAGGGAAGTGAAAGCAAGTTAAAGCAAACTCTAATGCAAATTTTAGTTAAGACACCAGTGACACATGTCTACACTTAGCTTTTCAGTCATTAAAAGAAATGCATAAAAGAAAATCTGTGAGGTTTGATTTAAGAAAGGCTACTACTCTGAGTATTTACCCTCTTATACATAGATATGTATGCACACATTATATTGGATTTAGTAGAAAAATTGCACATACACTTGCACACATTTGGAAAAACATTACTTAGAGAAGTGCCTCTTTATCAAAGATTGATGTTTGTTTTGTGCAAACCATTGCTCATTTAAAATTTCAGCGATTTCCTGTACTATTGGTTATTCTATTTGTTTAGCAAAATACTATATAATGTTCATGGTTCATAAATTGTTTCTCATATGATAACTATGAAATTTATCAGCATTTTATTTTCTTTTCCAAAGTAACTATGACTCAGTCAATTTGTTTGGAAGACATTTTTAATGCACTGTAATATTTATCTTTAGCATCTTGACATTAATTGGGACTTCTGCTATGCATGACGGTCTTGCTTTACTGTCTTGCATAAGTTTGACTATTGATTTACAAGTTAGAGTACACTCTTCATAAATGGAGATCATATTAACAGGAAAGCTCTTAGCTGACCATATCCACAACTTTAGTACATTTTCCCCAGTGTATGTCAGGAATCAAATGTTTTATATTTTTTAGGGTAGATAAAACTTTTTAAATTGAACCAGTGTAAATAAAAGCAGAATTTAACACATTATACTTTCCAGATTAGAAATAGAATACTTAATTCAGAGCTTCTTTTTTATTTTCCTCTGTGTCTAGACTAATGTCCAGACACTGTCCTCAAGGAATGAAAAGGACAGCAGATAACGCCTACCTTTGGATATGCAAATTGAGATAAATCAAAATAATTGCTACACCAGCATTATGTTGCTGAATATATATAGTGTTACAACAGTGTAATTTAGCTACTAAATTAATGTAGTAATAAATTAATTTCTATAATACCTATGTTAATTTGTGTATCCTTATCTAAACTGTTGTAGTCCCTGAAAGCCAGATAGGAAATGAGTGCATCAATTCCTTAAATATGAGTTTGCAGCACTGATAATATATTTTCATGTAGTCACTCTAATTAAACTTGAAATTGTTATTAGACATAGCAAGGAAATCTAGATTGTTTTGAAACAGATAGTATGGTAAATGAGGAATGAAGTGGCCTCTCTTGTAAATCATCACAACTGTTTTTACCAATCACTAAGTGTATTTTAAGGCCAGTAGGTGTGATCCTACCTAAGATACCTGAAAATAAAAGACAAAAATAATAAAATCTAATTGAGATATTTAAAAACAACAAAAAAGGGAAAATATTTCCTCATTGGACCAAATTAATTTTTTATCCCGGAAATTTTATACCAAGAAATATGAAATCTCTAAGGAATTCTCTTGGCTCTTGAAAACTACCAGTCCCATATTGCTCCATAACTAAGTGTAATATACAGTTTATCAGACAAGTTGGGTAACAATAAAGAATCCTTTTTAATTCAGTGATAAAGTAGCTACAAATTATTGAACTGTGGATATTCTAATGCTGACACAGATAAAGAAAAATATTTTATTTAAAATAAAAAAATACAGACATTCAAAGTATATAAAGATGCCTGAGGTCTCACTGCTGAAGTTAGATTTCTGGGTTATTCCTTGGCTAAGATGTTCTGCAGAGTTAAAATATACTGCAAAGTTATACTTCCAAGAAAACAAACACAAAAAACAAACAAACTTTCAGCTTTAGAATGAGAAATTAAAAAAAAGGCACCAAACCCCACCATTTATTACTCTCCGATCTGTATCTTAGAGTCAAACTGTGCTTTTGCCTGCTCTATGACTATGTCCTGAAATGAGACAGACTGTAGTAGGAGCAGTTTGATGTCATGTATGATGCTATTCTCCTGCAGAAATGGCTTCTTTATCTAAAACTCTCTTTAAACCCACATAGCCAAAGCAAAATTGAAACTTGTGCAACTATTAGTACTCTACACTTCTTCCTTGGAAAGAAACAAACAGGGAATGAGAGGGCAATCAACATAATTAAATTACCCAGTTTACATATCCCTTGCTTTAAACCTATCCAAGCAGGATTTTTTTTTTTCAAACTTGAGGAAGCTCATAATCCTTTTAGTAATCAAATCAAGCCCGAAGAATGCAAATGCTGCATTGCCATTTAACAGATGCTTGTATGGGCTATGAAAGAATAAAGACTAGTTTTCAGGTAATTTCTACTTACATTTTTGATCTCAATAAGGACTAAACCATAGCACCTGGGATACACTGATTTTGAATCGGTTTGTGGATTTCTTGTATGCAGGAAAAGCAAAAGCATTAATCTTTCTAGATAGAATTTTTATTTTAAACCCAAGAAATGGACTGGAAAAAATTAATCCAAAGAGGAATTACTTTTAGTAACTCATGAACAATTTTAAAAGTGGGAATAAGGCAAGAGTTTCTTCTCAGCTATAAAAATACACTATCCATTCCTACTGTAATACCATGTACTTACTTTTTGCTGCTATTGAAAGTTTTATTATTTTAAAATTTGGAAAAGTAATGCCTCTACTGATGGATGATGTGCTGTCAAGATATCTGCTGTCCTTGATGGCTTTGGACATTATTCTAATGTGGTATGCTAATATGAGTGAAAATAATCACTTTTAAGAACCACTTTCATGTACTTCATTGTCCTGCTGGCTTCAGTGAGTTCTTCTAGTTTATGTATTACCTATTAAAAGTTACCCTTGCCTCTGAACTTGATGTAATAGGCTTTTTAGAAATTATAACTGACATAACCAATAAAAATGTTAATCTCTTTTAAAAGCTTTGGGTGTCCATAATAAATATTCACAAGCTTGAACTTGATAGTCAATAAGAAAATGCATTCTACTAATCATTTTCTCTGAAAAGCTTTTATATCCAAACTTTTATGAGCAGGCTTAAACTTTTATGTGGGCTTTTGTTTACAGAAAGAACAGCTTTATTTCTCCAAGCATAGAAGTTGACTTCATGATTTGTGTAATGTAGTTCAGTTTCTTGGCTCAAGGAAACTGGGTAAATTTTAGAGATGAGTGAAAAAATGTAAGGTCATAAAGCCAAGAATCACCAGCATCACAAGACAACCCAGCACTGAATGGAAGCAGGAACACCATGCTGAGACCCCCAGTCAAAGAGTATTGCAGAAGCACAGCTGCCCAGAAGCAGCTGAATGGAAGTAGAACCTGAAGGCAGCCTAGACTGCTGCACCTAACTCCACTTCATTTTTGTTGTGAATGTGCAGCTGGTAAATCAAGCTGGTCCTGTGCTGTCCATAGGTTTCAGACTTTTCAGTGTCAGTCAAAATGTGTAGTGACTCAAACTTACACGTATTACAGACAGCAAAATAGTAATTTATTACTAGAAAGATGATATTCAGTTTTACAGTGCTAGAAAATTTTGGTAGTCTGTGCTTTCTTTCCTAACACGTTGTAAGGGTGGACAGGCAGAAAAGCGTGAAAGGAACTGATTCTTTCTCTTTCAGTGTAAATCAGTGGAGCACTACAAAGTTGCTTTGCTTCCTTGGCTATGAAACAAAAGGAAAATGACACTCTTTCCACCAGTTTTTGTTTTAAATAACACTGATCTGACTGAGCTATACTGTTCTCAGACCTCAATCTTGTCAGCATCAGCTCCATAATGTTATCAAAATGAGCTTTTCCAGGGTTTTAAAATATGGGCACCTAAATTTTCAACCACAAGTTGAGCTCATTGTAAGGTGAGTCAATGTCTAATAGCACAATGAAGACAGCGGTCCCTGTGGTCATTCACAGAAGCAACAATGTAGGCACCTAACGCATATCTGGAAAACCTATGACAGTTCATAAGTCTGCAGAAAGTCAACTCTCTAAGAACAGATTTTGTGAGCTGTACTCCTGGACTTGTTACCACAAATTTTGTCTGCACTAAATTTAAAGCCTGTATTATACCTATATTTATTTTGTATTCTGTTTAATTTTTACCTCTTTCATGTTACAAGAATTTAACTTTTTCTACTATCTCTTTTGTCTCTGCTAGAACAAATTCACCTCAGTTTTAAAAAATGTATTTTTACATTAATCTTATAGCTATTATATCCCCACAGAGCTACACATCCTTCCTTTTGGGCTGATGCCAATTATACTTCAGTTTACTGTTGTGCTACTTAGAGCTGTTGATCCCTTAAGCAGTTGGTCAGTACTTACAGGTCTGATGAAATTAGCACTGTCTGCTACTTTCCCTGTAATTGGATCTCAAATATCCATTTGTGATTTCAGTTCTCTCTAGTCCCCTATTTGGCTGTCATCAATCTATTCTCTGTACCACACTACTATCTCAGCTCCCTGAACCCTTCTAAAACCTTTAGGCAGAAGGTAACAAGCAAACAGTAGAAGAAAGGGAGAAAATTTTATACAACTCACACAAATTAAAGACAGGTTTTCAGGTTTTCCCAGCTAGGTGCTGGTGTTGTGCCCAGATGTAAGCCTTCTTGTGAGAATACAGTCTGCTAAAGTGACCTTTTGTGTACCAACGTGAGCTAGAAGTGTGATGGGTTTGCTCAGGGTTTGAAGAAAGCAGATATGGCTGTGGCATTCCCTTGCTCTCTATCCTGCTATGGTAGGACCAGAAAGATCTCTGCACTACACCCATTGCTCACCTCGAGCCAGGACAGGAGTTATGCAGGTTCGAGAACATTTATGAGGTAAGAAGTTAAAAGAGGTTTCCAGGTAGATTTTGCACACATGTATCTTTTGTGCTGTGTGTCAGTCAGTCCTGTAAGGTGGTGGGTGGCACCACAGAGAGCAGGGAGTCTTTGTCACTTTCTTCTCTCTGAGGAGCCACCTCAGAATTACATATGTGGAGACGAAGGAAAACAGATGAGCATCTGCACTTGGGGTAAGGCACAGGTACCTAGACTCAAAATGGCTGTCAGTACAGCATAGAACTGTATGGAAAACTGGAATAAACATGGTCTTATCAACCAAATTTTTCTCTAATTTTAGTTAAGTGTGGGTCACTTCCACTTCTGTAGAAACCAGCTATGACAGCAGAGGATCATCAGCTATGGAGGAATCTTCTCTGCAATGTGTCTCCTCAAACAGGCTTGGTTAAGGTCTGTTTCTTCTAATTTATTGCAGAAATATGCCTATGGTAATGATTGAATGTGTTTGTTTCATCACAAAATTATATGGTGAGTTTCAACAACTATCTCATAATCATCCATTATCATTTTGTTCATTCACTGAGACTTGCTACTGTGAATATACTAACAGTAGTTTAAAAAAAAAAAGTGTATTTACTGTATTCATATTTCTCACTGTATTCAATTTCTTAATTCCCAAGTCTTGACTCTGAGGAAAACATGCCTATATTTATATCTCTTGTTAATATTCATGATTTATAATATTGCACATACATTTCTAAGTTTTAAACACACACTTTTAAAGTTTAAATACCTTGCTTATATGGTTTATTTTTGTTCTACCTATGCTGGATTTGGATATGCCAGATTTGAGGATTCTGTGTATATACTTCCTTTTCTTACTGTCAACAGAATTTATCTTGAAAAGAAACATTCACGTATTGGGTTAACAGACATGGGGCACTTTTTAACACCTATAGATGCATTTTTTAGGATAAGACTTTTTTTTGTTTCCTTAATAAAATATTCAAAATATTTGGATAAAATTATTATTTCTGTATTGAAATAGTCTTTCAAGGCAAAAGTTAAACTGATGGTTTTGAAATGAAAATGGGTTTTCTCCACTAGTTCTTACTGATGCAAAATTCGAGGCAGACTGCCACTTTTAATGGTGGTTTTCTTATTCTAAGAGTCATCACAGAACTGTCAGAAGGTATGTTAATATTCCCAGTTGTTACTATTTTTTACCAACTTCAGGAAGTTTTCATTTAGAAGAAAAGTTAATTTAGTCTCCAGTGTCATTTTAAGGTCTCCTTAATGACAGAAGCACTTTTTAGTATAAATGAAAGAGCTGCAATAAGAACTACTGGGGAGAGCTGAGACAGCCAGCCGTATTTACTTCTCTACACTGGCCTATAGTAGAAGGATATGTTAAATGTTTACATGCAGACTGATTATTATAACAGCTCAGACCAGATAAAATTCTTTAGTGAATCCTCAGTTTGAATCCTCTGGGTTGATATTAGCCATTGTTCTACAAACCTATTGTTTTCTTAAAGACCTTCTGACTTAAAATCTAGAAGTCTCTCACTTTTTTTTTAGCTCTGAGTTGAAAGGTAGCCTGGAAAAAATTTGTTTTGATTGCAAGCAAGACTATGAGAAAACAACGATCAATATCAGCTAGGAAGGCTTGAAATTTCTTCACTTTCACCAATGATAGCCTTATTTAAATGTGAATCTGTAGAGACAGCTAGGTATCCTCTGTGCTAAATTACTACTGTGAGGTAGAGAAATATGTTCTGGCTGCAATATATTTTCTGTTTTCCAAGTAGGTGGATGGCAAGCAAGATTCATATGGAATGAGCATCAGTCAGTGAAAATGTAACCATCTGAGTCACAAAGAGGACAGATTAGGCTATTGCCATTAAAAAAAAGATCCTCCGCAAACATTAATATAAATCTCATAAATCACTGGGTTGTCAAGTGGGAATTGGAGAAAGAGACATGAAGATGACAAAAAATGGCTTTCAACATCTCTAATTTGTTTATTACTGTGGTAAAATACCACATTCAGCAGAAGTCCTGGAGAGGGATAGCCTCCACTGCAGTAAAAAATAAATGTTTAAGTCAGGAGGATTGATGATTCTTACTAGATGGTTATTATTTGTTATAGAATAAGATTACTGTACTGTTCACTGCAGCATTATTTTTCCAAATGAAGAAGACAGGCCCAGGGAGGACAGAAAGAAGACAGAATACCTAGCTTTCTCTACTTATATGTATATATGCATATATACACAGGCATACCTATGTAAATGAATGTCTATGCATAAGCTCTATAATTTCAGAAGGCAGAAGCTAATAGTCCTTACACCTTGACTTGGGGAGCATAGTTTTAGCCACAACAAAGTGTAGTCTTTACTTGGTTGCTCCCACCCTGTACTGTATAGTTTGGTCTCAACCAAGCTGACATGATCTCTTCATTGTCTGCTAAATTTTTTAAATTTTTCGTCCTATATTTTGTCCAGCCACAGACTTTTGCAGAATCTTTCAATTTCACAATTAAATTTTCTAGACCACAAAAAAAAACAAAGAGTAGTGTGGGAAAGGAGAGGAGGACTATATTAACCAAACAGCACACAGTTTCCAACCATGCCCGTTGGCGTGAGAAAAAGACACTTCTTCCTTCAGCTGTAGATCCTTTTTTCCCTCTGACAAGATTAAACTTGGTGCAGTGCTGAGGGCACAGCACAGGTCTCTGACTCCTGAGCAGACTCCATGCCTCCTGTGCCTCATGGGGACTTGGGGAGGTGAGTCATGGTGCATGAGGGTGGTCTTGTGGCATTTGTGTCTGCAGATGCAGGCCTAGGCGCTGGACGTTTGCTCAGCAGGAGCCCATCCTGTCTGACTCTTCCATGGCCAAATCCATGGTGTGTGAGTGTGGCTGCCTGGCCAGGCCTAGTGGAGAAGCACAGAGGGGCGTGGGTGCCAGCACACTGCAAAGAGAACATCAGGAGCAGCAGCGCTGTTTAATTAACTTAAACAAACTTGAATTGACTTTTTATGGGTGTTTGGCAACATTAGTGTTAATTAGGTATGCAATACAAGAAAACTGGTCTCAGAGCAGAAGTTTTACCAAACCCTAATATGCCATTACATCCTCCAGGATTAATTCTTTTTTTTTTCTCAATCCTATGAGCCACAAATGATGCTAATTAAATGGACACTTACCTCTTACCTTGTTTTCAAGAAGTAGTATGAGGTGGAGAAAATTAGGAATTCAATCAAGGTTTTACTTTTTTTTTAATGTTTTTTTCTTTTTTTTTTCAGTAACATTATGGGATCAGTTATAACTTTAATCAGTAAGTAGGTTGAACTACTAAGTTTCTGCTGTGAGAATGTCTTCTTAGGCCTTCTGTCTTCTTGTACTAATCAACTCCCAGATATGGAGCTGAGCAATGTGTTGCCAGTGAAAGCTCAAAAAATTTCAAGTTTATAATATTCTTGTTATTTTTTTCCCCGCCCCCCCCCCCCAATGGTAACAGCGGAAGAGATCCTCTCTGCCCCTAAAGAGATCATTTGCTGGTTTTTTAATAAATAAATTGGGAAGAAGAATGAAGAAAGAATTTTAGTCATAGTACATCAGGAGATGTGAGGATATATTCATCATGTTTCACCTGTTTGTGTGAGATGTGTTAAGGAATGCCTTAAAACTCCAATTGAAAACCACATATGCAGGGAAAAAGCAAAGGAAAAGAGAAGGGAAAGGGAAGGGGAAGGGANAGAAAATTAGGAATTCAATCAAGGTTTTACTTTTTTTTTAATGTTTTTTTCTTTTTTTTTTCAGTAACATTATGGGATCAGTTATAACTTTAATCAATAAGTAGGTTGAACTACTAAGTTTCTGCTGTGAGAATGTCTTCTTAGGCCTTCTGTCTTCTTGTACTAATCAACTCCCAGATATGGAGCTGAGCAATGTGTTGCCAGTGAAAGCTCAAAAAATTTCAAGTTTATAATATTCTTGTTATTTTATTCCCCGCCCCCCCCCCCCAATGGTAACAGCGGAAGAGATCCTCTCTGCCCCTAAAGAGATCATTTGCTGGTTTTTTAATAAATAAATTGGGAAGAAGAATGAAGAAAGAATTTTAGTCATAGTACATCAGGAGATGTGAGGATATATTCATCATGTTTCACCTGTTTGTGTGAGATGTGTTAAGGAATGCCTTAAAACTCCAATTGAAAACCACATATGCAGGGAAAAAGCAAAGGAAAAGAGAAGGGAAAGGGAAGGGGAAGGGAGAGGAGAGGACTACCTACAGCCATGACACAGTTCAGGGAAATGGCAGGAGATAGAAGAGTCAAGATTTTTTCAAGCCCTTATTCCATGATCAAAAGTATTGTCAAGTTTTTTGTTACTTCCTTTAAGTTTTTAAAGTGTCACGGACATATATATATCTGTGTCTGGGTGTAAAATATACACAAACACACACTGAAGCTCATTATTTTGATCCATACATCTCATAAACTTATACACATACATATATATGTGTGTGTGTGTGTGTGTGTTTATGTATACACACTAACAACATTCACCCTAGACAACAAAAAAGCAGGCAGAAAATCACATGTAGCCAGCACATGGTAAAATATATAAAATAGGACATAACCATGTTTGCTCTGCTCTGCTATTCATCATCCTAGTTTATTCTCAGGGAGGATATGAATTATTCATTTTTAAGTACAATAGGAAAACATTAGGTCTGTTTAATGGCCAAGAGAGATTTTCTAATGAAAGACTTGTGAGTTGTTCATTGTAATGAGGAACATTTGTACAAGAACAGGTATTAAGTCTGAGAAGCAGTCATAACTTCTTTTTTGACTGTGACATCCTGGGTTATGAAAACAGCTGCATTTCAGTTATGCATCAAGAAAATGAGAAGTGGGAGACAGCATTTTCTTTTTCTAAAATGGAAATGTCTGTGTAAATTAGCTCCCAACTAGTAAACCATACTGGCTATAGTCCTAATAACAGAGCAAAAAAAAGTGGATTGGAGAGCAGTTCCACCAGCTCCCCAAGGGTATGGAGGCAGCTGACAGAAAAGCTCTCCAAGTCACTTTCAGTCATTTAACAGCAGTCCTGGCTAACCAGGGAGGTCCCAGTAGACTGAAAGTTAGCCAGTGTGACACACCATCTACAAGAAGGGCAGAAGGAGAATCCAGGGAACTACAGGCCTGTCAGTCTGACCTCTGTGCAGGGAAGGTCACAGAGCAGATGATCTTGATGGCTATCCTGTGGCATACACAGAATAACTGGGGAACTGGGGCCAACCAGCATGAGTTTATGAAAGGCAGGTCCTGCTTGACTAACCTGTTCTCCTTCTATGACAGGGCACTTAGTAGATCATGGAAAGGCTGTGGGTGTTGTCTATCTAGACATTGGTAAAACATTTGGCACTATTTTCCACTGCATTTTCCTGGAAAAACTGGCTTCTGCTTTGTGTAATATCTTTATCAGTGACCTGAATGAGGGGACTGAGTGCACCCTCCATCAGTTTGCAGATAACACCAGTCTGAGTGAGAGTGTTGATCTGCTGCAGGGTAGGATCTGGAAAGGCTGGATTGATGGTCTAAGGCCAATTGTTTGAGGTTCAGTTAGGCCAAATACCATGTCCTGCACTGGGTCACAACAAACTCATGCATCACCGCAGACCTGGTGCAGAGTTGTTGGAAAGTTGCTTGGCAGAAGAGGACCTGGGAATGCTGGTCAACAGTTGCTGAATGTGAACTAGCAGTGTGCCCAAGTGGCCAAGGCCAATGGCCTGGCCGTATCAACAATGGTGTGGCCAGCAGGACCAGGGCAGCGATTGTCCCTCTGTACTGGCACTGGTAAGGCCACACCTGGAATCCTGTGTTCAGTTTTGGGCCCCTTGTTACAAGAATGACATTGAGATGCTGGTGTGTGTCCAGAGAGGAGCAATGGAGCTGGCAAAGGGTCTAGAGCTCAAATCTTACTTTAATTATATCTTCACAATATTAAAAGTTAAGCAGATCACTGGGCATGGAAAAAAATTCTCTCCTGTGTAATGAGGTGCTAACTTTCCCAGGTTGCCTGTGCAGACTGAGGTCTCCATGAAGGCAAATAATTAGACTAATGTGACTAACTCATGTTAATGAATGCTAAATTATGGGATTGATATAATTTAATTCCATTCAGTGGAACATTACTTCAGTCAATTCTGGCCAAGTTTAAGAATTCCCTGGATTTAGCTGTCTTTTAAAAACGACATTATAGATATAAAAGCTATATCCATTAACATTAATGAAAGTGTTAGGTCCAGGTGTCCATCTCTGCTGATCTTGCTCCTTTGAGTCTGCAGTATGTCAGTTAACCTTCTTCAACAGATCCTCTCTAAGCACCTGTCTTGAGACTCTCACCTTCCCCTGCAAGGCAGCAAGAAAGATGAGGAAGATGAGGCTGGAAGATGAGGCTGCACAAATGGGAAGATGTGCAGTTGCTGCGTGTTTGGCTAACTTGTGAGCATAGCTGAAAGCAGCAGCGTGAGATACAAGGGGACAGGAAGACGACACCTACAAAAGCTCTAGGATGAAGCTGACTTGTGGCCAAGGGCCAGCCAGATGTGGCAAGTATAGATGCTCAGTATTCATAGATGGAGATACCATTAAAACAAATTCTAATTCTAAAGTATAATTATAATTTATTCTATTTATGTATTATTAATATTAAAATTATAACTATTAAAAACTATAATTATTAATATTTATGTATTAAAATAAAATATAATTCTGTTTCTTTTATCTATGAGGCAAAAGGGGCCTTATTTGATTCTCATCTTTTTTTTTTTTTTTTAGTCTGGAAAATAATTTTCTCCTCCGCTGAAGACAGTTTATTTCAGACCAGAGCCAATCTTATGTCATTTGCTTGACTTATTGCTTTACATAATCTCTAATTCTAATGATCAGGTATTGTAATAATTAAGTACAATACTAATGCATGTATTGACCTGATTTGATTAATGAAAGTCATCTATTACATGATTTTAGATTTCTAATCTTCTCTTATTTAAAACTATGTAAGCCTAATAGGTGACAGACTTAGAGGCATGCTCCATTCAAATTTAAAAAGAAGTGATGCAGCTTCATTATCATTATGTGTAAGCAGAATTTCCTGTTCTGTATATTGGTTCTTTTGCCGTTATTTTATCGTGCTACCTTACATAAACTATGTTCTCAGTGTGACTGTAACCTGGAAGATCAGACAAGTCTAATTGAAATAACCTTCATGTACAACATAGAGATTGACATTCCAAAGAGACAAGGTGGCTTGCTGTACGATTCCTACACAAAAAGTCTATGTTTGTTCTTTCAGATTAAAATCTCTGACATTTTTGCTGGAAAGCCAACACTTTGACTGACTCATGTGATTATTAGGGTTCCACCAAATTAAAGCACAGGAGATATAAAATAGCAACAAAAGTTGTGTAGGTATTTCTGAGTCAGGAACTGCTTGTCTTCTCTGAAAAATTCTAAGGCTTGTCAATGAGTTGGGAAAACTTAGTGATACACATAACTGAATAAGTTAAGCCTAGTCTTAAGAAAAAAAATTCTAAAACTATTTTGAAATTATTTGACTTGCCCCTATACTCTCCTAGTTTTGTGTATTGTTTTGGTTGGTTGGTTGGGGTTTTTTGGATGGTTGTTTTTTGGGGGTTTTTCTTCAGTTGGTTTGGGTTTTGTCCGAAATGGGACATGTTCTAAATTGGAAGAAAGTTCTTAAAAACTCTTGTACATGTTTATATTTGACAAAACCTATGTATCACCATATAGCTTCAGGCATCCATTAAGTTCAAAAGTCATTGAACCATTTTTTTCATGCTAGTCACAAAATGCAATCTGTCACAAAATGCCCTGTAGTAACTACATCTAATTATGAGACTTGATTCTTTCTAATTTTGCTTGCTGCAATTGCTGTTTCATTGTCACAGTTCAAAGTATTTCTCAGTGGATTTTCAATACATAAATTTAGTTTCATCATATTGTCATATGCTCACTGGAAAGTGTCAGTCAAATTGTATCCAGAATTCTTTAATTGTCATTGCACTGTCTGTATTTTCTGTATTCAGAGGTATGCTTGTGAGAATGAGATGGATCCATAGGGAACTCTGCTTCTGTCTTAATTTCCTTTGATCACTCTGAGAAAAAAAGGAACATGTTAATTATGTAGTTATGTAGACTTGTAAACATGCCCTGTGTGCGTAAGTGAAGTCAAAGTCCAAGCCAGATGAAAGTATGAAGCCTAACACAAGGTAGCAGCTAAGTTACAGCATGAAGTACTGCAACCTTAATTTAAGCTGTTCTCCAAGACATTTGCAATCTTCCTGCCTGCTCAACTTCCTTGCCCATTTTCAGTGAAGTTATCAGTGTCCACCAGAACTTCCCCCTATTAATCTGAAACAATCCTAATGCATTGTTATGTTACACAGGTAACAGTCTGGATGGCTGCTGTCTGGATAAGCTGTCTCTGGCATCTGTGTGGGCAAGAAGGCATAGTTAACATTTATGTTGGTCTGTAAAACTGCATTTAAATAAGTGCTTTCTATTTTGAAAAGTGGTGCAAAATATGATACAGTGAAATAGAAAGGGAAAACCTACACATTACTGAAAAAATCTTGTCTCAAAATGGCCTCAGAATGATTTTCTGGTTAGGTCAATTTAAATGTGTGCTCTGTGTTTTGGGCAGAAGTTCTCCACTCCGTATTGAAAAAAGCAAGTTTCGCTGTGACCAAGAATTATTTGGATCTACAAGTACAGGTTGTAAAGTAGATGCAGAAATAAGTGAGTTGTAGAACTTCTTCAGAACACATTATGAAACCTGCACTGCCTTTACTGTGTCTGATATGCTAAGTAAGGACGAATTTATAATTGTTTAATGAAATCTTCCTATTAGCATGTTACACTGTTTACTTTTCCTTTAAACAAGGAACAGTGTTTGATTAAACTTGTAGTTCTGATAATGATTATAGTCATTTACATGCAACAATAATCACATACCTTTCTTAGAAATCTCCTGATTACAATAAAATTAGTATCATCCCCAAGTGGTTTAAAGTCACTTACTGAGACATGGAATGTCCCCACAGTTTGCTGGAAATTTGTCTGAAAGTGAGAAGTTCTAGAAAGAAATTAACGAGATCACTTTTGCAATACTGGAAGAAGACACATTTTTCTGTTCCTTTTTTTTTTTTTTTGCTGAAAGCCTTATCTTTCCCTCTGTTTTACTGGCAATGACTAGTTCACCTGAACTTCCAAATACAACAACAATCCAAAAGAACAAAGCTAAATGAAGAAGAGTTTCAAAAATACCACTAGAGGAAAAATATTCTCTTCATGTAGCGGCTTCAAAATACTGTCCAGTAATTACTGTGGCTGTGTGAAGACAGTCCTTGTGCTGCTCTTCTGTCCAGTAAAACAAGAAAATTCTACCTAGCATTCTTAAGCTCATTAGTAAAATATGTGAATAGAAATCTCATGGCTTTTTCCTTTTCTTTCTACTTTTTTGTTTAGACAAATGGCAAACAAGCAAACAGAAGAAGAAAAATAAAACAACAAAGAGCTGACAGATAGACAAGCAATGCTGAAAGCCATTGAATTTAGCTTCCTCTGACAAGCTATTTTGATGTTCATTGCAGAAAATGTACGAGACCTGCAAAGAGAGGAATACAGCTCTCAAAATGAATGCCACAGAAACCAGAGTAAAGGCAGGCATGGAAGTCTGAATCTAAGTATTTGAAATGTGGAGTTTTCCTCAACTATGAGAAATCATGATTTAAAATAACCTGTTGTTTTATGAATATGAACAGTGTGTGTATAGGAAAATCACCATAGAAAGCTACACAGATTTTAACGATTCAGATTTCTCATGTAACAGAACTTGTCTTAGCAATATGAAGGAGCTAGAAGTGGAAATTGGTCTCTACCATTAAGAAGGAATATATGAATCCCTGTGAAAAATGTTTTAAAATACTGTCTTCTTGAGTCTCTTTTTTCAGTATTAAGGAGTGCTAAAATAAAGTGTTTTCTGTCTTAACAATTTTACATAACCCTGTCATACAGAAATGGTCCCATGCAATGTAATAGCTTTATTTGTGCTATTTTATATGTGAAAGATTTATAACCTTTGTCTTTCTGACCTTTCTAAAGAATCCCTCAAAAAAGGCCACAGGTCATATACATTCACAAGCTCTAGTCAGAATTTATCTAAGTGTTTGGTTGCACCTGGAACTATAGATTTTAATATTGTTTTATTTCTAAGGCTTATGTCCTCACCTTGTGCTGCACAAGACATGCAGCATGGCTTAATCTTTAATTTAGTTTATTTTGAGTAATCCCTTTTTAGTTCTCAGATAATTAGCAAACACAATGTAACAATCTTTCTATTACAGAAAGAGGTCGTACTTTAAAAGAAGTTAATTGTTAAATGGATTATCTGGTTCTGGTAAATGCAAAATGGGAGTTTGAAGAAGGTTCCAAGTCATGGTAGTGATGAGTTTTGTAAAAACATTCCAAACAAGGTGAGAAGGAAACTTGACCAATACTGAGAAAACAAAAGAAATGAAGTAGTTGCTTAAATAACAGGAGAATGACCTCTGTAGCCCCAAAGGACCCTTATACTTAGTGTATTAGCAAAAAGAATTGCAGCATATATATACATTTTTAAATTTATTATTTGCTTCTAATGGGACTTTGTCACAAGATTAGAGAAGAGTGAATTTTGACCACTAGTTCTGTGTGGTCAGAAAGAGAGGCAAACAGTGAGACCTTGAAAATAATTTTCTGTAGTTGGCTTAAGTGCTCTCAAGGCTGGGGTCTGAGATTGTAAGAGGTAAAGAATGAAAGGAGTGAAATTATATCAAAGAATATGTATATTTTTTGTGTCATTAATAATTAATGTATCTGTAGAGGATAGATGCTGGATAATATGCAAAGAGAGAGTATTTTTAACTCCTCTGCTTCAGGACATCATACTGTTTCCTAGTAGAAGTCAATATGCCTTTCCAGTTGATTTACTCTGCTGAACAGGTACAAAGTGAGATGAGGATCCAGTCTTGTTTCTCTGATTTCCAAAGTAAAATTTCATGATCTCTGAGTAAAAACTAGAGTTAATTAGGAAACCAATGAGACAACGTAAGATATTAAACATCTACCTGCAAGAATCTGATACCCATTTCCGAAAAGACTAAGGAGATCTTGCCTTGAATTATTTTGGTCCAACAGCTTTTAAAAATGTGTGCTAAGCACCATTCCCTCATGCATTCCTGTCTGGCCACAGGACAAAAGCTTTCCACCTGTGTGGATGCTGGGTATCGGAAACACTGTTCTGTCCCACGTACTTTACCAAATGTACTGCCAAGAACTTGGGTAACTTCATCTGCTCATTGCCCAGCCTGACCTAGACTCCTGTTTGGGATATGGACACAGGTTTTGTTTCAGAAAAGAAGCCTCAAGTGGGAGAGAATAGGAATTTCTGCAGACCTGTTGTTTTTTCCAAAACATGAAGGCAAACAGCCATCCTCCACACCATTCAGTTGGAATGCTGTGCCTCACATCTACTTCATGTCCTGCCCCCCTCCCTTTTGTGAGTAAATGTCAGGGGAGGTTGCTCACACCTCAAACATTTTATAAAAAATCATGAAGTATGGGTAGATCAATCAAAAAGTTAAGTTCTTACAATTTTTAGGCTTTTTTCCTCAAACTCACCGCACCAAATATTTTCAGCAATAAAAATTACTTTTGATTCCTCAAAATTTCAGTATAAAACTGCAGAGATATATTGTAGCATAGTTTATTAAAATTTAGCAGTGAAAGAACAGTTTGATGATGTTTTTCATATCTCTTACATCAAAAATAACATCTCTTGAAGGCTTTTCTATTCTTCAAGCTGTATATTTTAAACTTTGTGGTATACTACCAACATTAGTCATCTTCCTTGAAACTAATAAAGGAAAGAGTGATGGTGAATTATAATTCTGAGCTGCAATTGTTTAATTTAATAAATGAAAATCAATTATTTTAGAAATATCAGATGTCACATTACATTTGTTTCATTGTATTAATTTCCATTAAACTGAGTTGACTTCAGATCATTTTAATGATTCTTCCCCTCTGGGCAGACTGTCATTTCAATCACTTGGAGATAGACTTTTTTCCAATTAATTTTAAGACAGTTTAAAAAATACACTTTAAAAAGAAACAATATGAAAGAGGGTGAGAGATGAAAAAATATTTGGATTAAAGCCTTGATTTTGAGTAACAGGTATGATATCTACTACAGAATTCAAATCAGTTTGGCTTGTAACATATATACTATTGCTACCAAGGGCTTGTATGCCCCTTCTGGAGAAAGAAAAGCCTAAATTATGGCAAAATCCTCACTTCTTGAATGTTCTTATTTCACTGTATTATATAGACACTGTTCACACAGGAATGGCAGCCAGACATGCTGTAGGAGGTATAGTTCCTTGAGAAGTTTCACCCCTTAATACATATGTTTTTAAGGGTTGTTAGTTAAAGGTGCCATTGGTATTCTAGAGTTTTTTCTCCTGCTGAAGACCTAGGACTTCCTTTCATCCTTCCAGACTGTTCATTGATCACTTGCTTATCTGGCATCTCATAAAGATTTACTTAGAGTCAGCAACAGTGCTGGCCCTCTAGGACATGTAGCCAGTCCTATTGATCTTTGAATATCAGAGTAATGAAAAGATAAGATTGCATTTCTTTTAAAGAATGCCATTCACTGCTGTCACGTGAAAAGGAGGGGCAGAAATTCAAAGATTCCTTGTCCCACCCGTATTAAAATAAAGTTATTAGCTATAATTGCCCTTGGAATAACCAAAGCTTTATGAACCCAGCACTGCCTGTTGACTCTGGACAGAACACAGGCTGGAAAGATTTTTGACCTTCCTGTGAGGACCACACTTTAGCCAGGGAGAGCTTGTTAGCTATAAGCATCTTTAGAACATTGAAGTCTTATGAGCCTGTCAAACAATAGACAGCACACAGATTGGAAACGTCTTCAACCTCTGCTATGAGACCACACTTAATAGCCAGGGAGAACTTTCTCTATGAAGATATTAGCTATAAGCATCCCAGAACATCGAAGTCTTATGAACCTAATACTGCCTGTCAAACAATGGGCAGCACACAGTTTGGAAGGGTCTTCAACACTCTGCTGTGAGGACCACACTTAATAGCAAGAAAAGAACTTTCTCCACAGCAGGTCTTAAAATAACTCTTATTAATACAAGCATGTGACAGTTACTGTGGGGTTTTTGTTGCTGGTGATAACATTTAGCTGCATGATTGTATTTTATTGATGATCAAAAACCCCAGGAGAAACTAGCACAAAACACATTCTACAGAGACAAGCCCTCCAAACTTAAGTTTCAATACAGCAGTGTACCCCCCATGAGAGACAACTAACAACAAAACCCAGAAACACAACAACCTAAAACACAAATCTAGAAACTCCCCTGGTAACACAGAGCAACACCTCCTTCTCTTTAACACAAAGCAAAAGGAAAAAATATAGATGTTTCTCATTAACACACATGCTAAAAAAGAACTACACACTGTAAAGGAACACAACTAGTATATAAAGTAAGACATATACCTAGTAAGTTGTGAAGTGTAGCAAAACACAGCTAGTAAATAATAAATATGGTGCCTATTAAGTAAAGATATAGCCAAGTGAAATTAGTATCAATGTAGCTTTGAGGTAGAAGTGAAAGCATATTATAAGGATATAAGGTACTTTATAAGGTACAATGTAACAGGCACAGTATAAGATATAACAAAGAATGGATAAAGTAAACAGGTATTGTAAGAGAGTAAAGTATGAGATGTGGAATATCAAGTATAGAGAGTACACAGTTTTCTCACCTCTACGTTGTTCAAAGATGTGGGAGGAGACAGGGCAGCTGCTCTCAGCTATCTCCACAGAGGCGATGGCATTTCTCCCCTGTTTTTCCTCATGCCCAATTGCTTTTATATTTTTTTTTTTTTTAAATCTTAGGTGGTTTGGGAGGCTTTAGTTAATAATTGGTTTTGGGGTGATAGACAGATGACCATGACATAGGTCTGAGGGGCTCCTTATGTTCCCAGAAGATTTTTGCAAAGCAGGGCCACGTCATCTCAACACTCTGCCCCCTTTGTTAATCTTGTAAGTCTGGCTTTAGCACCTTTGGAAAGCCACTGGGATGTCTTTGTCCTCTGACAATGGTTCTGGGAGCATCCTTCCAGGGGGCTGAGGCATTTTCCCTCAACTCATCAAGAGTTTATCAGGGCAATCACCTCACAACTGCTATTCTTATTTCTCACAAAACAAAATACATACAAATGACTTTGCCCCACCATTAACAGGTGAACAATATTTCAGCCTTCTCCTTTTCTATGTAGAAGNTTTTCCTCATGCCCAATTGCTTTTATATTTTTTTTTTTTTTTAAATCTTAGGTGGTTTGGGAGGCTTTAGTTAATAATTGGTTTTGGGGTGATAGACAGATGACCATGACATAGGTCTGAGGGGCTCCTTATGTTCCCAGAAGATTTTTGCAAAGCAGGGCCACGTCATCTCAACACTCTGCCCCCTTTGTTAATCTTGTAAGTCTGGCTTTAGCACCTTTGGAAAGCCACTGGGATGTCTTTGTCCTCTGACAATGGTTCTGGGAGCATCCTTCCAGGGGGCTGAGGCATTTTCCCTCAACTCATCAAGAGTTTATCAGGGCAATCACCTCACAACTGCTATTCTTATTTCTCACAAAACAAAATACATACAAATGACTTTGCCCCACCATTAACAGGTGAACAATATTTCAGCCTTCTCCTTTTCTATGTAGAAGCCTGCTTCCATTTTACTCTAGAATACCTTTTTCTGAAGTACGAAAGCCCACAGCCAAGTTTTTAGGTCATGAGTACCATGCAGCATTGCCAACTCTGGTCTCCAAAATCT
Source organism: Sakesphorus luctuosus (assembly GCA_013396695.1). Classification (NCBI taxonomy): domain Eukaryota; kingdom Metazoa; phylum Chordata; class Aves; order Passeriformes; family Thamnophilidae; genus Sakesphorus; species Sakesphorus luctuosus. The sequence continues at coordinate 397,927 of VWZD01013252.1, forward strand.
GCCTCTGAGACGCTTGAGCTACCCATACCTCCTCTCCATCCAGCTTTCTTGCTGAACCACGACACTTCTCTTAAGGTTGGAAGAAATATTTTTTCTGTGAATAACTACCTTGCAGTCTGTCATTTTTAGTCCCTGTACGTTTTCACCCTTCATCTCTCCAAAACTTTATAACTCTAGTCTGAGATTAGAATGCATCTGCTTGTTCCTATAGGACCCAATGAATAAGACTTTCTGCATTTTTCTCAGGGACATCCCATGGGATGATCCATGATCTGCTGTTTGATCTCCAGAGTCTTCTCTGGGAAAATTAAAAAAAAAAAAAAAGACCATGAGAAATGCCATATAACCTTGAATTATACCATCTGTCCTTATCCCAGCTCTACTAGTTTGGCACCAGCAGCAGCACCTTCCAGAACTGTTCAGACTTTGACACCAGAAATTAATTAGAAGCTTTGCCAAGCATGTTTCCCAAGCAAAGCTTTCAAAGAAAGCAACAAAATCATTGCAGAGTGGACGACAAGGAAGTTATGAGTCACTCACCTCTCCTTTCAGTAAGCTGAGTATTCCCAGCAGAGTACTGCTTTCAACTTCACTTTTCCTGTTCACTCTCCTGTCAAAAGAGGAGCTATTCTAAACCTCTGCAATAGTCTGGGAAAAGGAAGTGGCTGGAGGAAAGGGCCAAATTAGGGAATTCTCCAAAGGATGAGGATCACATCCATCCTGTGGTGCAAATATGTTTGGTGCCAGGGTAAGTAATCTCTGTATCAAAGTACACAGGATTCCTATGCTTTAATTCCCCTGTACTATAAATACCTTGCTACTATATACTTTCAAAGGCAAAACCACAGGAGTTGTGTACTGCCATGATTTATCATTTCACAATGCTGCTGTGCTGCTGTCTGATATTAGACCTGTTGCCACCAAAGAAAGTTTTTCTTTTTATTTCTAAATTTCTGTGTAAAGGGACAAAGAATACGTCTGTTTACATGAAAAGAACATGGTATGCTGTGTTCCTTGTAGATATTTAACCCTGTCCAGACAAGAAAGCTTCCCCTATTTTCACCAGAAAATAATTTATGCAGACAAAATGGACATAGAAATGAAAATGTTCATATAGTACTTCAATACTCCTTCTTTCACTTCTCCACTGCAAGCACGAAATGCATTGAAACAGAACATGTTGCTTTCTATTCCATATATTCTTGCTAAAAGTAATGGCAACAAAATGAAGTACTGGTATAAAAGCTATGAGGAATAACTAATATTAAGGAAGGAAAAATGTTGCTTAATGTTTATGAGGTTTTTAACACTGGTTTCAGTAATACAAGACTATTATTTCTGTGTAAAAATGACACTAAGTAATTTAAATGCCCATTTTATTGTCTTAAACTGGTCTTAATCTAATAATGGCAAGTAAAAAATCCACGATGGTGTCTGCACTTAGTAGTTTAGAGTATTCACACATGCCATATGCTTGATAGGTTTTAATTACGAGTCAGAAGTGGACCTTAGAGTAATAAAATATTATTCTTCTGAATAGGAAGTTGTTCCTTTCCCTCTGCCTTTTTGATTTCTTCCCTTTCCTATTTTTGTTAAATTGATTTTTTATTCTCATGACCCAAATGGTAAATGACAGCAAATTTTCCTATCTCTGAAAAAAATTACTTCTAATAAGATTTAAAAGGTTTAAGAAGTACTGGTCTACACCTTTCTCCCATTCAGGCTTATCACTGTATAAGCTTATTAAAGTCTGAATAAAAGACTTACTAACTTGAATTAATGTCCCTTTATGAAATGTTTGAGTTTCTTTTCTCTTCCTTTTCTACCATATGCTCTCTATTTTTTCTACTGGGACAATGATTCCAGTGAATCCATTGTATCTCACAATAGCAGGGCATTTTCTGCCTTTAAAGAATGTAATTGCCTTCCAAATGAAGTAGTGTGTATTGCAATATATTTAGTTACAGCAGTATAGTTTACCCAAATGTGGAAGAGAAGAAAAAAAAATGACTCATTTTTCTAAAGGCTTTTTGTATTAAAACCTTGCATAAAGAGTAACCTAGGTCATTAATAGCCAAATCCTGTAAAGGTCATCAGTACTGAAATAACTTCCAGACTGAAATTCAGCTCATGGTCTTTGATACCTGAGCTTCCAGTCCTGCCTTGGACAGGATCCACAGCAGTGTGAGGAAAGCATCTCAGATACTAGTCCATGCAGTCTCTTTGAGCCTGTTCCTGGCCCAACGGTTTTGTTCAACTTCTACAAAAGACCAGATGGCTTTTTCCTCTGAGCCTAGTCTGTAGCCTGGCTCAGAAAGAATCGCAGAATATGCTGTTGAAAGGGACCCATAAGGACAGAATCATCCTTAAGCACCATGTGCCTGAGAGTATAATCCAAATGCTTCTTGAACTGTGGGACCACTGCCCTGGGGATCCTGTTCCAGCACCAAACCACCCTCTGAGTGAGGAACCTCTTTCTAATATCCAACCTAAACCTCCCCTGACACAACTCCAGGCCATTCCCTCTGGTCCTGTCACTGGTAACCACAGAGAAGAGATCAGTGCCTGCCCCTCCCCTTCCCCTCAAGAGGAAGTTGCAATGAGGTCTCCCCTCAGCTTCCTCTTCTCCAGGCTGAACAGACAAAGTGCCCTCAGCTACTCCTCATATAGCTTCCCCTCAAGGCCCTTCACCATCTTTGTTGCCCTCCTTTGAATGCTTTCAAATAACTTAATATCTTTCTTATATTGGGGTATGCAAAACTGCTCATAATATCCAAGGTGAGGCTGCCCCAGTGCAGAGCAGAGAAGGACAATCAATCACCTCCCTCGTCTGGCTAGCAATGCTTTGCCTGATGTTCCCCAGGACATGGTTGGCCCTCCTGGCTGCCAGGGCACTGCTGACTCATGTTCAGCTTGCCATCAATCAGGACCCCCAGGTCCCTTTCCATGGCACTGCTTTGCAGTGTTTCATTCTCCAGTCTGTACATGTCTGGGGTTGCCCCATCCCAGGTGCAGAATCCAGCACTTCTTCTTATTGAACTTCTTACGGTTGGTGATTGCCCAGTACTCTAATTTGTCGAGGTCACTCTACAGGGCCTCCCTGCCTTCCAGGGAGCCAGCAGCTCCTTCTAGTTTTGTGTTGTCTGCAAACTTGCTTAGTATCCCTTCCAGTCCTGTGTCCAAGTCATTTATAAGGATGTTGGAGAGCACTGGGCTTGACATTTGCTCATGAGTAGAAAGTTTTAGGTCCCTGTGTTTGATCCTGTTGCTATTTATGAATTTTACACCGAATCAGAGCAGCTGGCAATTCCAAGCAAAAATATTCAGATCTGTCACAAAATTTTCAATGTAAGTGAGAAGATGAAACATGGTGTTCCTGGATTCATGGAGAACTAAACTGCTACCTGAACTGATAAACACATTTTCATAAGTACAAAATCTGGCCTATCATTACACTTAAATACTTGATGAGTCTGAAAATAAGGAGTCAATGCAACAAGTTATTCATAGTATATTCAAGATACTAGAGGTAAGTGCTCTTTGTATAAAAGGAGAAGTTATATCTTTCAGCAAAAACCTCCTCTGAAATACAAAAATTTAGGAATAAAATTAATTCTGAGATAAGAGAACAAAGATAAGTATACATATATATTCTATAAAATATTATTTTCTTACCCCTAATAATTAATGTGATTTTCATAACAATGTCTACAGCTTAGTAGGAAATTTTTGGAGTGCAAGGGCTAATTCTAACAAGCTGTTTAGGTCAAATAAAGTCACACATTAAGTACTTAATTCTATAACATAATTCTATAACTTATTTATTTATTGCCTGCTCATTGGAATTTCTCAGATATTTATGACTAGGTTAAGTGATAGCAGGGAATTAACTTAAGACCTATCAAAGAACCATTTCCTCTGGTTTTCCTCAACATCTCCCAGCCACATTTCCACATAGAGACACTTCCTCGTTATGTGAACAATGATCAGCCTCTTAAAAGAAATTTATTTTTCCTTTTCCCTGTGACTACTCACAATCTCTTACTAATATCTGCATTTATTACTGAGCTGAAATTTTAGAGGATGAGCTGATCCCTCTATGCTCTGACTCTCCCTGCAGGACTCTCTGACTAGGGAGTTAACTCAAATTCCACCTGGAATAGGTGAATGTGAGCTGTGCTCCCACTGCAGCTGTACTCCACCTCAATAGCCATACCTGAAATCTTTTGTGATTGAAACGTTTTTGTTGAATTTCACAAATAACAAAAGTTGGCATTGCTCATTTACCTTCATCAGTTACCAAAAAAATCCAATTTTTAACTGAACACTTAGTCTGATACTGAGCGTTTCATATCAAAAGGGCTATTATTTATTGAATATAAAATTTCTTTTTCTGTTAATTCCACTTTCCTTCCTCACTTTTTGTATTGGTTGCATGACTGCCTGTCTGTCTTAGTTGTCCTCAGCAGGTCCAGGATTTTGTTTCTGTTTCCTGTTTGGATGAGGGATCAAGTACTCCTGACATTTGTGCTTTCAAATTCAGGGTATATCGTCAATGTGTGTTCATTCAAGTGACTTCAAAGTTCTCTTTACATAAACATTCATGCGTATAAAATTCAGCTATGGAACCACAACACAATAGATTCATGAGAAGGATTTGAATAAATTTATTTTAAATGAATATTCATAGATACTTATTTTTCCCTATTTGACTGGTAACTGTATACAAAGAAAATAAAATAACTAGGACAGAGATTGAAAAGAGGGGAAAAAATTAAAATATTATAGACTCAAGGGGAAAATGTAACAGCATTAAACGCTATATAGTTTAAAATACACCTTTACTGGAAAAGCATTATTCTGAGGCACTCCTTTGGACAGAAAACAAAAATATGGCCAGACTGACAATACTGTTGGATGCTTCCAGCATATGCTAATTTTCTGTGAGTTTGACTCTGGAGTTATATGGCTGCATTTCATTTGGTTGTACACAGGTAAATATAACCTTAACAACATAAGTAATCCTTAATACAGAGGATTCAAACTTTGTAGCGTAAAAAAAATTTTAAAGGTAGTGTTAGTGTTTACAGTGAGATAACACCAGCTGCTCATTGCAAAAAACAAGAGTGAGATGCAGAAAGGATATTCCTCACAAGACATCCAGGTTCAAGCAAGAGCAGGAGCATTCAGAAATATTAAACACTAGTAAAGCTTTAAGTTTTATTGGACTCTGTAGAGTAATGGACTGGCAAATACTTTTTAGTTTCAGATACCTGCTAAAAATCTCTGCTTTGAAGAGATTTAAATGTTTAAACTCAAAAATAAGCCTCTCCTGTGTAGCAATGTTTATACAGAAAAATAATATGTTTCATTAGAGCAACTAATATAGCTAAAGCTTTCAGGCATATAAGGATTTTTTCAGGTCTTAAACAGAAGAAACACATGTCAAACTTAATGCACATGAAGAAAAATTGTTCTTACTTTAAATTTATTTATGCTAACTTTTTTTTACAGTGCCTGAGTACTTTCCCATTTGAAAGTTTGGAAGTAGCAGATGAGCACCGGTAAGACTGATCAGAAAAATTGTGTGCGTGCTCTTGTCAGGGAGGCTGGGATATTCACAGCAGAGCCGTCCATGAGGACCCAAGGGAACACCTCCAGTAGCTCAACCCGTGACCACAATTTCATGACAAGGTAAGCTAGTGAAATGCATCCTGCTCTGCCTTTCACCACTGCTGCGGCTTGCTTGACATTGCAGTGAGGCAGTTCAGAGCTTAAACTAGCAGAAAGCTAGACACTGGGCTTATTTCATTCTTATGTAAAGATTTTGCTGTTGAGATCTAAAGCCATAAAGAAATTTTGACCTTAAAAAGTATTCATAAATCTCTGCATTTCCTCTGTTGAGACATGTAGAAAAAAGAAGTTTCTTATTCATAGATATAGGGTAAGAAAAGGAGCCTGCTTCACAAATGAGTAATTTAAGAACAACAACAAAAACGATGTTCAGAAAAGGTTACTATGGAAGCAAAGTCTAAAGAGCTACAGTTTCCTACAAAAATTCACTACACTTCTCAACTTGTAAAAGAAGCAGAAATAAAGCTGAAGGGTTCCAGTCATCTCCAGTTTTCAAAATGCTTTATAAATCTCATATTTTTCCTTACTTTATAGGTGGTATACAAGAGATGGATAAGAATTCAGTACTTACTTGAGATTATATATTAGATAAACATTGAAATGGCAGATAATATTCTTTAGACCCCAGTGTCCATACCATTGACATATGGATCAGGAAAATGAATACCTTGAATGAGATGAGGTCTCTTTGTGACTAAGAATTCAACTGTCTGTATAAATACATACATGTGCCCACACTCTGGGTCTCTTGTAAACTACCTATATTTAAAGGAAAAAATGACCCTTTACCTTTCTCCAGATTTTCTTTATCTTTGACATGAGCTCCTGAAATATGTATGTTGAGTTTTGTTCTGTAATATTATACATACTGTTAAGCTGACTAGACTAAAAGCCTGCTCTTTTGAAGTTTCTTATTGTAAATTAGTCCATTATAACTTGGGTTTGCCCAGAAGCAGAAACCTTACATCTGATATATATCCCCTATACTATTTTAAGGTAACATATATCTGGCTAACATAAGGGTCAAAAGAGTCTCCTCTGTCAAGTTCTGTATCCTTCTTTCTCTAAGAAGCTGCAGAACTTCTTTGTATCACTCTATGCCTTAGTGACAGACACCTTCCAAAGGGTAAGAGATGATGAACATCAGTTAAATTTTAAGGAGAGCAGCAGAAAACATCGAGTCATTTTTTCTGCCACACACATGTAGCAAGCTGATATCTGTTCTTACTATGCAAAAAAGACAAAATGCCACGTAGATTTTCTTTCTTAGAAGAAGAAAGAGTGTGTTAGATTTGATAAGATCACTTGTAACTTTTAATATCTGTCTACTGTTGAATGAGCTTGTCTTAGCAGTGGGAAGGCTATGATAAAATCACAAGAGTAAACATCTTTGCAGAACATATGAAGGATTGTGGGAATCACAAATTGTTCTTCTATCTGAATGTGAAATATTGTTTCAAAAGTTGGAAAATACAATAATAAATGGACAGCAAAAAATCTCAAAAAAAGGAGAAAGTATTAGTACTGTATGCAATTGGATTTTTGGACATTTTTCTTGATGAAATCAAATTACAGACCTCCAACTTGTAGTCTGCCCTGGCAAGCTGGTTCCTCCTGCTGAATGCAATAGTTTTGGTACCTTTCTAAGTTATTATACTTTACATCTCTGTGTTGCCTGGGTAAGCCTATTACTTTCTCAACAGTTTAAATAAAGCTGTCTTCCTTTACGGGTACATAGAATTGTTTGAATCTCAATAGTCATCATTCACTTGCAAATTCAGTTAAAATGTTATTCATAACTCTTCCATGTCCCATGGTGTTAAAACTAATCTTAACATTAGCCTCTCTAGTATTTTGCTGCCTACTTCATACAGGCTCTGTGACTATGAGCTTTTATTGCCCTTCTGTTTCCATATCATGAAAATTATAGTACACTTGTTGAAGATGATTCAGACTCACACAGAGGTAAAGCTTTTGTGAGGCTACTGACTTTAAGATTCAAGCGGATGGAGTAAATGCCTTCTTACCCATCCAGCTGCTATTCAATTTGTCAGATGTAGCTTCCCAACACTATCACAGAAGCCACGTCATCCTATTCTTTCTATGCATGACACAAAACTAGAGATGAAGCAGAACCAAGCAGCAGCTAAGCAGAAAAGGATCTGCCCTGTAAGATCAGTGCATGGCCCTCAGGCAGCAATGGTTGCCTAATGAAGAGACAAGAGGGAAGACTCTTGTTCTCCAGGGTTCCACAGCCTTGCATCAGGAAGGGGGAAATCTGCCTCTGCTAGGGGGTTCTGACACATTCCTGAATGCTAGTGCTAGCACAATTTATGCTCAACAGAAAGTCATCTGATTTCTGTGTGCCCTCATTTCCCTCTCTGCAAACAGGCTGGATTACTCTCTCTTGCCAGTGACACCTCTGACACTGAGTACTCTCACTTAATCTTAAAAAAAGGGATGCCATCTATTACTGGTAGTGAAACTTTCTTGAGGCCTTCAAGCAGTCCTCACATTTCTGCCAAGAAGCTGAAGCCTCAAGCAGACCCCTCTACTCTGCTTCCCACAAAAGCTGGGATGCCAAATTTTTCTCATCTCTGCTTGAAGCTTTTAGCATCTGCCTTTTTCATTTTCATATGAAACAAAGCAATTCAGGTCATGAAAGCATTTGATGTTTGTGTTGCTGAGCATCTGACAGTTTTACACTGATCATTATAAATTAGTTTCCCAGTCAGTGAAAACAAGGCAATACTATTTAGGTGAGGGAATAGCAGATGCACTACTGCACTAACTCCTACAGCTGAATAACATATAAGCATACTTAGTTTAAGAAAGCATTTTGGACACATTTCAGGGATCAAAGTTTCTGTGGTACTAAATAGAATTTATGCTTATTTTTATTCTGCAGTCTGTTAAAAACACATTAGCAGATTCTTTTCCATTCCATTGGGCATATGACTTATAAAATATTTGGGTGCCCAAAAACTACAGATGAAATTTCCAGTATTTATAAGTTGTTCCATTCCCCATTATCTCAAAATATTGTGAAATATGTAGACAGATGGAAGTCTCTTAGTTTTTGGCTCACTATCTTAAGCTTGTGTGAAAATGAATGCTAGCCAGGCTCAGTTATTTCACTTAGACATTACCCCTCTTCCACTGGTGAAGTGCAAAAGTGTTTTCAAGGAGAATTAACTAACTGTGAGCATAGATTTGGCCAAATGCACAGACTAAACCCTTTTAATACCTATCACAAGCAAATCAGCATGAGGAATTTCACATTTGACTCATAAACAGCATTACTGATTTGTTGTAATACAATTGCTATTATGCTCACCGTATTAAAAAAAAAATTATATGAGTCCAGACTGAAGGAAAGTCTTTTCTCAGTGTGGGACAAATTCTTTTTATTTTTTAGAGAAAAAAGTATTTTTATGCATACTGAGCATTTCATTGTGTCTTTTTTTTTAAAAAAAAGAGTATTGTGAAAGCATAAGTGGTTTGATAGTTTGATAATTTTTGAACATTTTTTCAAAATACTGGATACAATTTTGAGAAGCAAGAAACAATGAGAATTTTATCATTGATGGCATAAGTGAAATTCTGACATTCTGGAAATTCATAGTTAAAACAGTCGTGTTTACACTATTGCACTTAGAAAAGAAGAGTATCCTACACTTGATGTAAGATAAACATTTGGGAAATGTTCTGTCTATTTTGAGACACTATCTTTTCCTTTCAGAACATAATGTTCTGGTTATTGATTTTGGTTATCGCTCTGCACTGACAATTTTTAGCTGAAATAGATTTTCAAAAATTGTTTGTCTTTGATCAGTCTTAGGTAATAGATGGGATTAAAAGGAACTTTTGTGCATCTTTTCTCTTTTGTATTCACTTACACAGCATCATACAAGATATTTGGATAATAGCATTGATTATATAAACCTGGAAACTTTGGACTTTTCCCTCCTTTAAGTAATGATGTTCTTGTTGACTCACCAGGGGCCTCATGGGTCTTTGCCACTTTTATACAAAATTCAAAATGTTCCAAATACTCCATTGTTTTATTTAAAATTCTGTGAAAAAAAAGTGGAAATAGCATTACTCAGGTTATTCCCAGACCACCTAATTTAAAGAAAAAAAAGTCAATTTACCTAGCTTGAGGTCAGTCCTCTAGTGTAAACAGAGATTAATGGCTTTTATTTTGTGCTAGCTCTGAACAACTCTGGATATTTCTGGAGCCAGGGGATGCTCCATGGAAACCCATTACATGCTAAACATTGTCAGGCCAGGAAGCAGGTTTTCCCTTGGCAGGCCAGTGGTGAAAATAGCCCTTGGGGTACCACGAGAATGTGCAGAAGATGAAGAAGTAGACTCATGGATCCTTTGGGATACAATTTTCATTTCTTTCCTCAGAAGTACCATAATTGTGGGGGGAGAATTGTCCCTTTGAAGGACATTATTTAGTCATTACCATGACAGCTATCAAAAATTAAAATACATTTGTTTAGCAATTAAACAGGACAACTGCAAAAAACCTTCATTTGGGAAATCAACTAGAAAGCAATTAGGCAGGACCAGAGAAAGGACACGAGTCCCTTTCAACTCATTTGTTGAGTGATTTGGTAACAACCAAACCTTAAGTAACAGCTACATTGCACAGACAAAGAGAATAAAAAAACCCTGAACCCTATAATAACATTTGAAGTAAATCACTAAACCGGGACCAGTTCTGTGCACGCTGTGCCTCACCTAAAAAATCCACGGCACAGGCTCGAAGGGCACACCCACGTGGGGAGAGCCCTGCCCAAAGCTTCTTTTGTGAAGATTGGCCATTATAAATCACTAAACCATGATATTTGTTCTAAACCATGAATATTCAGAAGTCAGTGGCAAAGAAGTAGCAAGAACAGCCTGCTCAGGCAGAGAGGAATATATGTAGCACTGTGCCTGCTTTCATGTTTTCTCTTACAAAGCCCAGCCTTGGCAAAAGTGCCTGAATAACAATTGCCTGGGGTAACGTGGGCGTGCACAGAGCATGCAAACGGCATACACAGAACTGACTGTGGAGGAAACACAAAGGAGGAAGGGAAGCACAAAAGAAGCATGAATACCTGTAACTGTAGGGAGAAAGAAGAGCATACCAGAGCAACAGGCAAAACCCTGATTTGATGCTGTCATAGGTGACTCCACCAGGAGCACATCTCTGCCTTGGGGCAGACAGAGCTGCCTCCTGGTAAGATGCCAAGGTGAGCCTGTGCCCTGTAAGGGCACAGACATCATGGGAAGTGACAAGTATGCCCCATATCCCAGTGTGCAAATCTCAGTTTGTAGACAATTCTATAACATTTTGGAAGTGTTTAATACTGAGGTTTATCAGTTGTATTATTAGTAGCTATCCTGTACTTATCATTCACTGACTGCCATTATGTGTCGTTATGTGTCATTGAAAAATCAATAAACAGCTTTGATGTGGAGTTGATCTGATGATATTCTAGCAATCACATCCATGATAACTAGACTTGTTGCTAAAAGTTGTTGACAAAAAAACGTTGAATTTTCATTGAAGAGGAATGCCCAGGACTTCTACCTCACAAGTGAATAAACCTCATTTTTAATTTAGAGCAATGTTGTTATTTCTGCTTCTTATTTCAACCACTACTTCTTGAATTACTTGCAAGTGGTCCTTCATGCAAGGCAAAAGCAGAGATGGCCTGAGCAGCCAATACCAAGGGGATGCTGCAACTGAAAGTGGGAAATTATTCTTCACTTCCGAATTCTTTCATCTGCAACCTTCTTACTCCCAAGAGTGTTTTTAGTACCCAGATATTTTAGTAAAGGAGTGCCTCTTCATATACAATTGATAGTTTCCTAGCATAATTTATTTTATAGTCCCCTGGAAGATCATGTTTGTAAATAGGAATATCAGCTTTCAAGGTGTTAGAAGAGAATGCTACCTGGCCTCTCTCTTTCTGTGATAGGAGTTAGGCCTCTATGGGGAATATAGCTTATCTGGACAGCTTTAGAATCACAGACTGCATATTTAAAAACCCTCTCCTCCCATGTGCAATGGATTTAAGAAAAAAAGCATTTGAAAAAGAAATCTTCTAGGAACATTTATGGGGAAAACAGATTTTATCTTCCCCAGCAAGCATCTGAAAAATGTGAATATAATTCAAAATGTTCTTTTGAAGAACATTTTCCTTGAGTACTACTTTATTTCTTTTTAGCAATTGGATTGTTACTAGATGCTCAGCAAACTGTCTGTCATTATTTATCTACTCCTTCTGGAGCCTTTCTTTTCACAGTAAAATAAAGAGCTAACATTAAAATTATGAGATTAGCAGCTTCTCAGAAATGTAATAGAGAGAAAGGTAATTTAAACTTTTCAGGATGCATTTTTCAGGTATTTAGAATAAAAAAAAAAAAAGAAGAAGAAAAAACCCACTAGGAATGTGGAAACAAGATCACAGTAGTACTTAAATAGCTGTTAATTCCATATATTCAAGGAGCCTAAGAGTTCTTGAATTTTGGGAAGATGTGTTTTTTTTTTTTTAAAAGTAGCTTCATTTATCGTAAACAGATACAGAGGTGCATTTGAACCTACTCATGTATCTAGATTTTTTTCTCTGCAACCTTGAAGCTGAAAACACATTTAACAAAGAAGAAAGCAGCAATTCCCACAAGATCAATAGAATCTAGGTGTGAAAAACAGCAGCTATTGAGAAACATGCAATGCTACCAGGAGACCTCTCAGCTATTTTCCACACCACTCAAAAAACCAACCATTTTTGTGTTCTGTTTCAATTAGAATAAAATGCATTCAAAAGCACAATGGAAAAGATGTTACTAATTTCAGATGTTAGCTCCTCTCTTTATTCATTTAAATCTGAACGCTTTTCTAGAGAGATCTACTCTAGTCTTCCTTATTTTGGTAACTATCTTGAGGAGCTCAGAGACTGTTAATTGAAGCATTTCACCAAGCTGACATAGTGAAACAATATTATTTTAACGTTTTGACATTAGTTACTGATTGTGAAAGTGAAGCTGATGAAATTAATCCAGTGACTCAGGGAATGGATCTTTTGGAAACTGCCTTCAATTTGACAGAAAGAATTAATCATGCTTGAGATGAAATGAAAAGAGAAAGTATCTAGTTTCCCCTTCCCCTCCTCTTTCCCCTTCCCTTTCCCCTTCCCCTTCTCCTTCTCCTCCCCTTCCCCTTCCCCTTCCTTTTTTTCTTTTTTCCTCTTATTTTCTTTTGATAAATAGAAATGTTCAGGCATTAAGAAAAAAGGTCTTAAAAAATTACAGGCTTTGTAGTTTCTTAAGTGTAGCAGCTAAAATGTTGAGACTCATGAGAAGATAAATTGGAAAAATGAGCAGAAGCAGGAAGCTTCAAAATGGGATTAGCAAATGGGAGCAAAAACTGTTTCTACTGGTAGCAGCTCTGTTCTCATAAACTTTTAGCTCTATCTCTCACTGTCAAGTTAACACTCAACTTGAGGTTGTAGGAACCTCTGCGGAGGCAGCGAGTGTGATATTTTCCACCCTTTCCCCCAAAAGAATCAGTTACTCTTCTGATTACAAGGCAACCCTAAAAACTCTGTATTTCGTTCTTGTTTTTGTATACTCAGACAACATGTGGGTTTGGTCTTGGTTTGGGGTTTTTTTAGGGGAGGGGTGGGGTTAGAGAGAGTTGGTTCGTTTTCCCCACTGAATGATCAAGGAATCATCTGTATCTGAAGATTTTGTGCAACTGCCTTTGCTGAACTGCTCAGGAATTACTAGGCCAATCAGTGTTTCACAGTGTTGTGGTAATAAAATTTAGACTTCCGTTATAAATAGGAGAGCAAATAGGTCCACTAAATTGCGTTCAAAACAAGGATGTATAATTTTCTCCATCAACTTCTTTAAACATTAATAACACAAGGCTTTTCAAAGCTATCTCATCTAATCTCCTATAGGAATTGACATCCAATGATTCTTCTGGATCTAAACCAGTACTTCATAAAACAATTTAATATTATCTTCTCATTAAATCCAATTTTGGGTCAGTTTGCAAAATTGGATCTTATTATTGGATCTTATTATACACTAACTCTAATAAGTGTAGTAACTAGCAGAAATACTTGACAAAAATGCCTATCTGGATAGCAGCATAAGGTAAGGATGTTGCCATCTCTTATTTTCCCTATTTTCTTCTGAATTATAAGCAGATAAATTTTTAAAAGGCAGTTCAGGTGTAAGGAAAGAATCAAAAGTATGTGTTTAAAACACATTTTTCATTTTTGCTGATTAAAATAGATTGTAAATCAGCAAATCAAATATTATTTTTCCAGTAGTATTTGAATTTACCTTGCATTCCTCATCCCATTCCTGCAGATGAGTTAATGTATGTCTCACATTAGGAGCAAACAAACAATTAAGCAACTCCCACTCTTGATGGGTCCTAATTTCTGGTATAACTAAGTACTAGTGAAATATAGACTTGAAGTGGGCATATTTCACAATGAATACTTTTTGTTAATTTAATATGAAACTATTTACCATATTTCTAGATAATTACAAACAAAAAGGTTTTAACCATGAACTATTTTCATTAAAAATCAGACTCCAATTTTTCTACTGTTATAATCACAACTATTATGGAAAGTTCTTGTGAAAAAATTATTTTGACATTAAAAATATTACTTGAAAAAGAAAAAAAAGTCATGGATAACAATGTGAAAACAAAGATGTATTGATCAGCAATGCTCTTAGTAAATCACCAAATTTAGTATATAAAAGCAAGGCTTCATTTCAGTACAAATAATTGTGCTAATTAGTAAACCATTTTACAGAAAAGAAACAAAAACTTGCCAGAATGATGAGTTAACATTAGTTAACTTGTAATCCAAGCTTTTCTATTCTTGACATTATTTTAAATATATTGTAGATGACTTTTTTAATGCTTTGCAATTACTAGGACATCAGATGAATCTAAATATCAATTCTATGATGGTATGTTTAATTTGATTTACTTTATGCAATTTCTTCCAGAACTTCTGCCAAAATATCAGAAAAAAACAGCTAAAATGGAAGTGTTCTGACATTTCTTGAGAAACTAGTGGCAACAGAAGTTACTGTGCAACATGTGGCATAATGCAAATTTAATCTTTTGCTTTCCTGCTATTTTAAACCATTCACCAGTTCCATCAGCTAGTACATTTTCATTTTTGATCCATATAGGCTTATAAAATGCACCCACTTGATACTTGTATAAAATTGACTGACAATGATCTTTACCTCTAGCATATGACTCTGAAGTACAATATAGATCTTCAACTATGCCAGGTGGACAGGACATAAACTATATGGGTATAGTGCCATCTAATGCCATGGAGAGTTCAGATATGTTGTGCTGTCACCACCTTCAGCATCTGGAAAGTTTAAGCATACCAAAGCTTTCAGTGACAGAAACTTTAAGTGAAAAGTGTTCCTGAAATAACCAGAAAAAACTCTATGATAGATAGCACTGAATATACTTTTCTTGCTTCTGCAAAACCGTGTCTGTTTTAAGGCATAACATTTTGAAATGTTTTAAGTACAGTTGAGTGATATGTAGATCTATAGCTCTAAATGCTCTGTATCCAAAATTAAAGATTTTGCTGAGCCAAATAAGAATTAGAGGATTCTACAGACAGAAATATCAGCAGAATATCAAGAGAGAAGGCAGAAATGCCAGAGGTTGCTGCCATAGGAAGATATAAAGCTCTTTATTTTTCCTAAATAAATTCTGATATAGGATGACTTTTAGGCTAAAAATTCCTCATAATCTGATTATATTTAACAATGTTTACTAGTATTGACTTTGAGAAAATTCATCCTGAATATATTTAACCTGTTTGATGCATACAGAAAATTTCTATTTTCTTGTCTGAATCATTATTTTTTTTATTTCCCTCAAAGTTCTATTTTCCTATTTAACTCTTTCTCCTCATCTTTTATGATGCATGAGTCATCTTTAACCATCAACTTCTACTAGCTGTTTTTGCAATATTTCTCTACACATCAGACTCTCACAGCATCAAGTATCTGATTACGACCTTTAAGTCAATGAAGAATTCTATCAAACTAGTTCAATCCAACAAAATTTTATGTATTTATATGGTATAGAGCTGTACCATCTTCTGCTGCTCAAAACTTATCTTAAACCTCATGCTTATTTTCCTAAGACTAATACACTCTTAACATAACCCAAATGCCACAAGATACATGAGATTTCTTGGTAATCAGTTGACAAAAGGTTCTTATGAGTATCAAAGTTTGTAAGTTTTATTCCTAACAGTTTTCAGAATTGGACTATGTGACACTTCACAATAGCATTATACCTAACCACAGTATGTACTAGTATGATTGCAGCCTAGAGGAAGCATCAGTTGCCATATTCCTGTCAACAGAATATATTATGAGTTATGAAAACAATTGCAGCAAAGATTTAAATGTCCCATATCACTTGACTCTCCTACTTGGCTGCCAGTAAGCTGAGAGCTGTGCAAGAGGTCAAGCAATAATTGGCAAAACTTTTTCCATATTTTATTTTTGTCTGCTTTGTATGATCTGCACAGCTAAAGAATGGATAACAAATCCAAGAGAAGACAAAAGTAAGTCCTTCAAGGAATTTTCCTTCCATTTTTACCATAGCCAAGTTTTACTGCTTGGTATCCAAGCTGTAGTTGAAATCCTAACTCCAAATACTTCCTCTGGTTGTCAGGCAAATTGCTTAATTCTGAGATCTGTGTTTCTGTGCATGAATTATTCAAATTCAAATAGGTATAAATATCTATCTGTACTTAGTGAAATAAGAATTAACACATGAAGGACAGCAGAAATATGCATGCCAGTCTGTTAGCAAACTAGAGTCACTTTTCCTGGCCCAGGAAAAGCTGCAAACCGGTGCTCAATCTGCTGATAAAGAGTCACTAGACCTCCCTCAGGAAATCTGTTCCAGTTTTTACCTAATTTTCACCTTTCTTGGCACATTTTAAATATTTAAAAATTTGCTCTTGCTTTCCTTTATTCAAATGTCCATTCCTTTGTCCTTTCCTCATGCTACCACACTTTCTAGATTTGTGATGATTGCTTTCCCTTTCCCGATGTCCATCATCTGATGGCCATCATCCATCCAGATGACATCTTCACATCTAGTTTGCATCTGTCTTGAAGGGTTGAAGATGGACAAAGTCCTCCAGCTGAGACCTTCTGTCATGGTTTCAAGTTATGGCTTCTTTGGCCACCATGGTATCTAAGGAAATTACACAAGTATTCCACACTTGTTTTCCACGTGGTGGGGGAGGAGTTTCCGGGCTGAGTGCTTCTATCAGGGGAGCTAGTGGAGCAGGGAGTGAGCCTGGCTGGTTTCTCCTGTGGCTGTGGGTTCTCCTGGCCTGGGTGAGATTGTTTTTGTTTGTTCTCTTTTCCTGAAGTCTTTAATTGTATTTAGTTTAAGTTAGTTTTCTCCACATTTCGGGAAGTTTTTCCCTTTCCCTTTTCCCTTCTTTTCCCCTGGGGGAAGTGGGGGCCCCCTACGTCCTGTACATACAGTGTGATTGTGAATATCAAATAATATAGTTTTTTTATTTATTCAATTCGGTTTCTGTTGCATTTCGTTTCTTTCCAGTTTTTTCCCTTTGCTGGGACGGCTTTGAGAGAAGGGAGAGAGCATACAGTCCAGGGCTAGCATACAGTTAAGCCAAACCTGCGACACCTTCCCAAAGCTGTATAATGAAAGGATTATTTACTGTCCTTGTACTCTGTATATAAATCCCTCTATGGGATTTGCTTATTGATACAACATAGTACTGCTGGTTCGTGTTTAAGTATGATTTTCTATTACACCAAGGATGTTTTCTGGTGTTTAGCTAGATGTTCTCAATCCTGAATAAGCAACTTTTTTTGCAGAAGCATAGTATTTTGTACTTGCCAAATTTTAATTTTTAATTTTTTTTAAATTATTTTTAAAATATTTAGTTCTTTTCCTTTAGTCTCCAGTTTGACAAGGTCATTTTAAATTTGGAGTCATCTTTCATCAGCCATTCCCAGCTTGGATGCATCTACAAATATAACTATCACAATCTCTATTCTTTCATTCTGCTTATTAATGAAATATTAACCTCTGCAGAGACTCACTTGTGAATCCTTTCATTCTGGTACTCTGATAGTTACTGTCTTGGGAAGGTTTGTCCAGTCATTGGATCTATGCTGCTGTGCTTCCATCTAGGAAACATTTCCACAGATTGCTTATGAGATTTACCAGACATAATTCACTTTTTTCTCTTCTGGTTTGAACATAACTCATTTAATTGCTTTTCTTTTACATTTTCAGAGTTCACTTTTTTGTTTTGATATTTTTCTAGAGGTCAAAATTAATCTAATTATATCTGCAAGTCACAAACTCCTGCTTTTTCATTCGTTCTGAAGAAAGTTTCACTCTTAATTTTTATTTATGTTCTTTATTGTTCCTGAACATTCCCAGACAATGCTTAGAGCACTGAAATTTCATTAACCAATTCATTTAGTAACTTGGAATGTGCTTTAGCACACCCATCATGACTGATACAAAACAAATACTTCAATCTCTTAATTTTAATTTGCTGTTTGAAAATCAACTCTAGCTGTTAAAATTGCACCCTTTCACATTAATGTCTCAGCTTTCATTTAATCTATAATACATCTGTTATAATAATTAAACCATCATTTTAATCTTGCATCTAGACTGCCTGCTACTACAATTTCCCCCCAAATTCCTTTGATATCTTTACTTATCAGGAAAACATCACCTGATTCTCCATGACACATGTCTGAAACACACCCCTTATAACACTCACATACAGGGACAGTGTTATTCCTATCATTCCTTTTGTACTATACACTCTTATAAATAGTAAAATAGCTTAAAACTCTTTAAAAATATCTAATTTCCATGCAAATTGCCTACAATATTGTTTGCTCACAGGATGCAATTCTCATCCTCTGATTGATATAAGGCCAGTAGCAAATCTCATTTCAATTTGTGAACTATTTTGGTACTTTGCATAATCAGATTGCTGGCTAAGAACATCTTCTGCATCCATACTTTGGAGACAGGTAATAAGGACAGACATACCCACATAACAGCCTTTCATCCAGGAGGATCCAGAAAATATTGCAGAGAACATGGTTTGAAAAGCATTTGCATTTTTGGATTGTTTTATCCACTGCAATGAAAGGAACTGTGGCAACTGTTTAAGAACGTCACTCCAGGAATAAATAGCATTATATAGAGAGAAACATAAGAATTCTGTGTTTTGGTGAAAAAAACCCAAAATTTGAAACATCTGGTATCTTGTACTATCAAGGATATTCTAAGAGTATTAGTTTAATCGTATAACCTTTTCTTTTCTTGCATGAATCAAAAGCTGTATGGGAGCTGTTGAGAGGCCATGAAAATCAAGTACTGAAACACTAGTCAGAAGTTATTCTGAAACACCATAAGCAAATGATTTCATAGAATCATAGAATCAATTGGGTTGGAAAAGACCTCCAAGATCATCTAGTCCAACCCTTGGTCCAACGCCAATTTGTATATAATCATGTGAGCTTTTGGGTACTGCCCAGAGCTTACAGAGAGACACCATCAAAGAATTCACAGGTATGTAATAGGAATGAAAATAAAATTTGTCCCCTGTTACTTGGCACTTTCTGGGGCATCCTTGCAAAGGCTGAGTGATTACTAAATAAAAGAGGCATGTATACAAAAGCAGGTGTCATTTTCAGATAGGTTTTATTTTCATTAAATAACACTTGTCCCTGAAACAGCAGGATAACAACACTTCCTCCTTCCCCCTCCACCAAACAACAACAAAGAACACAATGAGTTGATCAAAGTCATTTTAGAAAGCTGTAGGACTCAGTAGTGTGCATGATGAAGAAATTCGGTGAATATGTCCTGAGAAAAGTAAAAGCAAGAACACTAAGTCCTGAGTTTTCAGAGGAAAGGGCCAAGAGCAGCTAAATTTGACTTGAGAGGTAGAGTTGGGTTGGTCAAACTACCCTAGGTTAATCCACTAAGTGTCAAAAAAACATTGATGCTAGAAGTCACCTGACACCATAAGAAATTTCATGAAAAGGGAAATATGTTCAATGACAGTTTCCTATCACACCAAAAAAAAAAATTCCGCATGTCAGTAATGTAATGGCAGGACAGCATATTTAGACTTCACATCAATATTTTCTGAACCATTTGATTATCCAGGTACAGAGATATTGATATCAGAGCTTTCTTTATAGATGAGAATTGTAAGAATATTATTTTCAGTGCTTTTGCACAGAACTATAGACTTTCCACAGAACCACAGAAGATAGACTCTCTTAAAAACTAATTTTCTCCTGAAGCTTGAAATATTTGGAGAGCTTTCAGAAGGTCTGCACTGTCTAGACACCATAAGAAAGCAACAACAGGTATTAAGGATGGATAAATATATACTGTTTCCTATGGTTTAGGGTATGTTCTCCATGGGGGATGCAGGGCAGTGTGGGGCATTGATCACACCCTTGGTGCTGTGGTGGTGACTAGTCCTAATTATTTCAGAAAAATTACCACATTTTTTATCTAGAAGCAGGAATGGGAGAGTAATCACATACCAGAGCCAAATCTAATCGGATCTTAAACATAGAATAGGCAAAAAATTTGTGCTTTAATTTAACCCATATTTATAGTCCCTTTCTTTCTATTACAAATGTGTAGCATCTCCTATTGTGATTACTATTACCCCGGTGGGTTTTCTCAATATATCTCCATGCACTACGCTCAGTATAATAGCCTCTTTAGGCTGTGCCTTTTCTTTGGGTCTGATAATGGAGAAATTTCAGCAGTCCCCTGCTAAGGGTTTTTGTAAAAGAGCAGTGGTTGCCTTGGAGGGGAAAAAAATAAAGATCTATTTATAAGTATGTTCTTGTAAGCCAGAGCAGCACAGCCCAAGACAGAACAGAAGCTGATGACCAAACAATTTTTCCAAAGTCTTTATGGATCATACACTGTGTTACAATTTGCATTAATGCAAATTACAACTTCTAAGTATTCTAAGTTGTCCTGAATAGGGGAAATAAAGAAGAAGAATTTTTGTTACTTGTGTTAGTTTTCTACCACTTTAAATTTGTGTTCCATGACTACAAATGCAACTAAATTTTTCTAAAGTATTTCTATAAATGGAAAAAAAATCAACAACAAACGAAACAGAAAAAATCTCTAAAAATAATCTGGTGACAACTGGTGGAAGAGAAAATACAGAAAAGAGAAGGGCAAGTAATGAACTCCTTGTAAGATGGAAGAATATGGGAACATAAATTTCTGGATATGACTAGTCATCTTGAGTAATTGCTATCTTTTAGTAATGTAAGAATTAAAAAGCAAGTGCCATGTCTGTTCAGGGAGGGGAATGCTGCGTGAATGGTTACCACTTTCCTAGCAGGAGAGACAGAGTAGCTCTGCCCATAACCTTCTGACTAATCCTGGTCAAGCTAGGTCATTATGGAGGTAGAGGTGTCATGGCTAATGTGGTCCTTATATGAAGTATGATCTCAGCACTTGGGAAATACAGTCAGTGAGAAGTAGGGCAGAGCATGAAACTTAGGTGAGTGGATGCTTCAGTTCATGAAAAGCTGCTGGAAAAACTGCATGTATTCTATGCTTAAACATAGTCCCTGTCTACATGTTTTTGCAAGGTCAATGCACTTGGAAGAAACAGATTTTTTTTTCTCCAGGATTTTAGCAGGACTCCCTTTCTAGTACCAGTGGTTGAAAGGTTATCTCCATCTTTTATGGCAT
This sequence comes from Sakesphorus luctuosus, assembly GCA_013396695.1. Lineage (NCBI taxonomy): Eukaryota > Metazoa > Chordata > Aves > Passeriformes > Thamnophilidae > Sakesphorus > Sakesphorus luctuosus. The sequence continues at coordinate 419,408 of VWZD01013252.1, forward strand.
ACACAGATTATCAATTTTAAAAATTTAACTTCAAAATATTAAAAAGGGACCTGTCATATAGTTTCATAACATATTCCTCTTATATATGCAGTTATGGCTTATCATGTATTAGCCTGAAGGGAAAGTTCTTTCCTCAGTCCATGATTAGACTAAGAATTATGTGGAGTTCCTTATGCACATGAAAATGATTTTAACAGGAAACTTTGAAGTATCTAAGCAAGAGAACTATCCTCTGTGAAAAAGCATATTATAATTAAAGTATTTGCATTAGGAACTGTTATACTGTAACTTAAGAAACTTGATATCTTTCCTGAAGTGGTATTAAAACCCTAAAAAATCTGGCCGCTCTTCTTCAATTCCACTACAGAATGGAACTTTAGCTAAGAATTTAGAATATTTAGAAAATAAAAGTACTATATATGCAATTTAAAATAGAAAATTAATCCATGTTGGACACAGGATAAATCCTATTGCTCTCTTTCAGCTGCAGAAAGGTAAACTGCCTGGATTTGATTATCCTTCTGGCATTGTTAGGTTGAAATACATGAAATTTGGAAAGAAAGACTGTGTTGCTGGTTTGGATTTTGGGTTGTTTGGTTGTTTGGTTGGGGTTTTTTGTTGGTTTTTTGTTTTGTTTTGTTTTGTTTTTTGTCTGACAATATTGAAATGCTCTGAGGGTTTTATAATGCATGTACCATGAAGATTCACTGAATTGCTAATGACCTGGTGGGTAGAGTGTTTCTGAAGGCAGACTTGCTTCAAGGAAGAGGTTGTGATTGACTTACTCAACAATGAGTGGGGAAATGTATGAAACGAGAAAAGAAATGTTTCTGAGCAAAAGTAATTCCCTTCCATTTTCCATGAAATAAAGTCAAAAACCTATTAAAATATAAAGACATCAGCATCTTGAAGGGCTATAGAGGGATTTTGTGATTGCCCCTTACTCAGAAAGACAATATAGGAAGTGATGCTCACACACAAGATTTTTAGGGGAAAATTCTGAACAAACAACACAAAATTTACCCTCTTTGCATAAGTGCCAAATGGTAATAGGTGACAAAGTAAATGAAATGCAGCATGGAAACCTACATACTGTCAGGTGATTTCTGCTGTGACATGAAGAAATAGCTGAAATGACCCATATTCACTGTCCCCTGAAATGTCACCTTGTCTGGCATGCTGCTGGCACCAGTCTTGGTTCTGCTGAAGTGCCTGCCCTGTCATTGCTATATCACACATTTTTAGAATATGAAGTTTGGGTATGAAATCTTCCACCTCTGAACACCCATTAGCATGTGCAGAAGTCCCTACAAAATAGTAGTGTGATAGCCATCTGGGAAGCACAGGCAGGAGTAAACATTCTGGGAATTTACAATGGGGAAAAAAGTCAATAAAGAGGAAGATATGACAGATCAGATTTCATCAGGAAATTTTGCTAATAAATTCTCACTTGTCAGCTTCTCTTGGTGAAGATATGTGTGATTCAGGAATATTCTTCCTGAACTTTGGCTCCTTCTCTCTTCTTCGTTTCTGCTATTAGGAAATTTAATTATTTCTTGAATTTATTTTATTTGTCTAGTAGTTAGCCTGAGTCATGTAAATTTCTGCATCTGCTTAAGAGAAGAGGAGGAATGATGGGCATTTAAAAGGTAAAAAGCTGCGTATAACAAGCACAAGAGCTCAGTTATTTAATGGGTGTCTGGGTGTATACAAATTTGCATGCAATATCTTTAAGCATCATCTGGCTCTCTCATCCTCTCTCCAGTAGATTTTTATCCTGTGTCCTTTTTTTTGTTTTTTGTTCTTTTTTTTTTTTAAGTCATGGATTTCAGTTAATCATAAATTCCATTATGCATAATGTAAACATTTATGTTTATATATTACTGTAATTTCAAAATATTCTATTAGCTTTATTTAGCATTATTATGAAAATTGTATATTCACAACTTTAAAGTGTAGCTTATTACCAAAGACATATTAAACCCATAATTTCTAACAATAAGGAAAAAACATTAGAAAAAGCTTGAAAAATATTGTATCTAGCAGAAGAATCAGTATTAAAAAAAACAAACCTGTAGGAAATCCTATCTATCCCTATCCTCACAAATATTTATTTATCCTTCCTCCACTTTAGTTCAAAAACATTCACCTTTTGACCTTAGCACTGAAGTGGATTGCTTACGCCAACTGTGCAGGGTGGTTTTATAACTCCAAACATCCTTACACTACTGCAATTGTGTATGTGTTTGCGTATATATATACACTCATATAAATAGTATTCCTATTTTATCCCTAATCTCTTTAAAGCCTAATAAGGATAATCTGCCATTCTGAAATTTTTATCTAGAAATCTCTGAGATGACTGCAGAGCTGAACCATTCAGATAAAATAAAAGCTGGAGTTGCAGGATCAATACACAAGACAAACATGTCTTGGAAATGCATATTAATTCCATTAAAGAAATATACTGCAAGTGAAAGTCAAAGGTTTTTCCTGTTATGTGTGCATTATTATGAATAAGCTTTCAAAAAAATAAACCAACAACAAAAAAAAAGCAGATGCAAGATAATTCTCAAGGCAGAAATGTGGTTTCTGGATATAAGCTGGTAGCAGCTGAGCAGAGGCACAACTGAATGAATTCTGGGGGATTTCTGGTGCATGTGTGCAGATGTGTATTTTTCTATTACCCTTAAAACTGTTCTGAAATTGAGGCAACCTGTTATGAGCAGAGATCTGACCATACCCCAGCTCCTCACCAGGCAGCTTTGTAGTTGAGGGGGATTCAGAGCCAAGTGACAGGGTCAGTGAAGAGGTCCAGCTCGAAGTGGGAACAGCTGAGGACAGGGCACACATCCCATCACTTCCTTGCGCTTCTGTGCCTGCCCCTGTGGCATCGGTGCAGGCATCACCAGGTGTCTGGCTGAAACCCTCAGGGCCCATCTGCTGTAAACCAAAGAAAAGGCATTTCATTTTCATGCAGGCTTTTCCATCCACTTTTGAAGGCCTGCCCACAGCCTGGGAAGGCATGAGAGCCACCTCTCAACTCAACAATGATGGTTTCTCAGTACACAAGCACCAAGTGTTGATTTAAAATATTATACAAACATGAAAAAAAGACAGATTACATATTAGAAAACACTTTTGTAGCTATCTATATGCTTACATGTATGCTTATATAAGTATATATAGGTGTATGTATGTATGGAAATATATATATTGTGCATATTTCACATCTCTGCCTTAACTGGGGATGGCAAAGAAAGTTGGCAGTACATCAACCAGCTGAGTGAGACTACATAATAATCCAAATTACTGTTCACAGCTTTCTTCTCAGTGACTCAGAAGAGTCCTCTGGGTGGAGTCACTATCAAGGATCAAGGTACATGATCAGACACTTATTCCTGTGTAAAGATTCATCATATCCTACTATGCTTGTGTTGCAATGCAGCATGTTACATTATCCTCTCAGCATCTATTGTATTACCTGCAAGTCTCTGTTGAGACAATTAAAAGGAATAGGCAAAACAAAGAAGTAATACTTCTTAAAAAAATAACTAATTTTTCATTAAGTTCAAAACAGAACAATATAAAGTAGAGCTTACTATAATTTGATATGTGCCTTGAAATCCACAGGATACTAAATAATTCCTGCAATCTTATCAGAAGCAAAACTAAGGAATCAGAAACAAAACTAAGGAATCAGAAACAAAACTAAGGAATCAGAAACAAACCCTGTAAATATTTTAAAAAATAAAAAAAAAATGTATTTTCAAGCATTTAACCTACATTTAAAAGCAGTCACATACCCCTGAAGACAGAAGCTCTATGTTTATGCCACATTTTAAGGTCGAGAAATTGCTCACTCAAAAGACACCTTGGAAAAAAGTATTGAGACTTCTTAAAAGAGATAAGAAACATGTGCTGGAGCCTTCAGGTGAACTTGCAGTGGTTTCCATTCAGCTCCGGAGATGGGCCATCTCCTGTTCTTGCCTGCCAAGGAACACGCTCTGGCCTGCAGAAAGAGTCTATGCAAACATTGCTATACCTAATAACCAAGTCATTTAAGTGTCTGACACTGTGTTATAATAAAATAAATTAGAAAATGAAGTAAAATTTTTCCTGCTTTCTCCACCTCTTTCCTGATAATTAAAGATATTAGCACTTAATTAGGACTAGTAACATTTAATTAGCACATGCTCTGTTATCAGACTATGCCTCCCAGGAGTATATTCTCTTTTTCTTCCTTTCTTTCCCTACCTTTCTTCCCCAGCGAACCAGTGAATTTTGCCTTCCTTTCTGATACGCTACATTATTTTACTGCATTTTTCAAGATGATGCTGAAAATATGTCATCATTAGAGTTGTCTTCCAAGAACACCAAATATTTCAACTACATTTGTAAACAGACCTTGAGTTACATAAATATAGAGAGATACTTTCCCTTCCTCCTATAAAATAAACATCTGACATCTATTATGCTTTGTTTGCTTGCTTTCTTTCTCTTTTCAACATCTATATCTTTCAGCTTTACTTGCCACTGATATAAAAACAAACAGTGATAATAATATAGAAATGGTCTCGGTTCATTTCCAGCATCTCCATCCCAGAGGAAACAAAATATAACCCAACCCCTAAAAACACACAGTCCCGACACATTCACCTAAGCCCCCACTGGAGTCAACAAATAGATCTTGTGCTTGTGAAATGATCCACAACATGCTAAAACCTTCTTCAGGCTAAAACAAATCCACATTTCACTAACTCTCTCTCCTAATTGATGGATAATATAAATAAACAGAATTTTATCCCAGATATAGCAAAAAAATGAACAGAAAACTCAAATACAGCTTGCTGAAGTGGGAGTTACATTAAGAAAAACTTAAAAAGAAGTGCCTGGGCGTGTCTTATTTATATCTTTATTCTGAATTTCACAATGTTCCTCTCAGGATGTGCAATGAATAGTAGTTTTGCTCAACTTGTGAAAAATGTAAATGCAGATGAGGACTGAGCTTCATTGTTACTAAAATGCATCATCATTTCTGCTGGTCTTAGTGGTATTATCATTAAGGTTTAGGTGAGCCCTTGTGCTTATAGCTGGTACTGAAGGGTCGTCATGTCTCCTATAATGTGCTGGAGCACCACGACATGCTGAAATGACCTGCTGAAGTCCAACAAAATGAAGGGGCCAAAGGCAGACAAGACTCCCCAAAGCAGCCAGATCCCCTCCTGCCTGCATGGGCAGTACCAGTGGGGCAGTGGCACCCTTTTTCTATCCCCACTGCCACACAGTGTGCCTGACTGTTCTGGAAAGTCTTGGAAATCCCTATGTACTCCTATCAATTAATTGTACTGAAATCTGATGTAAGTAGTGAAAAATACATATGAGAAAGAATACAAAATTTAACTCTTTCTCTTTAAAGTACTTGACACCTGTTAAAACATTCAGGAGGCAAGATATAATTTGTTGTAGAAAATATATTTTGTCCATGGGGAAAAAAATGTCCTATTGAGTGAAAGTACTGCTGTCTGATCTGGAGTTCATTTCAAGCCAGCTTGCCATCACAGTGAATAAAGAAAATCCCTGCTTTTCTCATGCTTCTGATGGTATTTTCTGTCTCTCAGTAGTTTTTAGCAAAGTGGATTTTGGAAGTGGAGGAATGTCTTTTGTCTGCCGAGAGGCAAGAATTCTCAAAAAAAGGAGAAAGTCTTAAAAAGCTTTAGAGCTTATTTAAAACTCATAATGATAAGACCTTTCCTACAGAGGTCCCCAGAGGAGTCCATCAGTGATACTTGATGTAGAAGACTAGTTGAACAAAAGAACACAATTTCACAGAGAAGTGAAATAATAACTGATTTTTGTCTTGGACTCTCCACTGTAGAACTTCTACTACAAAATATTTCAGGTTGTAAATAAGGGAATAATATAAAGATATAAAGAGAGAAAAATATTATTTGAGCTATAAAGTAAGGATTTTCCAAGGCAGTCATAGGACTGTCTGCAAATAGAGTGGGGTCTTTAAAAAAAAAAAAAAAAAAAAGNGAGAAAAATTCCACCCGTAAAAATTCCACTCAGGAATTTAACTTTCAGTAAGTTAACAGAAACTGCAGTTCACTTGAGTAGGGGGAGGAGAAATGTTACAGTAAATGCATAAAAGTCTACCATTTTTTATTTTCTTTTTCACTAAAAAAGAACATTTCTGAGCAGCATATCAAGAATAGCAGTTCTATTAAGGTGAATATAGACCTCTAGCCATGGCAACACGAGTTTAAAGATCCTAGATCCTGGCAGAATAAGTTTTTTCTCAATTTTGTAATTTTGTTTGTCATCCTCCAGGTGCACCTGGTTTGCTAAAATCAGTAAATGAGGACAGATAAAAGTAAGACAGGAGACCCAGAAAGTGAAGAAATTTGGTCTTGCATATTTTGTAAACTCAAATGATTGAGATGGGAAGTAATTTGAAGTATTTGAGGTGGAAAAAAATACAGTAGAAGATGACAAAGGGCCAGGGATGGAAACACTATGAATGCTTAGCTCCAGATGCAGTATTGTCCACTTAATAATAGTATGTACGTGTATATGTGTTATATGCAAATACAAGAGGAGATATTTACATAACAGCCTTAATTACCAAAGAATGCCTTCTTCTATCTGCAGATGCCAAATCAAGAGGGATCCTAGAAATACACTTAATTTCTTTTATTTTAGTTATGGATGTAACTGTAATTACTTACTAATATTAACATGGTTATAAACTGATAAAATTAGGAAAAAAAATAAAATCACGTATGGGCTCATTCTAAGGAAACAGAAAATGCAAGACAAGTTTAAATTTGTAAACACCATAGTAAAATTCCTTTAAAGTTTCCTGAATATAGCTGCTCAGGTGCCTGCGAATTTTGAGGATGAGAAGATAGCTCAGAAATCTGTAATTCAGAAGCTAAAATATTGCTATGTCTGTGACCCCTCTCACTACTTCATCTGCCAGTTGTGTGTAGTTGTGAGAGTGCCATTCCCAAAGACTATATATTTTTACAGTTGCATACAAGCAGTTGGTTTTGTTCCATCCAAAAGAGATGCAAGGATCAGTACAGTCACTTTTTAATGTTTCTTTTGACTGGTGATAAGATATATACAAGATGAACAGTATTAGGAATTGCCTTTTCTCTTTTCTTTCTCTCTCAGGTACTGTGGACAAGACCTTCATAGCCATTGCAGTGAGAGACTCTGCCAGCTTGATTCTTGCCAGTTGGTTTGCCCTGTGAGTTCAGGTTGAAATACATTGACCAAATATAATTAATTTTCTTGTAATATTTTGCTTTTTTTCTGTGTACACACACATGCTCAAGCTAAACCTGATGGCCATGAAAATTCTTATTTTGAGCTCTTGTGTAGTTTCTGGATTATTTAAACCATTTCCTGGCAATGAATGATGAAAACCTGCCCTTCTGAGATCTGCTCAAGATACTAATAAGGAAATAATTACTCTAGTCACAAGGGGTTTTCACCTTTTTCCACTGTATAGGTGTCTGACTTTTCTCTATAGCATCAAGTTACAACTGTGTCCAAATCACTTTTCCTTCATCAAAGGCCCAGTCTCCAATGGCAACCTCTGCCTACACTACCAGAACACTGCAATTTTAAAGGATGCTTAGAACATCAGGCTGTAGAGATCCTAAAATAAGAAATGTAAATTTCTAATGCATGTATGCAGAAAAACAAGGGAATATATGATCCCCACTGTAAAGCAGTGAATCTCACCCACACAAATGTGTTATACCTGGAGTGCCCTTTCCCTTTATGTATGTTGGTGTGTGATTCATTTAAAACATCTAGTTACCAATTTTCTGACAGTCTGGGCAGTCTTACATCTCCTTGAAACACTTGAGGGGTGGGGGGCAAAAGAAAAAAAAAAAAAGCTGAGATATTTCAAATGGCTACCCCAACCCACAAGTAATCTTCATCACTGCTTGAACTTTCAGCAAATACTGGCTTAAAAATTATCCCTGTAGTCACACAAATGGGATTTAATCTCTGAGTGAGTTTCTGCAGTTACAGGTCATGCTCAGAGGCATATTTCAACGGAAGGCTGTACGGCACTATATGAAGTGCACTTTGGCCACAACAACCCCATGCTGTGCTACAGGCTGGGGACAGAGTGGCTGGAAAGCAGCCAGGCGGAAAGGGACCTGGGGGTACTAATTGACAGGAAGCTCAACATGAGCCAACAGTGTGCCCAGGTGGCCAAGAAGGCCAATGGGATCCTGGCCTGGATCAAAAATAGCGTGGTCAGCAGGACCAGGGCAGTGATCCTTCCCCTGTACTCTGTGTTGGTGAGGCCACACCTTGAGTATTGTGTTCAGTTCTGGGCCCCTCAGTTCAGGAAAGATATTGAGGTGCTGGAGCGGGTCCAGAGAAGAGCAACAAGGCTGGTGAAGGGGCTGGAGCACAAGTCCTGTGGGGAGAGGCTGAGGGAGCTGGGGGTGTTTAGCCTGGAGAAGAGGAGGCTCAGAGGTGACCTCATCACTGTCTAGAACTACCTGAAGGGAAGTTCTAGCCAGCTGGGGGTTGGTCTCTTCTCCCAGGCACTCAGTAATAGGACAAGGGGGCACGGGCTCAAGCTCTGCCAGGGGAAATTGAAGTCGGAGATCAGAAACAAATTCTTTCCAGAGAGAGTAATCAGGCATTGGAATGGGCTGCCCAGAGAGGTGGTGGATTCCCCATCCCTGGAGATTTTTAAACTGAGATTGGATGCGGGACTGAGTGCCATGATCTGGTAAATGGACTGGAGTTGGACCCAGGGTTGGACTTGATGATCTCAGAGGTCTTTTCCAACCCAATTGATTCTATGATTCTATTCTATGATTCTGTGATAAGTCCAAGCAGTGGCACAGATTGGAGAGGAGTTCAGGAGTAACTGTTGTCATGTCTTTAAAGTAAAGATTTTTTTCCACCACTGTTATGATCCAGATGGGCTGCCAGGTCCAGGATTAGACCACTATGATGAGCTGAAGGGGCTTTTCATACATGGAATCAGCACTAAACCAAACAAGATAATGTTGAGTCAAAAGCAGTATATACAAAACCTTCCCACTCCTCAGAAGAGACAGTATTCTCACACACATTCTCTTTAATAACTCATCTTAAAGCCCTTTCTCTTGCACCAAGACTGTGTTTAAGTGTTTCTGTTCCGGGATGAAAGCAGTTTTGTTTTCATCCCAATTTTTCTGGAACTTAAATGAAAGTTTCTTGTACTTAAAGGAAAAATATGTTTTGAAGAAAGCTGCCACTAAGTAGTAAGCTACAGTAACTATGAACACTGAGTGTATAATATGAAAGAACATGTGTGTTAATGTTATGTTTGATTCCATAATGTTGATTTTTCTAAAAATGGTGTATGAAACTCAGTGTGCTTTCTTTGGCCCTAAAATATATCAATAACTGTGAAGTAACAAAATAATACAGTGAAGTGACAGATTTAATAAACAAACTCTTGAAGTTAGCACAAGAAATTAAACCACCATTAATGCCTTGAAACTGTTATAAATGGTATTTTATTTTACCCTTCTGCACTTGCAGTTTACATCAGTGGCAAGGCACATGCAGTATTTTCCTTCTGCACAAACCTTTCACCTACTCTTTTTGAGGCTCTTTTGGAGATGATGTCAATTCATTTAGGTACATTTCAGTTTTATGTGTGGTCAACTGAGAAACAATAAGTTGATGAAAATAGTAATGATATCTGTGCATACTCTCCTGAATATGAGTAAGAATTGAGGTCTCATCTCTCTCCTGGACTCATTTTGCCCAAGAGGCAAATTCCAGCGTGGAAGATGCAAGAGCAGCAGGGGTATTTGAAGGTCCTGAGCAGTCGTAGCAAAACTGGCATAGCAGGCATTTCAGTCTCCTTCAGGCTTCTTTCCCAGTGAGGAAGAGAAACTATCTGAAGCCTGGAGATGGTGCACAGTTGCTGTCTACAAACATGAGATTGCCGTTGCCCTGGACAAATGGTAGTAGCATATGCTGTATTTCAATATCAGTCTGCACAATTGGAAATCCACAAGCTCATAGCAGAATTGACCTGACAGTTGGAAAAGGAGATTTGTGGGGACAAAAGGGAAACCTTAGCGTGGAAGTAAACACAGATTGAACTCTGCAGTATGGAGGAGGAAACAAAGACACTTTCAGAAGTGGAAAGATTGAGAATGATTAGACTTTGAAGGCAAACATATACTCCCTACCTGCCTAGGAGCAATAATCTCAAGCAGGTGTCATCTGAAATTCCCTTCACCTCACATGGCTTTTGTGGGAAGCTCTCGTTGATGATTATTAAGAATTTTTTTAATCCTTTATTGAATGTTCACCTGGTATGCGCCATCACCAAACCACCCTCATTTCTCCAAATAGTGAAAATCTTCCATAATAGCCAGAATAACTATGTTCCACATAGGATGTTGTAGCGTGCGTTTCTGCAATTATTAGTACTGAAGGAAAATTATTTTTTTTCCCTCTCTGATGAAGGCTGGTTGTTCTGTGGTTAAGATAATCAGGTGATAACTAGATAGATATATTCAAGGAAGCTAGAAAAGATGTATATGGACTCTACTGAGTTCAGTGGCATAAAGATAGCTGCTTTACTAGATAATTTGTTCTCTGTCTTCTCTCAGAAAATTGTATACAGCCCTACTACCTTTATCCTCCCAAGCTGTGGAATATGTTACTTGGAAAGAATCAGTCACTGACATAAAAATAACATTTCCATGCCTGTCCCCGGTAACAATAATTCTGTCTAAATAAAAAAAAAAAAAAAGAAGACGCGTGAGGTATTATCTTTTAGCTACTTTTAAGCAGCATTCTGTGAAACAAAATGTATATTTTAGTGCCAGTTCTTTGAGGGGAAGTATTTTCAGCCTTATTTACCATTAGGAAAATACAGTAGTTAAAATTTTAGGTCTCTTTCATTTTCTGCTGTAAAATGAAAGTAGTAGTGCTGGTTCATATACAACACTATGAGAATATTAATAGTAAATGAAAGCTCCATAAATTGCCATGATTACAACCAAAACCAAAGAACAAGTGCAGGTGGACCTCTTTTTTAATGGATAATGAAAATTTGAATTGTGTTTTGTGTTTGAAGCAAGTATATTGACCCAAATCTGTGCCATCCATCTGTTTGATGCCAAACTGAGTTTGAAATTGTTCTTTCTACCAATGTTTGCCATACTTTTGAATGCTAAATTCCACTACAGAAAATTGAAACCAGCTGTGCCTTCTTTCATCTCACCCAAATGCTGTAAAACCTTTGCCAAATAAGCTCCATAGTTTTTCCTGGTAGAATATCTTCTTTCCTGTTGTTCTTTTGAGCAATGAAGCTATAAGAGCTGGAATTTGGATGCCATCTGTATCTGGATTGACACAAAGAGGAATTATCTCCATGAGCTGGAGAGGTATCTATTGGGCACTGCAGGGGCAGTATGGCCTTGATTAGCAAAAGTAGATAGGGGGAAAAGTACAGCAGCAGATAAAACACATGGCAGCATCAGCATAACTGTCTTACTTTTGTCTGCAGTGCTGTGTGGTTTTCAGAATAGATTTGGGTCCTGAGGAAAGTTAAGCAGTGGTGTAGGTTGCCAAAAGAGGTTGTGCTTGTCTCCATCCTTTGGCGGGATTCAATATCTGACAGAAAAAACTCCAGCTTAACCTGATTTGATCTCAAAGCTAATGCTCCTTTAAGCAGGAGGTTGGACTACAGACTTCTGGACATCCCTCTCAGCCTGGGTTACCTGGTAATTCTGGGATTCTGATATATATCTGTAGCCATGTTTAAGGTATTTTCTCTGTAACAGTAACAGACAAGATTTTCATGTGACCAAAGCAGTCCATTGATTATCATTTTCCTGTCTTTTCTGGCACAAAACCATGTATCATTTCAGACTACTATTGCCTATTTTAGTATTAAGCTGTACTTTATATAGAAAAGCTAGGACCATGTTCACAATGGAATAGGCCATGCAAGAAGCATGGTCATGGAGCACAATAACAGCTAGCTGCTTTTGCTTTTACTGCTCTTTTCAGATAGGTATCACAGCCTCCCATGGGGGCTTGGAACAAACTGTTTCTACTTGGGTAAAGTTGTGCTCTGAATCAGAAAGAGGAGATTCAAGGCTGAAGAACTGAAAAGTCCTATGATCTAGGATGCAAAGAGATTAATCCTAAATATTTTTCAAATGTTTTTTTATTTACTTCCAATACAGATTACTAAAAGGTTTCCATCATGATAAGGACTCAGCTAGAATACACTTGTACAAGCTGACAGGGGTTTCAATTTCAGAACTCCGAAGCTCAGCAGAACATGTTCCTGCAAGTGTTCTATAGACTCTGTGTCATCCACAGCCTGTCCCAAGCAGCTTGGTACTGGAATTCTGGAAGGACCTTTTTCATTTGCTACCCACACTGAAAGTATCCCTGCAGGTAAAAAGTAGCAGCTATGGTAGTTCAAGCTAAATATGTTTGTTCTGTATCCTGCATCTCACAGTTTGAAATAAATAGAATGTACAACTAATATTCACCATCAAAAAATATTCACCAGCAGGTAAACATCTGTCCTTTGTTATCTGAAGACAATGAATAAAATTAAATTTTCATCATCTTGTTTTATATAGAGGAGCATCTTATGAACTACAGAAATTAGTCAAAGCATAGCCAGTTAGCATGAGTCTGAGTAATGGCTCTCTCAACACAGCTTACTTGAGTCTTCATAAGAAAAAAAGTGCTACAAAGAGAACATCAAGTACAAGAATTTTGTGTGGATTTAGGTAATAGGATTATGTCACCTACCTTTATGAACTCATTATCTTCTCAGAGGCTTAATATTTTACCTGCCATTGCCCTGCTGCAATCTGATATCCTTTGATGATAATAGGATTTTATGTGTAGTCAGACTATGTGATAATTGAGTGAATACAATTTCATCTGAGCATCCACAAGAGTAGAAGGAAAGTGGAGTGAATATGGTGGCAAGACTTCTTTGAGAAGGCAAAAATTATTTGCAACTAAAACTTTGAGAAGCTCTTTGTAAGGAAATATGCTAATTTGTTTAAGTGGAATTTATTTTGAAAAAAAAAAGTGCCAGAATGACTGGGCTAAAATGCAAAGCACTGCAATTTGCTTTGACAGTGCCCCAAAGGATGAAATAAATTAACCTCAGAAGAGATTAATTTAGAAGAAAATGTTGAATTGCATTCAGGGCATATTGGCTAGTGTTTGTGGTCAGAAAAAGGGAATTAAGAGTCTGGTTTCCTTTTCCCAGTTATATATTTTTCCCATGCCATTTCAATAAAGTTTTCACTAGTGTTATTCTTACAGCATTATATTTCTCACCTCTCAGCAGTTTAGTAGGTCCAGTTAAATCATCCATGGATTGTAGAATTTTCAACACCAGTACAAGTGGCAAAATCAGACCTTGAAATTATTTGGACATCAATTCACACATCTTTAAGGCTGTTGTGGAATCGTTGGTTTTATACAGATGACATTGATGAAAATAAATTTAAGTCAAATATTATGATTTAAAGAAACAGTAGAAATAAGTCAGATACGTGTTTTTAACACAGGCATTTCCATCTTCCTGGTCCAAATCTTCTCCTTTTTAACACACATAAGAATTAAAAAAAGGAATGTTCTCTATATTTGACTTTGAGTAATGAAAATTCCAAGGCTTTTCTGAGACTACTCTTACAAATAACACCATAACCTGTAAATAAATTATCCTGACACAACTGTTAGGTGCTTTCACAACAAAATGTTGAATACTTTCCTGGAAAGCTTTAAGGCACCAGATCAGAACAGAAGACACATTTGGCTCTTTGTAGCCGACTTTATTACTCATTTATTACTTCCTCATTTTGTTTACAGGATTAGATCTGCTTCTTTTCATTCTTATTATTTTATTATTTTTATTTGACAAATAGGGTCATTTCCCTCTTTCTTTCCAATGTCAAATTTATTTGTGTTGTTTGCTTCTCCTTCTCTCCGTTCTCCTTGTGACTTGTTCTCAGTTGCCAGCATTACTTGCCTTCATCAAGCAGAAGATTTGTTCTCTTGCTTAATCCATGTCTGTATTTCAGAACCTGAGTTGTTTATCTTTTTCCTGGTTTCATTCACCAGAGAGTGGAGCAGTGATTACTGTTCACTGGAGGACAGTACTGTGGGCCTTGTGGCTCTGTTAATTGCCTGAAGGGCTCATTTGGTACCAATGACTCGCAGGCACTCCCCATAAGCTATAGCTGCTCAGGGAGAGCATGTGTTAAATGTGTTTTGGCAGTGGAATTTTATTCTATCCATTTGAAAAATCTAATATCTTATCCAAGGAAACAGTAATTATGTAGGCCAAAATAACAAACACAGAATCACTTGTAGACCTGTGCTGCTGCTGTACACAAATGTTCTCCCATGACACTGGTGACAGTCCTTTGATTTTCTTCCAAAAGAAATCTTAATTTTGAGGAGAAGCCAGAAGACCTGCTACTTGATTTCTTGCTCATTGTCTCCACTTCAAGTCAGAAGAAAATATGTTGAGGCCAAAGACTGCTGAAGAAAGCCAGAATAAGCAAAACCATAACCTAGATATGTGTCTGAGTTCCCCCATATGTCAGAGAAGCTAATGTTCATTCTCCTGATTCAAACCTTTAAGTAAATCTGCTCTTAGACATACTTCTGTTGTGTCCTCCTTCAAATATGGTATCCACATAGGTAAAAGTACAATACCAGATGAACAACTGAAAATCCTGTAAAAGTTTGACTACCTGTATTTAAAAATTTTACCAAAACAGGGTCTAGCTGTATTCTGATAGTTCCCATCTCTCAGTTATTCAAATGCATATAAATAAACCCTATGTTACACAACTAGAGTGCTCATCAGAGGAAATTTTATAGCAAGTCAACGCTCTGGACAGAGTTATGATATTTCTTTTGGAGTGTGAAGGGATGAATGTCATTGCTTGACATTCTTCAGCTGTGTCACCAGTGGTTTAGATATAGGATTAAATGATGAAAGAAAGTGTAACTGCTTGTTAGTTTAACTTGTCCTATCTTGCCAAGACTTGGGATTGCATTTTTCATTTCAAGCTCAATATTACTGCATAGTTCTGCACAGAGTAACTCCACAAGGCCCAAAGCAACAGAAGCCTAGTTTGCTAGGCTTTCATTCCCTGAGGCCCACAGCAGTGTCTCATGCTTAATAAGTGTGAGGTAAAGATGAAGGACACATTAGTAGTTTCTTTTCACCTATTTTCAGAACAGGCTATTGAATTTGGTGAAAATTAGTGACTGGCTTTATAAATAACAAGTTCAAAACAGACCACTAAGAAAAAATATAAGCACTAACATTAAGAGTATGTTCACATAAAGCCACTTTCTCTCAGAATTGTGTTTAAAAATCATGTAAAAGCTGTAAGACTTGCTAGTGTCACAAGTAAAAACAAACAAACAAAGACAAAGTAAAGTGAGAAGGAGTACTGAGGGCCCATGAATTCAAGCAGATTTTTCAAAACTGAACTTATATAAGCATCTTTAACTTTCCGTAACTGATTCTCAACAGCTTCTTTTTCTCTATCTTTTTGTCTGTCAGTCCCTCTATATCACTATATGTCTATCCATATACTTAGATAACTCTAGGAAGACTATTTAAAATGGTGAGTAAAATTCTGCTTTTATATTAAATTTAGTACTGAAATAAATTAGATTTTATACGATTTACCTGGCTGCCAGAAAAGCTCCTGGCTTCCTCCCAACAGCCATGACAGACTTGTTTGTCTAGTTTGCTTTGTCTACACAATTAGGCTGATTTCTCTGTGATGTTTTCCCCAGATTCTGACCCGATCTAGTTCATCATGATGTTTATCCCTTTGAATTCAGCTCAAGCAGAAACCCATTACCATTAGTCTTGGAACTGTTCCTGGAACCAATAAGTATTAAGGTAGCAATTGCTACAGTTGTCCTAGATCACCTCTTAAAATCCTTTTCCTCTTAATTAAGCAGTTTGAAAACAGAAGGAAGGAATATGCCATAGAAACATACTACAGCCTGATTCCTGAGAATGGGCTTCGCTTTCAGACTGCACGCAATCAGTTTGAGTCAATCTGAATCTTATAAGATTATAGGATTGAAAGAGATTTCTCTGTGTTAAATAAATACTGTGAAAGATATCAAGAGTTGAAACTAAACCCAAAGTTTCTAGCTAGCCACAAGATGAAGTTAGAACCTACAAAACAATAAAACCAGAGCAAGTCAGCCATATTCTCCTTAAAGTCAATGGACGTTTTGTCACTGGCCTCGATAGGAGTGGGATCTGTCCCAAATTCTTCACTTATCCTAACAGAAAAAGGAAATTGAAATTCATGTTGCCAGTTTCCCACTCCTAATCTCATTTCCTCATTTTCCTTTCTCTCCCTCAAACCTAATTCTCCAGGGAGTCTCTGAACAAAGTAGGAAGTATGAGTGGAGGGCTTCAGAAAGGATGTGATAAGGCACATGCAACATACCTTAAGTTTTGCTGGCTATTTTCTGCATCAATATGCTATGTTTACAGCTTGCAAAACTTTGCATTACTTTAGTCTAAACTTTGCATGATATAGATCCAGGTATTTTATAGGCAATCAATGTTGTCCTCTGACTAGCTGTTTGAGTGAGTAATTTTCCCCTCAGTGGTAAAAATGAGAAGATATTTTAACACTACTGAAAGCACTGGGGGGCAGTGTGATCTAGAGAAGTATATGTTGGCGCAGCCTCTTCGCCATCTGCCTGGGGTGTCACTTCAAGGAGGGACTCCCGACTTTATCTGGCAGCTCTGCTGTACCTCCTTGAAGGGCTGAGAGTATGTGCATGTGTTCTGTCTCTTCTGAGAGATGAGACACTGAAAAATTAACTATAGTGTAATGATAACAAGGTCTGACAGTCTAAAAGGTTTGACTTACCATGAATGCACTTTGAATAGGTGGATACTTATTTCTCTGCAGGACCATATGAACTGTGAGAACAAGCAGAAAAGTCTCTGTGATGCCTGGGTATGTGACTGTATCTGGCAAGAAAAGCAAATCTTGTCTATTATTTTTGACATATACTTGTTCTTGACAGCAGAATATGAAGAATGCTGCAAATTATTATAGGCTGTTACATCTTTTCTACTTGAGTTTTGCTTGTTTGTTTTCAGTTTATTATTTCTTATCTTTTACAAAATCAAGCAAGTAAACTAATCAACTTTATAACATCAACTAACCTGGAAAACAAAACAAAGGGGGGGGAAATGCACAAACACAGCATTTCTCACAAGGTGGGAAATTAATTATTGAATTTTTTTTTTAATATTGCAAGGTACTGCTATTCTTGTTGGCCTTTTAATTCAGAAAATTCTGTCCTGTAGCACATAACTGAAACTTTTAAATTATACAGAGAGTGGTAGAAACCTGGTGGTTTTTCCAACAACCGAGATATCTAATGCTGGGGTTTGAATTCTGTAATTGTAAGCAGTCATTCATAAGCATGATCTTCACAAATGGCTTTTATCAGAAAGGAATACTCTAAAGGGGTTGCAGTATTGCAGACCTAGTGAAGAATTCCCAAGTTGATTTTCTAGTTTGAGAGCAGGGAAGTTATTACTGCTTTAATAATGGAATGAAGGCTGAGCCCTAGAAATAGTGTTAAGGGTAACCTGCACTCAGATGTACTAGGACAAATTCTCACCTTGGGGCCTTCCATGGGGCATAATGTAATATGCAATGTTTGCGTGAATATAAAAGGCAGTACAGTTATAGTCTCAAGGAACTCTTTCACATGGTGCATAGTTTCTGGTCTTCAGCCAAAAGTCAAATATTCAGTCAATCTCTTTTCCTCCTACAGTATACCCAAAATAACTCTTAAAGCTAGAATTGTGATGTCCTCCATCCCATGCTCAATAGCTCTGCCCTTAGTATTAACTCCTTGATAGCATCAATAGCTGCATCTGTGTTTTCTGATAGCCAGACAAACCTGGAAAGGGGAAGAAGGTGCTATGAGAAAAGCTGTACTCAAGAACATCACATCATGGCTCAATAAGGTTCTCCTGGAGTATTTAAGGCTTTCCTAACTAAGCCATCAATGGAATGAAACTGAACATGCCTCTTTCTCTCTTTTTTCTTTCCTTTTTTTTTTTCTTTTTGTTCCTAGTTACTCAGAGCTTCTATGTTAAATGCAAACAAAACAAAACTAACAAGCTTGAGAAAATTACCCATATCACTATGACACTGTTGCTGCATTTGTGGTAAACCCTTAAGGAACATGTTCAAGCTTGACTCATGAAAGTTAGACATTTTAGGGGGGACTTGATTTTGCAGTCAGGCCATAGTCTTACTTTGGATCTAGTTTACACACATAATTTTAATTGTCTTTTGCTATTTAATTGTCTTTTATATAACTGTATATAAGTATGTAAAGATAGAATATATTGTAATATGCATGCTATATGTGCCATAAACCACACTTCATATGCATATATACCTGGGATGAAACAAGGATACTGTCATCCTCTGTCTTTTAAGGAGGAAACCCCTGAGAGCAGAAGCAGTGATGGAGATTGGCACTGCCAGAAATAAAGCCCATATTCTGTACAGTGTTGAGGATGGTTAGTGGGAGGTTGTTGCCAGCAGAGAGATATAGATGTTCAACAGCTGTAAGTTAGGGGTCCTTTTTTTGCATCATCAAGGTTATTGGCTGACCTCATATTTCTGGATAATACCCAGGAATCCACCAAATGAGAAAAGAGCCACAGCAAACACTAATTAAATGTGTGTTCTCTCTCTTTCCAGCTAATTAATACACATAGAGGTTAAACTCCAGAGAATAAAATCTGCAAGTAAATCTCATAGTTGGAAAATTTCATTAGTTTCACTAGGAAATGCAAGAAAACATTCAAGATTTGCATTCCAGTTCACCAAATTCATTTGAAAGTCCAGACATCCTTAAGAAGGTCATTCAGATAGTCTCAGACTGTAGTGCTTATTGCCTCTAAGTTACACAGAAAGTAAGCTTCTTTCAGAGAATAGACCAGGACCTGAGATTCAATATGACCAGTATTCAGAGTGCAGCATTAAAGTGATATCTTGAGGCACTTCAGTTCTCTAGCTCTCAATTTTGTTTTCTAAAGCTACTTCAGGTGTATGAAATTTGACAATTAAAAAATGATTATTGCTATTCCATGTTATTTTCCAAGATTCAAGCCAGGGAGCAAATTCTAATCCTATTTGTAGGATATTTAAACTTGAATTTCCATAGCCTCTGCATGCACACTTTTATAGTCTATATTGATAGACTTCAAATCATCTCATTATCTTTCATATCCTATATGAAAAAGTCAATTCTTACTTCCTCACCAGTAATCTTCATCATTTTTACCTCTTTACATCTGTCGACTTCATTCTCTAAATGCCAATCTTAGACTAATTTCTTACTTATACCATAGTGTGCCCCTTGCATATTTTTATTTTTCATTCAGCTATGCTATGAATCACTATACATGGTAAAAAGTGTCAAATGTTCTCCAAGTGGATTTCTTTGTGATACTACAAAGCACATTTTAAAAGGTTTTTAGATATACTCAACATGAATAATGTCCATTAATTTATCTGAGGACACACAATTATTAAATTTATCCATTGAAGAACCTTTTGTCCAAATTACCAACAGTAGGCAAAGCATAGAACTCCATGAAGTGCTGGCAGATGCCTTTTGTAGCAAAGTACAGATAAGTGGATGGACTAATCAAACAAATTTTAAAATCCCAAGACCAAGTACATATGCAGTCAGAATAGTCTCATACTCCCTTCTTTAGGAGGTTGATTTTGGAGGACATTTATTTATGTTGGGACTTAAAGCGTCATGAAGAAAAATTAAAGGAATCTGATCTTTCTCTGCTTCTTCATTGGGATTTTAAGATATATATGTCCGATATCTTCAGATCAGCACAAACTATATTCATGTTGAACCATACCAAAATGTGAGTTCCCTCTTCAGCTCTACTACCTTTTCCTGCTAATGTGACAGTTAGGAAAGCACTTCACAAGTGGATCAGCAATGTAGAAACAGATACCCATGGAGTTTGTGCTGTTGAGATTCAGAGTTCACTCTTCAAGTGTGCCTCAGCTCCAGCACTGGGGTCTGGACATTTATGCAAGTAGATTCCTGCCCCAGTCTGAGCAGACTGACACTTCAGACCATTGCACCATACTATGAGAGACACACACAAGGAAAATTAGGAGTCAGGGTCCCCTTAGCATCTTTCCTCTTGCTCTGACTTTGCACATTGTCAGTCTTGCTCTGCCTGGGCTCTTGGCCTCCCAGTTGCTTGATTTCCAGGTCCACTGACTCTGATGCCGTAACTTGATCAAAGTAATTTGCCTTTACTTGACTTAACTGGACCAAGTCAGTTGGATATTGGTAGGCTAACAATGCCTGGTTGCAAAACCTATGATTCCAGAGCTGATAAAGTGTGTAAAAATAGATTGGATTCTTCCACCTGTCCAAATCCATCCTCACTATTCCCTTTCAACAAAGAGGATGGGAACAGGCTGTTGTATCAGGAAGCACATTTCAGTAGCTTAACACACTTGGGTGTCTGTGAATAGCCAAGAGGTCACAGACAGCAGTATTCTGGAGTGAAAAGGTAGTAAAAACTGTACCTAACTGTCATGGTTGAGAGAATGATCCTTTGTGGATATATCTAAAGCTAATGTCTGCATATAGAAATTTCAAATAAAAGTTTTAGGCATAAGAATGATGGTGAAATCAGACATGGTAGTCCCAGATCTATCACAGTGGCTCAATTCAGAGAGTGTCTTTGAAGAGATGTGTGTCCTAGTTACAGCATCCAAGGACAAGTTTCTCACTATGTGGGTGTAACCAAAACTGTGAATTCTACACCCTCTATGCCATTTCTGATGAACTGTTAATAACGGACCCTTTGCAGCTGCTGCCCAGGGCACACCTGACACCTCAGGCTACAAGCTGTGTGTTAAAGGAGCCTGTGAGGCACAGGAATGTTTACGTCTTCACACCAATGACTCAGCTGTGATAACTCCCCTCCGGGGAGGCATTAGTACCTTCACACCCAGCCTGACAGGCCATGTCTGCTAATGGGCTACTAGGAACTGGCACAATAGGCAGTTGCAACAACCTAGACCATCAAAGATTCCAAAAATATCCCATAGCTCACAGAGTTAAATCACCCATTATGAAACTCCTCACTCTGAGGAAGATACTGGGCATTTCCACCCGAACCTGAGCATATATAATCATTGGGGTATGGAACTTCTGGAACCACTCATCATATCCAGAGGAGGACCAGAACCTCAAGGACTGCAACTACCACTCTTGACCTGACTGTGACCATCATCCTCACCAACAGCTTTTCCTTTCCTTTTACTTTGCATTCAGGGAGGCCACGTGGGGCTCAGCACAGGGGCTGACTAACACCATTCTGTTGGTGTTCCAGGGTGCTGGGATCAACATCTGGGGTTTTTTGTGGGTTAAAACCATTTTTTCTCTGTATCATTGTTTTCATTGTGATCTTTTTAGTATATTTTAACTCTGACTTGTAATCTCTCTTGAGCTGGGTTTGCTTCTCCTTCTGGTTTACCTTTAAACCAGCACAATGTGTTACTAGTCTTGGTGTAGCAAATGAGAGCAGACTATGTGTTCCCCTTTGGTATTCAGATGAACTTGAAATACAGAGCTGGATGTTCTCCAAATTCATCCTTGTTTCTCATCACAGTAACTGAGTGAATGTGAAAGAGACAAATAACATTCATTGAAAATGTGTATTACGAGTGACATTAGTATTGTATTGTTTTCTAAAAATATAAAATTCATCACAAATAACATTTGAAGGTGGAGTATTTATTGGCATGGAGCAGGTCATTGCAGATTATATGAATACATATGCATAACATCTTTACTTAAATGAATATGTGCTATACAGTCATATATATAAACCTCAATGGAATACTAAAAAGATATACTAGAAAGTCGTGTTATGTGTGCTGAGTGAAATCCAGTAAAGCTGACAGAGGAATCTGCAACTCTTGCTTTGGCTCTTCAGAGCTTCATTTATTGGTAGAAATATCCTTCCTTGTTAATCAGTCAAATTACAGCTACTGACAAGGGCAACTTCATTCCAGCAGATTTAAATAAACACACATATCACTAGATAAAATATCACAGGCACAAATGATGAAGAATAAAATGGAGAGGATACTCTGATACGAAGCCACTTAATATACACTTTTTTAACTGGATACTATTGATAGAAAAACAAGTCACCCAATGAAATCCTTGGAAAAGGACTTGGTTACTAGTATACTTTTAAAACTGCAGTACAGTGTTTTTAAAACTTCCAGAGAATTCTAAAATGGAATATTTGTCATTGCTTATTGGTAAAGAATGGTTCAAGATGGCCACTAAATTCTATCATTTTTCAGCATTAGAATGTTTTTCCTAATCTGATTTGATTTTTATCTTACTTTTTATTTCTCCTTTGTTTTCCTATATGACTTCTTTCCTACATTCTCTCCTCTCTCAGAGGAATAGAAAGAATTACAGGGTTCAGCCTCTCAACAAGCATCCAGAGAGAAGCTGTAAAATGAAATTACTGTTTTAGCAGCCAGGGCAGCTGTATTTCTAGATATGCATTATTTAAACATATTTGATGGGATTTAAAGTTAAATGGTATAGCAGAAGCACGTGTTCTGAACAAAGACCCCAAGCATCACACAATGACCCAGTAAATCCTTTTGCCTTGGAGCTTGGGCACCAGAAAAGCTGTTCTCCACTTCTTTCCATCAAATCTGAACATGGAGCACTGCACTTGCGGGCAGAGTGATTCCGCTATGGATTTGTCTTTGTTGACCAGTTGCACCATGTGACAAGAGATCACAGCACCAACTGTCAGCACTATTGAGTTTGACCCTGCTTGTGGAGGATTGCAAAACCTATCTCACAATGAACATTTTCTCTAGTGGATAAATTGGCTGGGAAGTCTCTCTGAAGAACTCACCAAAGCTATTGAGGCAACCACAGCCATGACATAAGGCTAGCTTCAGACTGTGCTTTTGTGAGCACTGTTGCAATGAGTCTCTAGGTTTCACAAGAGTGAAATACAAGGCACTAACTCATAAACTACTTTGGTAGTTTTATTTCCTCATGAAACTAAAAAAATCCCCAAATCCAAAATGCATGCATTTTCTTCTGCACTCCTTAAGTTTGTGCATGGGAAAGTGGATATTCCTACCTTAGAGTCTTTCTCCTACATGAGCAAGATAGATAAGAGTTATTAGGAGCCTGTCCCATATGAACCATTTTTCATTCAAATGTAAGTATCAGTGCAGGGCAAGTCAAAATATTCTGGTAAATATAACCAGACATCCAAGTGAGGATCTGGACATCAAACAATAGACAGTGGAGATAAAGCACTTGATAAAACAATTTCTCTGATGGAGTACACTTTCTTGAAAACCTGAGTTTTTCCTTTTGAAATGTTGATAACAATTTTGTTTGGAAAAAAAAAAAAAGAACTGCTTCTTTTTTTCATTTAAAAAGTGTTTGAATTGAAATGGAAATAAATCATTTTGATAGACCCCAAAATAATTTACAACGGTTTGAAGATTTGCTTCTGATTGTCTTTACTGTGCAGTGCACTATGATTACCATTTAACCACATATTTATCTTACTATGTTTCCTCCCATTATTTTTGTTCTGAGCTTTTTAGTGACCTCAAAATGCCATGTGCATGCTTTGAAATAACATGGTTTGTATATTTGCATTAGCAAGACCAAGGGAGCGTTACCTGCATAACCATGGAGATGTCATTGTAAAACACTTCAATTTCTTCATAGCAAAAATGATTCCTTATGTGCTTCAAAAGCAAAGGAAGGCTCAGCTACATATGCTGTGCACTTGATGCATTCTGAGCTTCAGTAATTTACTGAACTATAAGAAGAGCAATCAAAGTGGTAAAGGAGCAATTTATAAGCCATTGCCTTTCAAGCAAGAGGCATAAAATTGTTGATTAGGCAATTCAGGCATTGTTTAAACTGAAGTTGCAATTAGGTAACCTTCACTTACTTAATAGATCATCATTAATTTTAATCAGGAATATTTGTTACTTTTGTTGCTGGGAAAAAAGTTAATGAAATTCTGAATCAAAATTCCCATCTATCTTGATGCAGAGAGTCTGTCACAGAATTGTTTCAGTGAAAATATTGCATTAATGAAATGGACCTATCTCCAAACCTGTGATTTGTGTATGTAGACTAATAATGGCATGTTTTACAATTCAGTCTTAAACTATCAAGAAGGTGAATATGGTAGTTTTTTTCAATAAAATAGTAAAAATTTACATTTAACTTGATTGTGTAATTTCCAAGAACTTTTCATTGTATTGTAATTGAGTTATTGAGTTTTCCCCACATTTACTTTACTGATGCTGAAAACTATTCCAGTAATTTCATAAATAATTCTTCATGAAGGCAACGTCTTCAAGTTTTTCTTTCAATAAAGCATCATCTACAAGATATATTGCAGTATCCAGGCTGAAAGAAACAATTTTTCTAATATAAACATTTTTACTGGCCAGAAATTTTTGCTGTTTTTAAAAGCACTTTGCAAAATCTGTCAAGTTCTGATGCTGTTACAGCAAGTAAATAATTTCATTAAACACTTGAATAATATGAATTTAAAAAAGGCAAAGGTAAAAGAAACTGAGTCTGAGAAACATTGAAAGTTGAGCAAAATCCCAGCCTCATATTACCAATTAGCTTCACTGCAGAAATCATGTTTTGTTCTACAGTTTCAGATGTAAACACCAAAAAGATATAGAATTAATAAATGCATTTATGTTCCAGCTATAGGAAGGGAATTACATTAAAAATTATTTTAAGAGTATTTATGCTCACTGAAAGACAAAAGGGACCATTGTCAGCTTCTGATAGCTTCAAACCTTTAGTTGATATTAGTTCCATATATAACACTTTTGTGCTTGACTAATCAATATCTTAATACACATTAAGTATAACACACATGTCATGGGAAAAAAAAGGCTACACTGAGAAAGATTTTTGCTTTGGTGTACCATCAGTTTAATATGATGAGGGAGTGTAGGAGGAGTGGTGATGGTTTTAAAGAGTTCAACCAGAATAGTTCAGTATATACAGAGTGGAACAGTTAAAAGTCAATCTTAGGCTTCTGCTTGAAATTTTTATTAAATGGTTTGTAACTGTCTAGCTCTGGGATGTTGTTAACTGCATCTCTCAGAAGGTTTTAAGCCTAATGATTTGAAAATGCCCTTCTTTAGCACAGTAGGAAAGACATGTAAATCTTTGTTAGAGTTAATAGTTTAGATAATTACAGAAGTTTTCAGACTTGCTCTTTAATTTGACAGGCAATTTAGAGGACGAAGAAAATGTGTCACTTGTGAACCCCATCAAGCAAATGCTTTTTCCTCTCTGCTTCACTGCTCTTTGCTCTGCTAATTCAACTGCAGAATGAGAATAGCAACACCTTAGAAATATCAAATTTACTGGCAAGATATGGCAGTTCTTTTGCTCAGTGGCCATTTCAGTTTTGTGCAGAAATACAAGACTCTCAGACAAAGCAATATTATCCCACAATAAACAGTTCACTGGTATGGATGTTTTGCTCCATTAGTAAAATTGATTATTCAAAGTTTAAAACATGCAGACATAGCAGATTCAAGAGATAATTCAATATCTGATAAATGAAAATATATTAACACCTGTATTTAAGATCTATAATTTCACAGCTTTGTTTGGAAGAGAGTAACAGATTTTTGCAATTGCTACAAGGAAGAAAACTCACTTACTGTAGATCATTAGCTATATAATTAAATCAAATTTAAGAATCACAATTTTAACTTTGCTACAGCTTATGAAGCTTAATCTTAACTATTGATTCCCAACTAGATCCTGATATTGTCCAAACTTGTCATTTCCTGCTTATTAGGAGCTGTACTCAATCTATCTGACTAAAAGACAAATAACATGATTGACTATAGGCATGTCAATATTTAATAATTTTGATTGACATTTTATAGTCTCTGAACACTGAGACTGACGTTATTGAGTGGGCCACAAGAAGTTATCTGGTCCTTGCTAGTTACCAGGTCAGTAAATGTGCTAAGAAGCCTTTGTAGGTCGTAGAAGAGGATGTCTGCTTTATTGATTTTTGTACATAGGGTTACTTTATAATGCTTTAGGCAATAGACATAACCTTTAGATAAGACAAAGGTACAGTGGCAGGACTGACAATGTAACAACAATGCTGCAGTTGCCATAGGCCCAGGCCAGCACCGTTGAACATAAGGAGGCTTTTTTTTCTATGGAGTAACAGAAAAGGTCCTTTTCTAAGCTTCCAACTAGTAAGAAACATCACACATATGAGGTGGCCATTACAACATGTTCTGTGAATGTCTGTAAACAAGTGAAAGGGGGTTGCTCTCTCTCACACTCAGAGCAATCTAACAGAGTGTTGGGATTTGAAAGTCTTGAGAAATGCAGACTGTGAAACACAGCATCAGGCTGTTTCTATGTGCTATATTTCACCTGGCAAAGAGGAAAATCATGTAGGTGAGAAGAGAAAGCTGTCCTACAGGAAAGAGGAATCATAGAACCCTGCTCTCCTGAGGGAATGCTACCAGCATCTTCAGTGTTGTGTGCCTGCCTGGCCATGCTGCAGAGGCAGCAAGTAACCATTTCAAATTGTAAATGAAAACTTTTAAACAGATTCTGCATCTGAATTTTTTTATAGATTAATGTACTATAGACTGGGAATTTCAAAGTCTTTCACTGACTTTTAGTACAAGATGTTTCTGTTTCCTCCTACTTGAGAATAAACCCTGCAGACATGAGGTCTGCCTGCCCACCTGTGGGAAGCCATCCTTCACAGGTCTGCCAGAGCTCTCTCGACCACATAAACTAGTTTCTCTGGTTAATTTGGTCCTAACATGCTACTTTTCCCCAGGTCAAAGTAGCACAAATCCAGAATGAATCCCAGGAGTGCTATTGCTACACATGTAGTAACTCTCCTAAAATCTTAGGCCACAATTCATGCACAGCTCATAGAGCTCTTGTTGTGTCTCACAACCTGTCACAGCTCAAGTTCCCTAATTCCTACATATGCAATTTGTACGCAATGTAGACCACTTTAGCTCAAGATATTGAAAAGAACATCTCCTTTCTATTTTAATTATAATAGGAAAGTGCTGTGTACTGGATGCAACTCTGTGATACTATTAGTTGTACTTCTGTAAATTCTATTTCCTTTTACACATAGCTAACCATGAAGAAGAACGATTCAAATCCCATTTAGATCTTACTTGAGAGTTGGGTAACTACAAGTACTTATTTCAGTTGACCATTGTAGAAAAACATGAGATTGAGGTTTGATCATCAACTCTGCATAGATCATAGTGATACAAATAATATTTTAACACTAAGTACAACAGCTGGGTGCAAACTTCTGTATCCTTTAAATCCACTCAGCCACAAATGCTGCCACTGATATTTGTCTTCTGACAACGGTAAACAAAATGTCTGTGCAATGAGGGGAAAGTTCCAATAGCAAATTTCATCATTACTAAGATTAAAAAATAACAAAGACATTTCTTTTCCTGGATAATAATAAACTGTTGTGCTGAGCTGCTGCAGAATAGTCTCTGAGGCACTCTGTGCTTTCACCCAGTCTACATAGCCAGAGGATAATTTCATTCACTGTGATTGCAGGAAAAAAACAACAGCAAATGTCACTTAACAGTAATGGATATTTGAAACTACTTAAGCTCTTAATGTTTTTTTGTTCTCCCATGTACAAAATTACTCTCCGTTTATTTTCATGGGAAGGCAGTGCTATGTAGATCAGGTTTTCAGAAATGTTAGCAGGTTGTAGCAAGCTAAAATGAAAAAAAATATGGTTTACATAGGGTGGAAGTAACAATACTACTTTTATTAATAATCCTGTTGTTATTATTACTATTATTTTTATTATTGGTGATATCCTGGATTCTAAGGACTGAGATTAATTTGGGCACTAAAGGAAATTTTTTGTCAATATAAATGTCTGAGTTATGTTTACCATAAGATATTTTCAAAGAGTCAGTAGGATGTTTTGCCTCTTTTTTTCATTTCTTCAGTGCATTTAAAACAGTTTTTTTCATGATGTTCAAAAGACTGCTTATGTTACAGTGAAAAACATCTACAACAACAAAGTGCTACTGGAAGGGAAGAAGCAGAAAGAATAACTGAATTTAGCAAATTTGAAACCTCACTGGAACCCTACACATTTAAACAACTCCCTGTTTGCTGGACGGTCCATGAAGAGGAAAATAAATGCAACTCCAGACCAAGATCTTATTAATAGCCTATACAACTGCAGGTATAACACCTGCAGTAACTACTCACTGTGGAGAACTGTCAGAAAATATAAACATGAGCATAAACTGAGAGCTAGAGGCATGGGAAGATCTTGATCGCAAAAGCTGTCAGTCAGCTATGACTCCTCCATAACCATAGATTTCAGGTGCTGGAGAGTCCAGGTGGTGCTTGTTGTAGCTGTTGGGTGCTGCTGGGAGAGTAACAGTGCTTCCTGCAGAAAAGCATACTTTAATATATTGCAAAAAGCAATGTTTGAATGGCATATTCTTTCCTTGATCTTCCTGATGCATCATGCACATAACCTACAGAATATAGAAGTGGTTGAAACAGTGAGTTCAAGCTCTTAGTTGAAAGTCTGGCTAGTGCAGTTCTTATTCAGTAAGTAATTGGAAGCAGTAACCTTATTTCTTTTCTGAAATTAGTCTGCTTGACACCCTTTTATTAGAAGGTATGACAGTTTTGTTTTCACATGAAATACTTAAATCCAAAGTTTCCCTAAAGCTCTTCTCTAGTTGAAGAAATCTATGTGTTATGCAGAATGAAATCTGTTCATCAAAATATGAGACAAGCTGGCTGACATTAGCATTCCCTTTGACCTTTATGATAATATGCTGAACATAAACACTTCTGCCCTGGAGGGAAAAGCAAGGCTACAGCAGGTCTTTTCCATCTGAAGTGATGTGAGTCAGTAGAGCATGTGTAGTATTCCCAGAAAGTACTGGCAGCACAAGACCAGGCTTCCAGGAATTGTACTGCTTAGAGTACAGGTCTCAGATTTACTCATATTTTAAGTCTATCCCATGAAGTTAAAGGTGAAATTTCTTTAAATCATATGAAGCTTGACAGAGTTAAAAATATATGAAAAACCATATAGTTGAAGGCAACATGGTATTCCCAGGCTCAGAGCCTGTGGGCAATGACATTTTCTAAGAAGGAATGACATAGAAAATCAAAATTCCCTCACATCGTCACCCACTGCCATTGTTTCAGGTAAAGGAATAATTTATGTCACACACCAACTGTAACATTAGTGTATCTCCTCCCTTGAAAAATAGTCTTTGCTGCCTAATGCCAGCTTGGGCTGTACACAACAGCACTGAATATAGTTATATCTACCATTTTAGGATCTAGCACATGGTTTGGGATGTTGTTTTCTGTCATGGTCAAGACTAAAGAAGCCCCAGCAGAGTTATAAGGACACTGAGAAACTGAAATCTCAGCATGGGTGAAATTCAAGCTTGAATAAATTTGTCCACAGGAATGTTGTTGCAGTGCATGCCCTAAGAAACAGGGTATGCATTGGCTATACTGAGTATATCCAGGGCTTTACTTACTTTTAGTGAGCTCCAGTAGAAATGATTTATTGTGAGGAAACATGTTTGACTACCATGTCTCATTACCATAAGCTAGTGCTCCTTCCAAAATTCCTGTTTGCACCCCTGACTTCATAATCTTTAGTTTAATCCTACTTCTCTTAGTTTTCAATATTGTCCTGTTGCTGCATGGCATCCTCACCCTCCTATGAAGTTCTTTAATTCAGATAATGAGAAAATATTGTTCACATTTTAAAATTAATGAATAGCTAAACATTACCAAAAATTTCATTAGCTTGAGGAAGAGCAGGATGTCTGACCTAGCACTGACACACCCTATACATGTAATTTCCCAGACTACCTACAAGGAATGCCTAGTACATTTTCCCCTTCTCTCCCCAGAATAAGTGGATTGGGAAATATTTGACATATTTTCCTCACTCATCTGTCTGCATTATAATGCAACAGTACCTTGAGTGACAGTTTTAAACTATACCTCATTCTTCCTCTCAAAAGAGGTATGCCTTTCCTCTCTACTTTGATAAATGAACAAATGCTGGAAATCCATATTAAAAAAAAAAGTTTAGTTTTTTGTAGCATTACTTGGAAATTCAGGATTTTTCTGAGTTATTCGACACACTTTCTGACTGTCACATGTCACACAATGCTTAGTCATATAGGATACAGCTTAGGACACCCAGACTTCGGAATCTGTTCATTTATGCAAAGCTTTTTTCTTTCACTGCTGACTATGATGTGTAAACCTGTACTTCCTAACACACTTATCTCCCAAATAAGCTTCATTTATGCCTTCACGACTTTTCTGTTGTACATCTGGCCTTGGTTCCCTGGAGAGAATAGATGGCAAATGTTTATCAATTCTTCATTCTCCCTTCTTCATCTTTTTCAACCTTTTCTAGATATCGCATGATAGTGCTCATGTGAAATCCACTGTTTGTAATTAGGAGAAAAGGACATGAAGCACCAGGTGTGTGAAATGTGAAATTTTAAAAAACCTACTTTTCTTATTTCCAAAAACATATTCACACTAAAATTACATTAGATACAGCTGAAAAGTAATATTTTTATAGAAGAGAAAAAAAAAAATCCAAAATGCTATCTATCACAGGCTCCATGTGTTTCCTTTACATTCTTTATATTAATGCTTTGCCAAGAAAAATATCTAAATGTCATGATTATTTCCTCCATTTGAAAATAAAACCTTGTGGAAAATACATTAGTCGCTGTCTACAAGTTTCCAACATCACTGTATAAAAACTCATAGCATATTTTGGACACCACAGCTGGCATTACAGTTTTATTCAGATTCTGATAGTTGCTTATCGTAAAATCAGAAATTAGTGGAGAAAATATCTGGGATCAGTATAACTTCTGTTTTCAGCCAAGTGTGATTACATTCAATTTATCCTGCCTGTGTGCTGCAAAATGGTGTGAAGCAACACTAGTGACATTTCAAAGAATGCCTGTGTTTCCTTTGCCTTTTTGGGTTCTTGTATGGTAGGTGCTTTCTCTGGGCACTGGACCAGGCTCCCCAGGGAAGTGGTCATAGCACCAAGCCTGCCACATTTCAAGAAGCATTTGGACAACACTCAGGCACATGATGTCATTCTTGAGGCTGTCCTTTGCAGCACCAGGAGTTGGACTTGATGATCCTTCTGGATACCTTCCCAGCTGAGGGTATTCTATGATTCTAAGTCCTCCCTTCTGGGAAAGCACTGAATGGCTGAAGAGAACATACCAGACCTGGATGGGAACCAGCTGAACTAGAAATGAAAACCATACTCTTTAACACGGCTAAGATTCAAACATCTCTCTTTGTTGTTTGGTCTGACAAAGTAGAAATGCATCATTACAGAAAGACAAACTGAAAGCATCACCATTTGAGCAGGCGCTCTCTATGAAAATTTTGAAAACATAAGGTGAACTTTTGATACAACTCTCTTCTGTTCCTCTGAGGAGCACTACAGACACTGTTTTGTCATCTATAAATCTATTTCCAATTAGGTTCAATGGGAAGAGTAACAATAGTCCTATCATAGGGGTCAGAGCCAACACTGCAGTTCATAGGCTCCTGAAGTGATTTAAGCCAGGCACTGATCCCAGGCCTTTGAGTTCAATGGTTTCTGGCTTCCTTCTTATTTTCAGTCATTTCCTTGAAGATTTTCAGGATGAGATAGGAGACCAGGGAGGCTAGATAAACAAATTATTAAAGAGTTGTTTTCTAGTGTAGTCAATAGTTTGAGTGTGAATGCTTGTTTTCCTGTATTTCACCAGATTCCTGTCTGTTACAGAAAGAGTAAAATGCCTACATAAAATGCAAATCATAAGACAAGTGTCTCAGTTGGCAAGATAGCTTTGAGTGCATTTATGTGGCTATTTAATGCAGTCCTATACTGTTCTTCCTGAGCACATGCTGAATAAAATACAAAAAGCTCTATTTTCATGGTGTTAAAATGGAATCAATTCTTAGTGCTATTGCTTATAACAGGAACCAAATTTTAGTTTCCTGAGATGAATGCCTCTCAAAAATTTAGTCAACCATGACTAGAAAACAAGGTCATTATTTCTGCTCTTCTAATTCTGATTTTGAATGGCATTATTACTTTCAAGCTACAGGAAACAAACCTTCACACTTTGTTTCTATTATTGAATGGTTTGAAGGTACAGATTACCTCCCAAGAATATAAATGAAAAGACTCTATGACTTTGACCAAAAAGAGGGTAGAGGTGAATTTGGGAGACATGTAGTTTACCGGTATTGGACCAAAGCAATTGTCATTCAACATATATAGAAAATGTTCATATGAAAAGTGTTTTGATTCTTAAAAATGAAAAAGGAGAAAGTTCAAATGAAAATCCAAAATTTAAATGAGGACACTTCTCCAAGAAAAATTCCTCTTCCAGCATGAAAATAGTATGTTTTCTTTAAAGTAATGATTTATAATATCTAGCATTCCATCAAGATTAAAACAGAAAGCTTAAGCTAGCATTTAGCCTTGATTTAGAAGGCCAAGCATGGCAATTCATTAAATCACTTGTGTGTAGTTCAGATTTAATTTCTCACAGATGAAATACCTCAGGCATTCATCTGACTTCAGCCATGTAGAAGAGGAACATTTAATCCAGGTTAGCCATTGTGCTGGTTTAAAGGTAACCTGACAAGAGAAATAAACCCAGCTCAGGAGACATCATAAGTCAGAGTTTCAATTTAATAAAAACATTACAATAAATACAGAGACACAAAGAGAAATTGGTTTTAACCCACAAAACCCAGTTGTATAACCCATCACCCTGGAGCACTTAACTGTGCTAAGCTGTGGTTCCCCTGAGTTCAAAACAAAAGCAAGGGAAAAACCTGTTGGTGAAGATGACAGTTGCAGTCCTGTTGAGGTTCTGGTCCTCCTCTGGACCCAACGAGTGGTCCCAGAGGTCTTCAAATCCCAAGATTATATACCATCAGGCCCGGGTGGGATTGTCCAGTACCTCCCCCAAGGCAGCGAGTTCCACAATGGGTGATCTAACTCTGTGAGTTATGGAGTATTTTTGGAATTGTTGCTGGCCCATTAGCAGACACGCCCCCTCAGGCTGGGTGTGAAGGTGCTAATGACTCCCCAGAGGGGAGCTGTCACAGCTCCTGTCTCACAGGCTTCTTTAACACCCAGTTTACATCCAGAGGGGTCATGTGTGCCCTGGGCAGCTGCTGCAAATGGTCCATTTTTAACAGTTCATGGGAAATGAATAGAGGGTATAGAATACACAGCTACAGTCACACCCACACAGTGATAAACTGGTCCCACCTGCTGGTCTAGGACAGGCATCTCAACTCCTTTAGTATTCAATAAAGTGGTATTGAAAGCATGTACCTTTTTTTAAGGAAACAGAGATCTTACTTTCTATTTCAAAAAACTAGAGTTTCCCTATTGATGTCAGAGTGCGTGAATCAGGGCCTAAATTAACATGATGGATTTTTTGCCCTTTTTTTACTTTTCTTGGATTACTCATTTAAATAATCAATACTGAAATCCAAGGGTTTATGTGAAATTAACTTTCAATTTCAGGAATTGTTGTACTAGTGATCTCAGGGTTTCAAACATTTCCAGGTGTAGCCAGGGAATAATTATCTCAAACACTGAGGGTATCTGTAGCTTCATGTCAGAAGTTGTAATGTTTCCAAAATACCTTCCAATTTTTTTCAAAAAGGCTATTTTCATTGTATCCAAACACTAGATAAAGGCATAGGGAAACCATGTTGCAGTAATGCTACGCAGATGAACTCCCCCCAGGTGACCTGGATGCACAGTTTCAAATTCTGCAGCAGCCAAAAGGAGTTGGCAGGATCCTGCACCTTGAAGCCTGAGATCTAAACTGGTGTCAACAGTGTTGTGTGATTTCCAAAGCACCATCAAGTAGAAAGGCTAAATATTGAATTACAAACATTGGGAAAATTCAGGAACAACAAAGAGATCAAAATTAAGTTCACATTTACCTCTTGCCATCACAAATAAGGAACAGACACCATGCAACAATAATGCTTGCTATGGAAAATATTATCTTTAGATTCTGAATTACTATTTGACTATGAAATTTTTGGACAGCATTTTTCCTCTCTTTCTGCTATTTGAATTTTAATTTTCATATTATTATCCTCTCAGATTTGTGCTGATGTTCACTGCAAAAAGAAAAACAAAATATCCTGAGAAAGCCCTTGTTTGCTAAACTTGAAGAGAAACCTCGAAGTCCATGTACTTGTTTCACGGCTGTTAAACACAGAAACTACTCTTAAAAGTGAACTAAACCTTGAAATCCAGAGGTTTGACAGTATCTGTTTAATATTAGTTTCATATCCAAAGACACGTCAGACCTTCTAGCAAAACTTTAATCCTTCTCAGCAACCGAAACCTTCTTTGCAAATTACTCCACTGAGGCAGAACTGCCTTTGCTGTGTAGTGCCAGGCTCCTGACAGAAAGATGTCCACAGTGACTTGGGTCTGGAAGCTGGGCTGCACAGGGAAGGCAGTTAGTGAAATCCTTCCATGGCTGGATCTGAGTCACTACTCAATATGTCCCAGCTTATAGCCTTGCAGTTCATTTGTGAAGGGCATGCAGCATTGCCTCAAGGCTAGCTAGTACTTTGCTAAAGTAAAAGGTCTTCTGGATGGGCATCCACTTACATTTGCTCTGCAGTCAAACACTGAACTTTTTGCTGGAAATAAACAACCAAAATGTTTTCAAGCACTGTGTTCATTTTTGCAGGCTGTCCTCTCCATCTCAGAGATTTCCATGTATTGCTGTGCTTTTGTAACATATTTCAATGCTTCTGACCAGGAACTGTTATCCTCAGAATGTGCTCTCTTGTCTTCCCTCAGCGGAGGAGAGAGCCCTGCTGTGTGGGTACTCACACAGGTTTCACACCTCCCCATATCTCTTGCAACTGTACAGACTTGAACTCACCTGTGCCTCCACTGGCTTACACCAAAATCCAAGAACAGGGACTCTATACCCCAACTGCAGAATAATTGCAGCTCTGTTTCATCCTCTGAAAATATTCGTGGATCTATTCGGATTACAATCATATCTCTGACAAGATGAATCAGCTAATCAATCCCCAGCACAGTGATAGCTAAGACACTGACTGCACTCTTGTACCTGGGAAACCCTCTGTGCCTAGTGCCAGCTCTAGAGAAGCACAGTCTGTACTCTGATTAATTTCCTGAGTTTCTATTGTCAACTTCAATCTCTTGGAAAGGCACAAGGCAACCTTAAAAGTGAATCAAGGAGGTGGTTTTTTGTAATCTCTTACTGAGATATTCCTCAGTATAGAGGATGGCAGAACTGAAACTTATTTCAAATAAAAGTGTTAAGCTTTTTCAGCTGGAGAGGTCAAATATGCATTGCATGCAACTGCAAGGGCAGAGGAAGGGCTGATTTCTCAGGAGTGCATGCCCTGTGATTTCAGCTGGAGTTGTGAGCAGTCATTCAACATATCTGAAAAATATTAAAACTTCTAAAAGAGCACAAGCTGCCTTCTGATCCTACTGCTGATGTATCTTATCCTCCTTTTCTTTCCCTCAGACAGGAGAAAGAGATCCTCTCACCCCTTCTGCTGGAGCAGAGAAAGTATCAAGCCTTCAAAACCTGGTTGTGACTAACATGGAATATGACACAAGATTTGTCCCCCAGCACCTCCTGTCCTGTTGAAGCATTCTTTGCAGAAGGCGCTAGAAAAGAGGAGAGAGCTGCAGGCAGGAGTCTGCTCTGCTGAGCTCTGGTGCGTTATCTCAGATCACAGCCTCTGTATCACAGGAGCTGCTCCCCAAGCGTTTGGCCTCTTGACAAGTCCTATTCAGTAACGTACACTAAATGAGTGCAGGTTTCCTGATAGTAACAACCTTTTCTAGGAATTAGAGCTGAGGCTATCAAAGTTATAATTCTTCACTTAGGGAAATTTGATAAGAATAATTTTTAGTCAGGTCTGGTTAGAGCTGATTTGCAGTCATGACTGCTGTGGGCAAAAATCAATTTAGATAATCTAACTCCCCAACAATGAAACTTATGACTACATGAAAGCTAAATCTAACGTTGTAGACCAAAATACCATATGTGATGTACAAGCTGTTTTTGTTTACTTGACTTAAATTTAACCCCAGTTAGTTGATTTTTTATATTTTGGAAATAATTTAATCACACTAAACCCAAGCCACAGTAATCCGCCTTGTGTTAGGATTTTTTTCTAACACTCTTCTCCCTTTAAAGGTGAGAAAAAATATTTGTGAGGAAATACTAAAAATATATATTATATATATGTATATATATAAGAATATATAGATTAGTTAAAATTTAAGAGTTCCAAATTGAGCCTGATCACTTCCTTCTCTGTACCTCAGTTTCCCCATCTGTAAAACAGCACTGTCTCCCTCAGTGAAGCATTTTGAAATCCAAGAGAAAAAAATACTAGTGGTAATGGTACTGTTATCAGCTCTGTTTAAAGTTATGCCAAATAGCAGTTAATTCATCATATGGGATTTTTCAGAAGGATAATATTTTATCCTACCAGAGTAGAGAAGCATAGACTCATAAAATTGTTTGGTTTGGAAGGGATCTCAAATATCTTTGAGTTCAACCCTCATGCCATGGTCAGGGGCATTTTTACAATCTGTCTGTTCAAAGTCTTATCAACATTGACCTTGAACACTTGCAAGAATGAGACATCCACAACTTCTCTGGGTAACCTGTCTCAAGGTCTCATCATCCTCATAGTGAACAATTTCTTCCTTATATCTACTCTAAACCTACTGGTTTTCAGTTTAAAGCCATTACCCCTTGTCTTATCCCAACATAGCCTTGTAAAAAGTTCCTCTCCAACCCTCTTGAGGGCTCCCTTGTAAGGTCTTCCTGGAGCCTTCTTTTCTCCAGGCTGAACAACCTGAAGTCTCTCAGTCTGTCTTCATAGGAAAGCTGTTTCAGTCCTCTGATCACCTTCCTGGATCTCCTTTGGACTCTCTCCAGCAAGCCTTCAGCTAGATCTGGTTTTGTCAGAGCCCTATCCACCTGACCTGGAATGTTCCCAGGGATGGGGGAGGTTATACTGTGAACTGCAATCAGAAAAAAATTAGGCAAAATATTAAGTCCACAAAAATACCTGCTGAGTTTCCATACCTTCCTTCAGAAGCTGAAATTCAGACTTTGAATACCTGGCTATAAAAGAGTTAAAGAAAATGTTCTGTTTTCTACAGACACCCTACTCTTATGTATGTTGATGACTAAAGTACTCCCTGCATTTGCACTCTTGTAATTTGATTTTTTTTTTCTGTTTTGCTTCTTCAAAAACCATCAAGTAGTTATATGTTGTTTCAGAATAAAGTTGGGAGCTTTGAACACAGCAAGTGCTGGAAGATGATGACTTAAGAAGTGCAGAAGCCATGTTAGCTGGAGTTGCAGTTTTTCCTTGCCAGCCCAACTGCTGCGTGTGAGTTCCCACCCAGACCTAGATCAGCAATCAGATTTATGGCATGGATACATAGTAGTTGTAAAACACTTGAAAATAAGCATTCACTTCAAGAGAGGCAATGAGCTCCTGCAGTTTAACAGGTCACACAAATTTGGTGACCTAAGACAAGATTTGAAGATAAAAGGTCAGTGTGAAATTGGCTCCAACTACTGTCATACAGCCATAGTGTATATTGAGGGAAAATAATACCTGTTTGAATCTAAATATTGTCATTAATAATTTGAGGATATCAGTCTCCACTATGCATACACTGTTTCAAACATGCTTGTGCAAATATTAACGTCCCTTTCTGGTTGTTGTAGACATCACATGTGACCTGAAAACGTGCCTATGGTAAATGTGTCTGATCACTGCCATGATCTACAAACTTGCTTTTGTGGTGCATGTCATCTGAATATAAACTCCCTTGGTCGTGATGGCAGTGTTGTCCTGCCTCTGAGAAGACAAAAGGCACACTCCAAACAGGTGTAAAAGGCAACATAAGCTTTAAACTTCTGTGGAAAAGTAATCAGTGGGAAAACACTTTATTCTCAAGTAAAAGGGGAAAATAAGAAAATGAAACTTTAAAGATTTATGTTGCTAGCTGTACTTAGGTCTTGCTATTCTAGTATGATACACTAAGTAATAGCATTTCATTCCATGCACTTGTCCTCTGTCTCAAGGGCAAGGGTTTTTTCCTGAGTAATAATGCTATTGTTGCAGGTCAATTGTTTCTTCTGTCAGCTTCTTAATTTTTTGTCCTTGGGGCATTAGGGAAGATGGCTAGACAGAGAAGGTTATCAATTTCATCTTCTTTTGAAGCCTTGATAACACTGTTGAAAGTTGAAAGAAAACAAGATATGAAAAACAGACTTTTATTTCTGTAGGAAAAAACTACTGCATGGCAAAACACAGGATTTTTTTTCCACAATGAAATCACCCCTGCCTAGGTCCTGGTGTTTAGTTTTTGCCTGTGTAATTTATTTATAAGCTGTATTAAATATTTGTAAAGCTTGCTTCTGGTCTTGTGCTTCAAGGCAATAAAGAGAGAAAATATTTACTCCACTCATGATTTACCATGAGTGTTGCTTATTTAATTTGAGAAGAGCTTCATTCCACATGTTTCAGTTGTTTACTTACTGCAGAAGTTTCACAGATGAAACAGTCCTGCTGAAGTGATAAGTGATAGCTAATATATAATCTTAGACATAAGTCTACAAATAGTTTGAAAAGGCAAGAGTAATTCAAATTCTTCTGAACCTGAAGCTTTTCAGAAGCTCCTGGGTAGTTAGATGAATGGGTTTGGCACACATACATATGTGGATGCCCCCACTACCTCAACTCCTTCCAAGTCCCCCCACCCTTTTTCACCTTCCTCCATCCCTGCATAAGCACCCTTCTCTTCTCTGCTATTTCTCTGCTTTACACACTACCATGGCAGAGTTTTCGTACCTAACTGTGAATGCCAACAGTGACTCAATGCCTGACCAGTATGCTTGCTCTGTCACTCATTTTTAGCACTCTAGAGAACAGGTATTCAGAAGAGTCCTTTCCTTACCAATTCAGCATTTCTCCCAGTACAAAATAAACCAAATTGACACAAAACCACTGGGTGTTTGGGTTTATGACATGATACTCAGGCTTATCCCAATAGCTTGGAGGATTTGCCTGAAGAGCTGTCACTCATGAGACTTGTTCTTCTGTGAAAGCCACTGACATCTACACCTCATGGCTGCAGGTCTCAGCATCCATCACTTTGCTTTAAAGGCAGCCATAGTCCTAAGCATTGGGACCATCCAAGACTAGGCTGGGAAGTGGGCCCACAGGTGGGCCAGACTTCGTGGAGCCCATGGCCAGGCATGGCAGAGCTGTATGGAGATGGACTTCAACCCTGCTTCACTCTTTCTGGGGCAGGTGCTGATGGTTCTGGGGGGCTGACATGGAGTCCTGGGCTGTGGGTGGATGGGCAAAGCCCTGAGAAGCTATGCAGGGACAGTGACACCTGTAAATGCCCTCAGAGTCCTGGCTAGAATCTTGCTATGACATTGCCTCAGAGTTAAATATTCCTGAAAGAAGACCTGCTTCCAGCAGCTCACATTGGCAGTATGGGCTCAGCAACATTCAGATTTTTGAGGCTAGAACAGTACCACGTAAGAAGAAAACACAGAACCAGTCCTAGGCACCACTTTTCAATCCCAGGCAGCCAGGACTTCACCCCTGAAGGCAGCACCATGTAGAAGATCCCAACAGCAAAGGCTCTATGAAGGTGGCATGACCATCTCTGCCCAGTGTGGTCCTGCTTTGACACCCTCTGTGGCCAAGGTGAGATGCACACACAGGGGCATTCAGGATTTGGGTTCAGATAATAAGTGTGTCTGCTTTTGAGGCTGAAGTATTTGTGAAGATTTTGGGCTTGAAGCCCTGGCTTGGACTTGGTTCCATGTATCCTGCAAACACATAGCAGTTTCAAGGAATGAAAATCCAAGAGGTGGATTCTGGTATTTTTCCATCTTGATATATCAGGAAAAAAATTTGTGCAATTAGAAATACTGGTATGATTTTTTTCATAGACCATAGCATCTCGTGAGACTAATTAGCAAAAGACAGAAATCACTCTAAAGATTAAGTCAAGAAGATGAAATCTTCTCTTTTTCTCTGCTTATTTCCAGTCCTTCAGCTAAAAATTTATCAAATACAAAATACAATAAGGTGAGAGTGATCCAGCTATTGCACAAAACCCTGTTAGTGGTAAGTTTGTAGCTAACGCTGTAGGTGGTCTTAGTTTTATTGCCTTAAGTGGTTTTTTTTTTATTCTCTCTCTCACTGTATACATGTCTGGAAACATGCCTCTCAAGCCATATTCTGTGCAGCTGCCAAATAAGACCAATATCTAGCCTAGGCTTACATGGCATTATGTACTTTTCTTGAAGTGACTGAAAATATTCACCCTCTATGACTCAGAAATGAATCAAGAGCTTGGCTTTGTCATCTTCATCTTTAAAAGATAATAGCCCACAAATGTATAAGAAAGTTATTCTCTGTAACATCTGCA
Organism: Sakesphorus luctuosus; assembly: GCA_013396695.1. Classification (NCBI taxonomy): domain Eukaryota; kingdom Metazoa; phylum Chordata; class Aves; order Passeriformes; family Thamnophilidae; genus Sakesphorus; species Sakesphorus luctuosus. The sequence goes on from VWZD01013252.1 coordinate 460,248, forward strand.
GGTCTTTAATCAGGAAAAGCTTAAGTCTGATTTAGCTCATAAAAAAAAAAATCAGAATTTACCTTTCCAAAAAGCAAGCAGGAACATCTGCAAAACAGTGGCATGCTGTGTGGAAGCCACAGGGATAAAGCAAGTGCACCATACCTCACAGCAGCAATAAGTGATAAAGCACATTATTCACTCTGAAAAACATCTTGTAGTGTCTGCCTTACTCTTATTATTTCCCCCCTTCCAGTACAAAAAGAAGCACATGGCAAAGTATTACCCCCATAAAAAAACAGAAGTAGAAGGTTAAGATAATTTACTTTTGCCCACATTCCATTAGATACCTGTCAATGGGTACAACTCTGCTAAAATAAACCATCATAAGAAATGCTCTAAGAGAAAGAAAACAGATAAAGCTACTCATCAATTTCCTTATAATTTTTCATTGTTTATAAGAAGCAGTTCTTTCATTACCAATCAGATTTGATTTGCAATTAAGTTAGAAATATAAAAGAAAATTAGTAAGAGTTTCTTAAGAGAAATAAAAATGCATGGAATATGATCTAATAGGATTTTAATATTATAGAAATATCAGAAGGCTGTGAACTTTGAGGTCTTATTCTCACATTTCCTCTTCCTTATTAGCGTCAACATTTGGTAGTGAAAGAGTGTGACACCCAGAAACCTACCTTTAGTACTACCTAAATTTTTCCAGTACAGGTCACCTTACTGTAGGCTGCATTGCCATGCCACATTAAAACAAAGTTTACCTGTACTAGAGGAGATGTGCCTGACAATAAGACAGCAAGTTGAATATGAGTCAGCAGTGCCCTGACATCCAGGAGGGCCAACCATGTCCTGGAGGACGTCAGACAAAGAACAGCCAGCTAACCAATGGAGGGGATTATCCCACTCTGCCCTGCACTCAGGCAGCCTCACCTGGAATATTGTGTGCAGTTTGGGGCATCACAACATAAGAAAGATATTAAACTCTTAGAGAATATCCAAAGGAGGGCAACAAAGACGGTGAAGGGTCTTGACAGGAAGCAGTATGAGGAGCAGCTGAGGGCACTTTTTCTGTTCAGCCTGGAGAACAGGAGACTAAGCAGACACCTCATTGCAGTTACAACTTCCTTGTGAGGGGAAGTGGAGGAGCAGACACTGATCTTTGCGATGACCAGAGACAGGACTGAGGGAATGCCTGAAGTTGTGTCAGGGGAGGTTTAGGTTGAATATTAGAAAGAGTCTCTTCACCCAGAGGTTTGGGCACTGGAACAGGCTCCCCAGGGAAGCAGTTATAGCACCAAGACTGACAGACTTCAAGAAGCATTTGAACAATACTTTTGGGCCCATGATGTGACTCTGAGGGAAGGTCCAGGGTCAGGAGTTGGACTCAATGATGTTCTGTGATTCTGTGAAATGTCACCAAAAAAGTGATAAATGAGGGAGATTTGACAATGGTTGTCTCATTGCTATTTTTTAAAAACTTTACTTGGTTTGCCTATTTATGATCTAAATAATATAATCACAGAATTGTTAAGGTTAGAAAAGGCCTCTGAGATCATCAAATCCAATTGTCAACCTAGCAGCACCACCATGTTCACCAAAAAACTATTTCCTCCAATGCCAAAGGACACGTTGGAAATAATTGCTAAGGTATATGATATATTTATTGCAATCTTATAATAAACATCCTCTTTCTCCTTTTCTCTCTTTCTTCCTGTTTTCCCAAAGGGCTGGAACACTCCTCCTACTAAAATTATAATTTATCATTGACCAAGAGTGAATCCACTTCATACTTAAATATCTTGCCCTCAAAAATAGGTCACAAATGCATCAAAGTGCATGACCACTAATTTCTATCACTAGCTGTGCTTTTGGAATCATAGATCTCTATACCAACTTGAAAGTCTGTCATTCATTTAAATCCTCTTTGATCTTCATCACTATGGTATATATGTGTTCTTACCTTCTGGGATTTTTTTCTTCTGGTTTCAAAAAGTAGTTGTAAGTATTTTGAAGAGCTATGGAGCAGATGGTTCACAATTAGATATGAGCTTTACCCTATGTGGTCCCTTTCCTTTCTCCAGAAAGACAGTTCAGTTCTTCACCTACCCATTAATTATATCCATCAGCAGAGTAGGATTATCTACAACCCTTGAACATGGTTCAGAGGTAAGAATTACTGAACAACGTTCCAAATGCAAGAATGACTAAAATATGCAAACAAAGAACAGATGAGGGAGTACTGAGAAATAAATATTTGGGTAAGTACCTCTTGATACCAGCTACAATTCAATTTCAATATTTTGTGCAAAACAAAAAGATACATCCTTATAGCAATAACTTTGCATCAGGAGCATAATGTTTGATCAACTTGCTCTCACCAGTTCCACATTCACTTCAGCATGTATAGACTAGTTGTTGGTGACTCTAATCTCTCTTGCAATCCATCAGGGATGAGATTTGGTAGCTTATCACTGTAGTGGTTTTGTTTCTTAATGAAAGGGTAATGTAGAAGTTCTGTCTCATGGTAATAAACGTATTTAGTCCAAAGCTACAGTATTGTGTAGGTTACTTTAGCAATTGCCAGTGAATTCACTGAAAGAAATGAACAGCAGTAAAAAGGAGCTATTCAATCTAAAGTGAAACATAATTTATTTATGCTAGGAAGATAATTTGGCATCTTCTTAATATTTTTTCCAATGTTGGTAACATTTTCGTCAGTTCTGATGTAATGCATAAAGCTTTCAATTTAGTAAGGAGGTAAAAAGAGGAAGAGGTAAGGACATAAGGAGATGCCATAGCATGACAATAGTACATTGTACCAGAAAGGGGTCATTCCATCCTGTCCTCTGTACTGAGGCAGCACAAATAAATAAGTCTAGAGTATCTTAAAAAAATTTATACTGTATTTAAATCTTTAGGGAAGGAGATTACATAATCCATTTAGCTGACAGATTTCTATACTAACATGAATTTGCAGCTTTGGAAAATTTGCCTAATATCTGACCTCAAATTCTGTCTTTGGGGAAAATAAGGAGAATGTAGTCTTCCTTGCAACAGATTTGTACATTTTTTAAAACTGTCATCCATCTTCCCTTTTTTAGATTAAATAAAGCTAAATAAAAATATTTGAGTATTTTTTTCCTTTCCTCTATACTATAATCCTGTGCTGAAGAAATGTATCTGAAACAACACAAAGGGCCAGTTTAGACATAACCAGAACCTAGTAAACAGATAAAATATTTATCTGCATTATTTAGGAAACATTCTTGTTGGTACGCCATATTACAAAACTTGCCTTATTAAAAATAACATGATTTTATAGATCACTGTTTGTCTATTACCCAACCTCTTCCCTAGTCAGGTTTTTGAATTTTGCATTTAGGCATCTGATTTCTCCTTTCTGGCTGCCAAGATTTATGGTTGACTTTTCTGAATTTTGAGCCATTTTCCAATTTGACAAGAATTAAAAGACACGATTCAATCCTTGCCTCCAGACTGTCACGCTTCTTAGGCTGGTATAATTCGCAAACTTGATAAGCAGGCTTGTTTACCATCTCCCAAGCTTTCAGTGAAAATATTAAAGGGAACCTGGGCCAGGGCAGACCAAATCTGTGTTCCACCTGAGGGTCCTGCAAATGTAAGATTGTGTCACTGACAGCCACTCACTGAATATACTTTTTAACTGCTTCTTGTTTCCTCTCACATTGCTCTCATCTATATCACCCTTCCATGTCTTTTTATGAAAACAGTATGTGACCACTAGGATCAACTGTTCTCTTCCTATACAAGCTACAGAAAACTAAATTCATCTGCTTTGGCTTGATTTGGACTCATCAATTTCCTGGTAGGCAGTTGTTTTATTTTGTTACTTCATTATCTCAGCATTTACAAATGGAATACTTAATAATTTCTTTCACCGATTTTCTGAGTATTTAATCTGAGTGATTTAGAATTCCTCTTGATTTTTCTATATTCATTTTTATGTAGAGGTGTATTTTTTTATCTTCCCTTTTTACTTTCATGTTTTACCAAAGTTGCTCATTGTTTATTCTCAGATTGCTCATTTTGAGCAGTTCTTTATGTCACATGGGGTGAATTTTAGAGATGTCATTATCTCCTTCACATAAGTACTATTTGTTCTTGCCCTACTGACATGTCTGGCTTTGGGAGAATGCATCATTATTATCTTTAATTTCCTAGACTTTTTCCCCCAATGTTGATTAGCAACCTGAGCTGCCATTTGGGGACATTAAAATTTTTGATTATTAAAGATATTTCACAAAATCCATTCCCATTAAAATATCTGTCTTCTAATAACATAATGTGGGACACTTCCCACAAGCTGTTTAATATCACTAGGCTGTATTGACACTGTTCTGAGGGGAGTGCTTTCTATGCCTTAGGTCTTATCCACAGTCTGTGAAATCACATCCGATGCTATTCTCCCAGAAAAAATAATAATAAAAATCATTATATTCTGGATCATCTGCTTACATGAATGTTTATTGGTTGGTCTTATTTATAATTTGGCAAATTGCTCTGTTTAGCATAGCTTTCGTGACTTTCAAAAGTTATTAGGTTGTCATTCTGCTATGCTCAATCCCACTTAGTCACACTTGGCTTAGCTCTATTAGCTTATTTGATGCCTTTAATACAAAATCTTCACTGTCATGATCACAGTATATCCATTTTCGAATTATTGCATTAGTATCTCCCATTTTCCAGGTTCCTTTGAAGCAAATAATTGACCATAATCAAGAGCTTGAATGTTTTTGTGCAGCTGCAGATTCATCTGTCAACAACAAACTTTTAATTACAAAACAAGGAAAACCAAACAAAAACATTTGCTTTACCAGAGTTTCTTCATGAAGAGCTGTTTGAATCTGAAAAATTACCAGGTAAAGTTAAGATACACTCTCATGCCAATCACAGATTACTGCTTAAAAAATGATATCATTACTATAAATTAAAGCACTGCAGATAACTTGATAAAAACATAGAACATGATGAAAACAATTTTTAATTTAAAATTTATGTATCAGACAAATTTCATTCCTTGAATCTCTACCTCAACTATTAAATTTGATATTAAGAGAGATGGTTTTATATTGTTAATCTCACAGATTATTATCACACAGTCACAGTTCATAGGAGATAAGGTTTTTGTTTAAATTTTTAACATCCTTCTAAAAAGTCATTTATTTTCACCACACATGATCACAATTATATGCCTTGTTTGTATTTAGCTTTCAAAGCATGGTTGGTGAAATCCTTGAAAGTGATTAATTAGGCAGACATGGACAAGTTCTGAACTCAGTATCTGAGTAGGTTCCTGTGTTTATGAAAACTATTTTTTGTCATATGCCACCTTTTTGTAAATATTTATAATTTTTTAAAAAGTGTTTTTATTATATAATGAATCACTGAAAAAAACAATGTGCAAAAATAAACTAATCTTCCAACATCTCTTTTTAAACAGATAATTTTTTTTTCAGAAGAAGGGAAGAGAAAGAGTAATTAATTTGTAAGTGACCAAGATGCTGATACAGGACACAAGGAGCCAGTGGTCAGTAAGATTCATATACAGGGGTTCACTCTGATACTACAAAACATGTTTGATATGTGTACATAGTTATGCATAAAAATTTCAAAATCAGTCTTGCAACATTAAGAACTCCCCAAACTTTCAAGACACCTTCTCAATACAAACAGCAAGGAAATACTTGTCTCTTATTCAACCCATTTTCTTAATGTCAGATTGTTAGTACACTGCGTGGGAGTCTCTTGATTGATCCACTAAGTTCTTGTCTTTGCAGGGGGACAGACTCTTTTGTGTGGCTTTTCCATTTATCATTTTCCACCATGTGATGGAGTACTTTTAAATAATATTTTCTGTGCATGCTCTGGAAAACAGTGGTTTGGTCATGGCATGACCATCCATGGATTACAGCTACATTTATTTCCTGTGATTATTAATCAGCTATGAATTCTGTAGGAAATGGAACACCAACCCTCGGTCTAGAAGAGTTCCACATGCTCTCAAAGTTCTAGATTCAATACTGTGAACTAACTTCACATGAACCTGCTTTTAAAATGCATTGTAAATGACACCTTCCATTAAACCCTCCAGAAGGCTTCAGTCTGATAATGTTGTGATCAGATTCTGAAATCCAGCCAGGTTTAATATTACTTATTTTATCTGGCCCTATTCCTAGGACCAAGTCCACAGTGTTCTTTGGTCTTGTTAGTTTGTTAGGTAGGCATATTCCATCCACAAACGATATTTTGGTTTCTCCAAGGACATTACTTTCATGATGCCTGTGACTCTTAGTTGTCCTTATTATATACTCAAACTTGATTTTTTTATTATTAGTTAAAATATTATAAACTCCTGACATTAAAGAACTGAATCATGAACCCAGAGCAATTGATTATTATCTGGAGACTATTATTTCAAGATTTCTCCTACCAAACCTGTTTCCTTGACTACTATTGTCTGCCAAAAAAATATTACTTTTTTCTCCTGGCTCTCACCTTTATAATTGTCCTTGACTCTTGGTTTATAGCAATGCATGTTCTTTTATTTATTTATTTACCTTACAGTGAGAAAGCTTCTGGTCCTTCTGAGCTTGATTAAGACCAAGAAGAGCTGTGGGACATGAACAAAACTGAAGAATGCCTGTTATTGAAAGGTTCACCTGAAAAAAAAGGTACTCTTTTTACGGTCAGCTTGTATTAGCTATATGTTTTTAGAGTGTCCATTTGGTTGATATTTGTAGTGTTTCAATTGCCAAATATTTTAACAATTTATTTAATTGTAGCTATTCCATTTTTTTGCAAGAGCTACTGTCCTGAGTAAGGGTCTTACCTACCAAAGCACTCACTGCCCAAATACTTCTTCTATGTACTTATGATATACTTCCTGCTGATTTCCATACCACTCAGTTAAGGGTTGTGCTGGTTTAGAGGTAAACCAGCAGGAGAAATGAGCTCAACATGAGAGAGATTATAAGTCAGAGCCACAATTTAATAATAACAATACAGTAAATACACTGACACAAAGGGAAATTGCTTTCAACTCCCAAAACCCANCCTTGGGAATGAATAGAGGGGGTAGAATACACAGCTTTGATCACCCCCACACAGTGACAACTGGTCCCACCTGCTGAACCAGGACAGGGTATGTATTAGGTTTTCTGTAAGCATCTCAGATTTAATAAATTCTCAGCATCTACTCAATTGTTACTTGCCTTACATATCATTTTACTTATTTTCTTAGATATTCTCACCCTATTCGTTTCTCCTACAAAAGTCTTTACATCCTTTCATCCTGAAAATGTAGGCAAACTGGTAACTTCATCTACATGGATCAGATCAGATTGTGCTCAGAACAGAAACAAAACAAAAAGAAACAGTCAAACTAAAACAGTCCATAAAATAACAGCAATAACTTTTCTACACAAAATACTTTGCCTATACAATCTTGGTCTGGGAAAATTAAGATTCCACAAAAAGATTCAATTTTTTTAATGGGCAATTATTTTCTGTAATATATGCATAATTATACACATAATCATATGCAATATACACATAATTACATGTAATACATTATATATATGTAAAACAAAAGACAAAATTATTTTAACAAAGCTGATTGGAAGTACAATTTTTGTTTATTTATAGTGTCTTTAGAAAATTACAGCTTNGTTACTTGCCTTACATATCATTTTACTTATTTTCTTAGATATTCTCACCCTATCCCTTTCTCCTACAAAAGTCTTTACATCCTTTCATCCTAAAAATGTAGGCAAACTGGAGTCTTTCATCCCTATACTGTGAATATACATGTGCAAAGACTGTCCCCTGAAGCTTGAAACAGGACTAACTTCACAGGACTGTAACACTTTGCAGCAACTCACTAAGAGACTGGGTAACTTCATCTACATGGATCAGATCAGATTGTGCTCAGAACAGAAACAAAACAAAAAGAAACAGTCAAACTAAAACAGTCCATAAAATAACAGCAATAACTTTTCTACACAAAATACTTTGCCTATACAATCTTGGTCTGGGAAAATTAAGGTTCCACAAAAAGATTCAATTTTTTTAATGGGCAATTATTTTCTGTAATATATGCATAATTATACACATAATCATATGCAATATACACATAATTACATGTAATACATTATATATATGTAAAACAAAAGACAAAATTATTTTAACAAAGCTGATTGGAAGTACAATTTTTGTTTATTTATAGTGTCTTTAGAAAATTACAGCTTTTCATAAAAAGAACATTTCCCTAAAATGATGCGTATCATTAGACAAACCCTCAATAATTCATCTCTAGACAAAAAAAGGACTTCATAGCAGAGACAAAGGATGCAAGAATAAGTTGACCAAGATCACAGCATATCATACAGAATAATGGCAACAGATTCCAAATCCCTGTCCAGTGTACTATACATTGGTCCAGTCTGTCTGTCTGTCTGCCTCTTTCCCTTAGAGTTAATCTGATATAACAATTCAGACTTTTTCGTTACAGGAAATATTGAAATGAACATTGACAGGTAAAGGACCCATCCTAAAATCTTATGGCTTTTACTACCATGTAATGGAAAAACCTCTTTCTCTGGAAAGGCACCTGATTACCTATTAGGCAAAAGTACAAATAAGACTAAAGAAATCCAATATATGGCCTGAATCCAGTTCCTCTGATCTGTCCAATATACTGTTGACAGAGATGCACAATTTTATGACATGAAATCAAAATAAGTCTGGAAACCAGCAATATGTGTAGCAACATATCATGTTTGCTAATATAGAGAGACATAAAATGTTTTATCTGTAGTGTATGGTCTGTGTAATTCTACTGACAGGTTCTTCCCATTCCTATCTGTTTGAAACACCACTAGAATTTGAGGGTATGAACTGTTCACATTTTGTCTCCTTCAGTGCAAAGTGCATTATGTGCTGTTATTTAACACAGTAAAATTATGAAGTCATGGCAATAGACAAGGGAATTTACATATGCAGAATTTCAAAATAAGGTTCTTGGAAATGACCGGAAGGAGAAATAGCAACCTCTGCCTTGGTTGTCTTTGACCTCTCATTTTTTGCAGCTCATGAGTAAATCAATGCACTCAGTGTTCCAACTACTTATTTATTTTCTGTGTGGGCTGCTTTCTCTCCTTTTCCCCCCTTAATTCTGTTTCTTCCATTTCAATTTATGTTTTCCTCTGTTAGATGATGACACTTTTACTACTATGTAAAATTTACTTTTGCATCCACAGGAAAGATCATTAATTCATCTGCTGACTGTCAGTACTGCATCTAAGCTGTGTGCTCATCTGAGTGTCTGATGAGACTTCTTGTTTAGTCACTTGCCAGTGCTGTGTGACAAGTTGGCCCCTCTGACACATTCATTGCATGAGACTTCCTTACACATCCATGTATTTGCCAACCTTAGATTTTAAGGAAGTTTTTTGTGACCTAGACATGTATGTGCATGCTGCTATTCATTGGGGTGGTAGAACACTTTGGGGGAAGAGCAGGAACAGATGTATCAGCATTTGTGTATCTTGCTTGCACCTCTGGGCCATTTTTCCTTCCTCAAACTCATTTCCTTCATGCAGTTGTAGTATCAGGACACAAACTGGACTTGAAGATTGGTCTGTGCTGGACATCTATGAAAGTCTTGTCAAGATTTCTTTATTTCTCTACACTTGTCATGCTAACAGTCTCAGTATGGGAACACTCAGCATAGAATCTCAGTCTGAGATTTTGTAGACAGGGCTTTTCTCCACAGTTTCTCAACTGAGTTGTTATACGAGACAGAAACCTCCTGATGGGCTGGAGGAATTGCGGCACCCACTGGCTCATGCATACCAGCTATGCCACCAGGGGCTGAAATGTTTCCTTGGAGGCCAAGGGTCCAGCTCTCACTCCCAGGAGCCCATTAACACATCACAGAGGAAGTCCATGAAAGGCTGTGGGCAGCGCAGCACCCAGGGCTAAAGTTCTCTCAGCTATTTCCCAGTAAACAGAAAGTTAATAAGGAAGAATTGATGAAGAAATCAAATGTCAGGGTCTTGTAATTCAGCTGCTTTAGGGAGGCAGGAGTAATTCTTCCCAAATAGCATTTTCAGCCTGAAACACTGTCCAGGAATGATCCTCAGACCCTCTTTATGCAGCACAGACTGAGGAACTAGCTAAAGTAAGCAATCTGTTCTGTAGGTAACAAAGTCAGCCAAGATGCATAAAAAATGTTCTATTTCTTCATCAGACTGAGGGGAGTTAAAACTCTTCTATTCTGAATGAAATAATTGAATATTAATTGGACCATGAAGAGAGAACAAAAGGCATGCATGAGGGTTAAAGCATTTATGTAGGTGTCAAGGCATGTTTAAATATTTTATAATAATTATCCACTGGAGTTGAGCATTAGTTCTCCCAGGTGAATGCTGTTCTCTTGTTCTCTGTGAGCAGGCTTCAACACATTCTGAATCTGGCTGGCTGGATATGTTAGAGACAATGAAAATAATGTGAAAAACATCTGCAGAAGTGGGTTTCCTCATGGACTGTGGTTGTTTTTCAGCCTCACTTCAATGATTTCTTCCTCATTGATCTCATTAAAAATGTGTCAGCAACTGTCTTTCCATCCTTCTTATTTTGTTTTTCTACATCTCTTCTTATGGCAAAAGAAGGCTGCAGCATCTCCTAGTACTCACACACTCAAGAAAACAGAGATGAATACAGAAAAAAAAAGAAAAAATAATTTGGAGAGCTGATTTTGGCAACAAGATCTGTCCTACATTTACAATTGGAAATGTCTATAATTTATCTGAGCCTGAAGTACTTTCTTAAACAAAACTGAGTCTGTCAGATTGCACCTAGTAGTTTGATAGATACATGTCGGAGGAGACCAGACTGGGAAAGAATTACAGGCGCCGGGCAGATGAGGACGCTGAGGCCCGGGACCCCGGGCAGCGCGTGCAGTGACAGGATCGGGACCATGAGACCTTACACGTGGACACTGTACCCTTAAAAGATGGCTACGATCCAAGTTTCTTCTTCCCACAATACCCCTGGAATTCCCCCACACATCTCGTTCTCCCTATTGGTCCCCTTGCCGCTTCTCCCTCCCCTCCTCCCCTTCGTTTGCATGCACCCAATGGAGTGTGTGACTCCTCCCCGTCTCCTTCCCATCTCCGCCCCTCTTCCCCGCCCTCATCTGGGAACTTTGTGTGCGCCCCCTGATAAGCAAGCCCGCTCTATTAAACTTCGCTTTTTCCTCGTGGACTCTCGCCTGGTCTGCGTCTGTTCCGGCTGGAGGGGTCGCGCCGGGCCGGGAGCGGGAAGAGCCGACCCTAGCTTCTAAGGGGCACGATCCTAGGAAGCGCTGCCACCTGCGGCTCGCCGTTTTCCTGGCCTTGCTCCTGGGAGCGTGAAAATCCCTCCACTATATTAGTGGAATTATTCATCCACTGAGTGATACAGATGTTGGCATTTTTGCAAATTGGTGCACAGTCCTGCACATCTGGTCCTATCATGTTTTAAGGCGTGTTTTCTCTTTCACTAGTTTTTTGCACAGGGCTAGCTCTATAATGAGGTTGAGGATGGAGAGGGAGTCCTGTTTTCTTTGCAGAAACCTACGTTCACAGATTGCCTTGATGCAAAAATTAGTCCATCAGTGGAGAAAAGCTGAGATGAGAGAACAGGCGTAAACTTCCTATGTTGACTGTGACAGAACGCCTCTGCTTCCTTTTGTCCTATGCCAGAAATCATCCTTTCTCAGGACAGTAAGATGAGGAGAGGTTGTATCTATTGGAGCATGACTGAAGGCAGCAGTGAGACAGAATTTATGAGGCATCCCAAAAGAGAGACTAAAAGTTCCTAGTAATGGAGCTATAATGCTATGGTGCTCAGCAGAAGGAAATAATACAGACAAGGTGGAAAGTCATAAGCAGCTTGAATAAGAGCAGTTACGGAATAGTTAACAGTGGAAAATGTGCATTTTTCATTGAAGGAAATGTGAAAAATTTGCACTGAGATTAGAATAGGACAACTGCTTGTCTCTGTGGCAATGTTGAACTAATACACCATTAGCAACTGTCGTTTCAGTCATTTTGACAGTCACAACTTTTGTCTAAAACTGAAAGCTTCTGTTTCTGAAGTGATTGACAACTGGAAGTAGCACTTGGCTGTCAACTGAGAACAAGGCTGATCACTTCTCCAGCAAAGTCTTACTGGCATTACTGTGTCATTACTGCTTCTGCCCTTGTCTGTATTCATCTTGACACTAATTTCATGCTTTTTCTGCATCCAATTTTTTTCTTATCAGTTATACTGGCTGCGGAAAATTAGCCTCTGTTTTTGTGAGAGACTGTGGGAAGGGCACTGGAAAATGAATTATTTTATTTTTTCCCTTTTCAAATATGTATTGTAGATATTATGAATCCAGTCCTGGCATTTAACCCATTCTTCAAGTAAATAAGTAATATGAATTTATAAAACTCCTATCACATTGCCCATATTAGTAGTAGAGAGTCAGAGATGAAAGTCCATATTATCTGTCAAATGGAGACAAAACTTTCAATAGAAATTTTGTCTCACAAATCAGGAATATCCTCTAACTAGTTAAATACCACAAAATATATTAGTAACTCCAGTGAAGATTCAATACATCTCTAAAATATGATCCCACTCCTTCTCCTTTTAAAGTATAATTAATGAACAGAAGTTCATTAGTTCAGTGCCTCTGCTTTCTGAATCAGAGACCATCAGTAAAGAAAAAACAAACTATTTAATTTTTAACAAATATGTTCCAAGTATCTTTGCACTTTAATGTTAACTCAGATGAAACAAATTTGGTTTGTAAAATGTGACAAATCTCCAAAACTTCATCAAGAAGCAGCTCCAAAAAAAAATACTCTTTGTATATTAAACCCCAATACTTTCAAAGGCTAAAGGTGACGACTTTTCACATTTTGAATGCCACTATCTTGGTAGCAGCTCTGTAGATTGCACCTTCACAGCAGTAATGCACTGCTTCATAGTTACCACCTCCAGCTGAATTCTGTCTTGTTTTTTATGCATCTCGGTTTTCCGACACTCAGCTAAATAATACCATTAGCCCCAGAATATTTTGATTCGTGACAGGAAAATGTAGAGATGAGTGCTTTTAGTCCAGCATTTCCCTTTAAATTGTACCTTTGAAGGGAACATAATTTAAAGAAAATAATGACTCAAGATAATGCACAACACAGGAATTACATAGCACCATATTTTAATAAATTTGGAACACAAAAATACAAAAGTAGAAGGAAAGGATTTTAGCTGTGTGTTATTCACCAAGGAAATGTGGCCAAGCTCAGTTCTGCACTTAACAGGTGCCACTCTGTAATAATTTTGTTAGATATTTCACAGCACATAGTTGATGTTAAGCAATTAAAATGCTCAGTGGTGAGCATTACCTTCTTTTTCTTCACACAATTACAAAGATTCAAGAAAACTTGGAGCTGAAAATCAAATGCAACAACATTTAATCATTAGCACATATTCCAAGGCCAATGACTTCCAATCTTGATCCTGATGTTGGCATCTTTGACCTCTTTGTTCACTTCCTGACCTGTAAAACAGAGATAACATTTTACTTACATGTTAAGGTCCTGAGATATAAACGACTGAATAATATTAAAAAAACACTCTTATATGCAACAAGTATCTCTTCATATTATTTTTATTTTTCCCCTGTGCTGCATACACAAAAAATATAGACTTTTTTAAATAGACTATAAATTCACATATGCATTCACAGTCATATACTTTCAAAACAGTTAGATTAACTTTGAGAGTAGGGAAAGAAATTAGTTTTTGCTTTAACTGAAAAAGAGACTTTGCATGAACAATGAAAATTGAGTCATGGATGTGAAAACTCCCACGATTTTAATTTAATACATAAATATTTTTGTTATTATGTTTGTGAGCCACTTCGCCCCCCCGCCCCCCCATAAATAACATAGAAAAATGGCAACAGTTATTAGTTGTCTCTGAGTGTTAAATGAGCTCTGTAGCTTAACAGGGCGCTTTTATATTATTCAGAAGTACTAGATGTTCCTATTTTTCTGTGAAGTGTGTGTCTGGGAAGAAAGAAGGAAATAACATTGCATTTTTTTAGTAGCATAGGAAATCATTAAGGAGAACAGAATTTACAAAAATGTGTAAAAGAAATAAAGAGCACAAAGTGGAGGCTGTATGCACATACATTCAACTGCTAGTACCAGCTTTGAACAACTGAATAGGACACCAAATCCCACTGATAAATGAGATCTCAGATTTGCACTCTGTCCCACCCTCCTTGTTTTGCTGCAGGAGGCAATAGCAGCCTGCATGGGGCAGAGGTGCTGCTGTTCCCTGAGTTGCAGCCATCAGGAACCAGGTGGGGGCATATATACATATATTGGCTCTGTACCCAGCCATAATTACAGTCTTTGCCAGAAGCAATGCAGAAAACAGCCATTAGACTAAACATTTCAGACACAGCAGAGGAGACTGCCAGAAAACTTGACAGATGTCAAACCAAGAGACAATCACTTTGTGGTCTGGTTTGATCTGCGCTAGGACAGAAATAAGATAGCCAAGCTTAAGAAGTTTGATGAGGTAAGGGACCTGGGGTGGGGTTTTCCTTGATCAGCTCTGAGTTCAAAGTCTTCCTTAGTCTAGAGTTGTCTAATTTATGAAATGAGAGTGAAATCTATATAATTATTACAATATGCAACTCTGAATGTAAGCAGCTTCCTACATTCATAACATGCTTTATTTCTGGTAATTTATGTAGTGATATTGAAATAAGCATTATACACTCTGATGTAAGAAATTAATTTAGTTCTGATCTTACTGAGACATATAAACAGACCACACACTGAACTGCAAAACGTAAACTGTTGGATCATGTTCTGATAAATCATAAGGATTTATAATGCACAATTACATACACCAACTAGTATGTTTATGAATGAGGTTTTTTAAGTTTTTAAAGCTTGAAAAAATGAGAAGTAGGATATAAAAATGCTATTCAGACTGACAGACCATTTATTGTACAGGTAGCATTGCTTGTCTAGTAAAACTGTGGTGGTTTCTCCTGCCTGAAATACAATTCAGCTTTTTAGGTTGGTTTACTGTTGGCACATTCTGATTTTTCTTCTATCAGCTCAAACATCCAATTAGAAAACTTGGAACCTAGAAATTAAACATTCTCTTCATTGCATGTTACCCCAAGGATTCCCCTGGGAGAAAAAAAAAAAAGCTTCAAAGATCTAATAAGCAGTGCAGCTTCACGTGATAAATGAGATATAAGAGGGAAGTTTAGGAGACACTGACCTTCAGGGAGAGCTGAGGGATTCTTCGAGAAAACTCAGAGGTCATGAGGGAGATAGGCTTATGGTTGCCTATGTTCAGATGACAGCTGTCAATAATTTCTGACAGGTAAAAATCTTACCTATAGAGGGTATAGGAATGCTGGCAGACTCCGCAGTAGTGGAAATCCATTAATTAGGCATTTTGACAGTCTTTAGCGCATCTGAGATTAACAAATCAAATGCAAATCTGTTCCTTTGTCAACAGGAAGATCAATATTTAATTGTTCAAAAGATTATAACCTTCTATGAATTTTGTATTTTTGCAGATTTTTAGAAAGAATTGTGAGGAAAATATCATCAGAGGTAGAGCGAGAATACATATTTGGAACTAAGGACATTGTAAGAATAGTAATTAATAAGTATGAATATAGAGAAATTTTAAACAAATGTAATAGAGAATGTTTTGTCTTCCTTTCTTCTCATCTCCTTGTGGCTTTCCTTCCTGTGCACAGTGGTCCTGGCATTTTGGAAGCCCTTTCAGTTATTGACTGAAACAAAACAATTTGCTGATACTAGTGTCAGATTCATGAAACAAAATAAAAAGAAAATTATCATAAATTTGCATTTTCATTTCCTCACTTGCCAGACATGAGTTCCAGTTTGTTTCAGACATCCCACTTCAGTTTTAAAATGATAACATATGAGCAGTAAGTTTAATGGAGCATAGAATGCCTTTGCATATGAAGCATGCTCAGAATTGTTTTATGCAACCTAGATTGCTCAAATGATGCTTTATCTAATACAGATAAGGCCTGAAAGTGGAAGCTGTTTGTGCTATTGAAATATTCTATGGTTTGCTTTCTTCATTTTTGAATACTCTGATGACAGGCAGGGCAAGTGAAGTCTAAATCACCTGCCCGAACACTGCCTTCAGTGCTCTGTCACATGTTTTTATGTGTGCAATAACTATGGAATTTTTTTTGTTTTGATAATCTGCATTGCCCTCTCAGCTTTTCTTTTCTTGCAGTACCTTCTGCCTGGTTTCATGTTATCTTAATAGTCTGCGTCAAGAACTGTATTTCAAGGTCTAATTCATGAACAGCTAGAAAACATCACCATTAAATATGTCTCCAAGCCCACAGCAGACTTCAGCACAACACTGTTGACTGTTGGAGACCTGGCAGCAATCAAAGGGAGATGATAAGAAGGTCAGGATTCTCTTATACTGTGGCTAGTATGCCATGAGTGATAACTACAAGGATCGAGTGGTGCATGCCATGTGCTTGTCTCATGTGCCTGATAATGTTGGCTCATTTCCTCAGAGACGCAAATTCAGAGTAAAGCTCATTCTACATGGAGAAGGTCATGGAGAGAATAACTCTGAATAATTTCCATTAAAATAGTGCCAGAAGCAGAAAAATTGAGGATTTTAAGCACCTCTAAGAGAATATTTCACTTGTCAGATATGTGAACAATATGGAAGTATGAAGGGTAGTTAAAATGGTCTCTTATTTATTGAGAAATGAGAATTGGTCATCAGAGAATTAGAATCAATAACTTCTTTGGGAGAGGACAAGTTATATATAGTCATATGGTTGGTACAGTGTAGAAAAGGAGTTTTAGGGAAAAAAATGGAAGCAAAGAGGACAGAAAAAGTTGACAGTGGAAACAATCCCAAATAAAAAAGGAAGAGAAAGGGAAAATCCAGTGAGATTTTCAGAAAGAAAGGGAGATGGAAGATTAATTATTCCAAATCAAAGTAGGTAACTAATGTTATCTGCATTTTTCTTCTTTGGATCAGGCCACATACAGGACCCTAAGTCTTCCTTTTTCATCAGTATGAGACACTTCCAAATACCTAATCATGTTTGCCCTGCTACAATATTAGTTGAGAAGAATTAGATTGACTTTGTACATCCCATAATGTCCTTTCTTGATCTTGTCAGCCTCAAAAGTTAGCTCTTCGAAGCATAAATATTACTTAGGAATCGTTTTAGCTCTGCCAGCCTGGTCTTCCTCCTGAAGAATTCCTACTATTAGTAAACGCACCAGGAAAAAAAAAGTTTTATTTTTATTTAAGGTAAATAAAAAGAAATGTGGGGTTTCAACCATTGCTGAATGTGTTTGAGCAGCTTGCTGTGTAAAGAATCTGAAGAAGAGCAAATGAAAAGTACATGAGATAACTGATGCTTTCCTAGAAGAATGAAGCTAAATGAAGAAAAGCTAAAAACACTGTGTTGTCACAGTTTTAGATGTAAGTAGGGAGGTTTACCACTTAGAAAGTGATTCCTCAAAAATAAAAAAAAAAATCCAAAACACCCAAGTCTGATATATACCTGCTAATACCAAATAGTCTTGAGTCACACCTTCCCAAATACCAAAAAATGAATGACCTTATCTCTGACTTAGGTCTATTGTTCAGCTCTGACACAAACACCTAACGCAAGAAGTATAGCCATTTAGTCTTTTATGAAATAAAAATTCCTACGACACCAAAAGGCAACAAAAACACTAGTTTAGAAAATACATTAACATCCTGATGAAGAGAATTTTCTTACTATTTCTTGTTTCTGTTTGACTTCATGCTCCTTCAATGAAAAGATCCTGAGGGTTTAAAAGCAGTGGTTTCTATAAAGATAAACTCTGTGCACAAAGGTCAAACGTTCATTACTGTGAGTTACTTTTGTCTAGAAAAAGCATAAGAAAGAGAGCATGCAGTTTTCATAATATCTATACTTCAGAAAGTCTGTAAAGAATGTGCAAATGATGTGTACATCTAGTGCTTTTAAAATTTATAGTAGTGAATAATTCTATGGGGAAAAATCATGTTAAATGACATATAAGCTATGAAATACATATTCATATACAAGAAAAAAAATTGTTATTTGAGCAGGGGAAAAATGAGCTTCACAAGAAGCACCACTGACTGCAATCACCTGTTCAATGAGCTTGCACTGTTACACATTGTGAAGGGCCACTGGTTGCAACCCTAGCAAATACACAGTGTAAAAAATACCTGGTTCATATAGTTCTCTGCTGGAAATAATCAACCATTACTAAAGAATAAAGCAAACTCATCCACTTGCTCTGGATACGCAGGAAAAGGTGTTTCCTAATTAGAATCTAATAGAAGCTCATCAGCATTATGTATCTATTAGGTTTGCAACAGAAGACAAATCCCTCTCGGATATCTCTAAATGTTATCATCCAATACTAGCAATTAGAGCACAGAAAATTGTCATAAGACTTGCTGGTAAAAATAAAATAATTCTGCTTAATAATAGTAATAGAAATAGAAAGCTTTGTCATTCCTTAATCAATGTTTCCAGAAATATTAGAAACTATGTTTTCATAGTAAACAAATGAAGTATTACAATATGTTAAATATAACAACAACAACTCTTCAACATGCATCACCAAGGGGAAATACTTGTTTTGTTCTGCTGTTGGTTGATGTTTGGTTTGTTTTTTTTTTTCTTTAACCCAATCTGGATAAATTAGTTCTTTTAGGAATCACAAACTTATACATCGTGAACTGAGTGTTGATGAGTTTTTTTTGTCGTAAGGGAAGAAATCACTGATGAATTGAAGGAATGTCCTCTGTGCATATAGATGCCTGAGAGGCAGGTGCAGTACCTATTTGTGCTACTAGGGGCATGCACTAAGCACTGAAATGTCTGTTTCGCTTCCTTCCCTGTGTTACATTCAATGGACTCGCACTTCTGAAAACTATTTGATGTAACATATCTATTGACACTTGTATGTAGTGGAATAAAATCCGAGGGACACAGAGCTGTTTTAGTGTGATTGGGCTGCATATTAAACCAACACATATCCATCCTACTACTGCTTCTTCTTGCCTTGAAGCAGTTGCCCTGGAAATCATCTTCATTTTGTGCCTTCGAACAAATCCTTAATGTCTGCCCAAGGTGTGGTTATGGGCATGAAGATAAAATTTATATTGAATAATAGTGGGTATGACCTGAGATAATAACTGTTTCCAAGTTGAATCCAGTATTGTATATTGCTGACAGACTAGTCATCCATAATGAATTAAAGATACAACAGACATTTTAATATTAATCACCAACAGTCAGATTGAATAACCCACTGTTCAGTTTGTGGAGTGCATTGATATTTGCATATGTAAAGGCTAAAATATTAAAGTAAACATTTTCTAAACTAAACCACAATATCTGCACTTCCGAAAGCAACATTTTAAGACTAATACATCCATGTGTCTATTTTGTCTATTTTTAGAAGGCAATATGAGAAGAGTAATCCCACTTCAGTGGAAAACTATTGTAACAATAATAAGCACATTCTTAAGGATAGTTAAGAATGAAATTTCATAAAGTGATAGAATTGTTAAGGTTGGAAAAGGTCATTACAATCATCAGTTCCAACTATCAACCTAATACCAGCACCATATTCACTACTAAACCATGTCCTTAGTTCCACATCTACATAGTTTCTGAATACCTTTTGCACACTTCACTGGGCAGCCTGATTCACTGCTCAACCACTCCTTCCATGAAGGATTTTTAACCAATACCTAATTCTAACCTCTCCTGTGGAAACCTGAGGCCACCTCCTCTGATTTTCTCATTTTTTTTAGTGTTCTTTCCATTCAACATAGATGAAATCAAAGGAACAGACACTCTCAAGCAAATATCTCAACCTTTCTCTCAGTCTGCTTTATAGTCCATCCCTTTAAGGTCAGGTTTTAAGATGTTTTAGCTGCTGTCTTATTTCTGAGCAGTTGGTAATTTCCTCATTTATTTGGCTCTGCAGTCTATTTAAGATGACAAAACATGAAAGCTACCCAAAGCAAGATAAGACTTTTCAAACCAGTATGAAATTCACACTAAATACTGTATTCCTGTATGCCACCCAAAAATTGGGATCAGAAATCAGTAGCCTTCAGAAAACAGTAAATATTCTGTATCCATTAAACTCAACATATCAAGCAGTTGCTACCATTTGTCCAGTTTTCCATTTAAAAGGCGCACTGCACTGGCTCACTCTTGAGGTGAAAGTCTTGGATCACAAAAAAGCTGCTTATGGATGAAGGGCTTCTCTCTCAGCCAGTGGAGAAGTAAAAAACAACATCATTTACCAGTGCTGCTCTGCAATTCTCTTTTCTCCCCAGAAAATACACCCACTATTGTGAACTCTAGCTAGAAAGGAAAGGCATGTACTTTGAACTTCTCAGTGGTGTGACATTCGCTGTGCAATGTGGCCTTAGTCTAACCTATATCAACCTCCCTCTATCCATGCCCAAGCACCAGTACGGGTTGTTAGTCTCATAGACCATTTAGCTCATGCAAAAACTATTAACTTCCCTTCCAAACACAGTGGTGAGACACTGGTGCCACTTTAGTAGAGCTCTCAGAGGATTTCTGGTTGCAACTGTGTTGTAGGAGAATAAAATACTCCTGCATGTACCTGCACCCTCATTGCAACCTCCTTCTTGTCACTAGTGGTCCTTGACTCCTCTTGTCCATTGGCAAAACTACATGTGACAGTTCCCCTACACTCATTCTGTCACAGGTCTGGGTAAGTCTGAGTGTGTTCAAGAGGGAGGTTAATTCTTGCTTTTTGTTGGGTTTTTTTTGTCTTTCCCACGAAATTGATTTGAGAGCAGCAGCTTTCAGAAAGGGATGTGTGTGATGATGCCAGCAAATCTGACAGGGCAATAATCTCCAGTGGGGAAGTGTTAATAATTTGCTTAGGTAGATAGTGTCTTATGTTCTCAAACAAAACTTTAGATGCCTTAGGATCATATACCAGATCCTGCCATTATTAGCTGTGCTACTTGCAGATTGATAGGTTTATTTCTGTTAACCCTTCTTTTCAACTCCCTCCTCAAAATCCCTCAGCAACATGTAGTTGTCCTGCATTCTGATTTTAGGTTTCATAACAACTATGGGAAGAATTTCACTTTTGAGTCCTTCTAAAACTAACTTTTTTCTCCTTTGTTTGCCTGCCATTTAAAAACTGTCCCCAACCAGTTCATTCACTTCTTTCCTTACTTAAAAAGAGACAACAACAAACCAACAAAAAACTAGAAAATAAAGCTCAGTAACTCTTCAATTTTAGCTAACTAGTTTTGATAGCTAATTTTCCTATTATATCACATTCAAAAGTTTGTTTGTAGAACATAATGTATTGAAAGTAATGATTTTTAATCTGAGAGGTCTGATATCTGAGCTGTTAGTACTTAGAAGAGAATGCAAGGTTAGGAAAGGACGGCTGGCCAGGTGCTGAAAGTAATGTGTATTCTGGCTGTCTGGGATTCTTGAAAGTTTTATGATTGGAGGAAGCACATTCTTTAAATTGTGCTCAAGCATTACAGAGACTTATTCTTCTCTTCCCCCTGCTTCTTCTTTTCTCTAACTCCTTCACTGCCTTCCATATCTATCATTTGGCCCCAGGCATCTAAAGATGGATGAACTCATCTTGGAGACAAACAAGAAGTGAGAGAGAGAAAAGTGCATGTGAGGATGTTTTACATTCCCTGAAGCCCTGGTATTCAGCCCTTAAATTCCATGCTTATTTGAGGAGATAATCGTGTTAAAACCTGAAAAGAATTACAAACTAAACCTACGACTTTAATGCTGCCACTTCTGCACTGCATTCTGTACTGTGTCTGTTTGAAATATGCCTTAACTTCTAGTATCCAATACTGAAATTATATCAGAGGTATAGGAGATCAGGCCAGAGTATACAGTAGCTGTGAGAGGTTGGCTTCCCAACTTGGATGTGAAAAAACTTTTTAGGATTTTTGTTTGTTTGTTTTTGACATGCAGTCTTGATAACTCTCTCTACTGCAGACAGCCTGAACAGCCTGAATCAATATGATGGTCAGCCACGAAAGATATCAGCCACTCAGTCATGGTCCTCAAAACATAAAGGAGGGCACTTCATAAGAATGGAAAAGCTTTCTTGATGTGTCAAGTATGTCAGTTTTCTCTGCAAAGCGAAAACTGAGGCCTCACAGGGTAAATCAGTTCAAGAAATAACAAAGAGATGTTATCCACTTTAGAGTGAAAAAACCAGGCAATTTTTTTTAAGCATGGCTTTGATTCAAGTGAAGTGATTAGTAGCTAATCAGGTGCTTAATTTTAAAAGATTGAAATGCAAGTAATTGCATAATGTTACTTGAATTGTTTTTAAATATCTTAATCAAAATTTCTCTCTTGATTACAGTGTTAGCTGATACTTCCCTCATGCCAACATGCATGTCACTTATGCACCCTCTGATGAACTTTGAGCAGGCCCTGACTGGAAATATTGCATGAGGATAATGTGTTTGACATGACCTTTTCTCCCTGCTTTATTCAATATGCAGAGGAAAAATCAGACAGTAAGTTTGCATAGGCTCTTAATCTTCAGGGTGTCAGGAAAGCACCTGTGTAACCTCATCTGTGCTTCATCATAAACTGAATTGACATGAATCCTTCAGAAGTCACCCTCCTCAAAGACCATTATTTAGTAGTGGCTCAATAAGTCACTCTCTAGAAGACTGTCCCCACTGACTGTGTAATATCCTGGTAGAGACTCTGTTTTCTGGAGTTGTTTGCAACTCCCTTCTAAGATGTTATAACTATCTCACTTTAGATTTGGAGTAACTTCACATAACACCAATCTTACAACAAAGGTAAATTTTGTGCTCCGTGTATAACTAAGGTGTATCTGTAGAGTATTGAAAAAACCGAGATTTTCAGGTCTGGAAGAGCTAATTGTAGTTTATTTCCATTCCTGTGAAAACTTTCAGTTCCTACTAAAGGTTTTTCCTTGAAAGAAACCAGTTTAAGAATCCGTATTGATGCTGCTAAACTACTCAGCAGAGATGTTTTGAGGTAGGCAGTGATTTTTGCAGTTTGAGAAAGATAGGCATTTATAATTAAGAACTGTTCTGATCTGATGTTAGTTTTCCTGACAACCTGCAGGCATGCTCACAAAAATGGTATTTGGGATGTGTTGTTTTACTGTCATGAGAAGAAAATGGACTATAAATACACCTTCAAGCAAAATATGGCATATTGAAGATATATTAAATTAATTTACTTTTTAAATATCCACTGAAACTATAAACAAATAGATACTTGTAAGCCTCTGCCTTATTTGACTTTCTATTTGGATTTAGTGACAATGATTTCCTGTTGTCAGAGATATCTGTTTTCATTGATTTTATTGTTCAGTTTTGTTTGTGTTTTTTGTTTCCCCTTCACTAACATGCTTTCAAAAGTTTTGAGGTTTTTAATTTATTTTTTTTAGGAATGTTGTTAGAGAGAAGCTTTCTTTAATAATGTAAACAATGTCTCCCTGTTAGGCACAGTTAAGCCAGATATAGGTTCTGTAAGAAAGCTGGAAAGCACTCATTTTAAATACTAGTAATAGAGTTTTTGCATTTCTCAGTAGTTTTGAAAGGGGAATAAACCTTTACTAGATCTTCTTTTGCCAGTGCTCAGGAGGAAATTTCTTTGGGTGAACTCTAGAGATTTGTTTACTGCCTGAGGGGGTTGAATATCAGGTGCATGAAAACACGACAGCATAACATATTAGTTATATTCAGAATTAGAGGAAAATAAGGTGCTTCTAGTGAAATCACCACTTTAATTTTTCACAGGACAAAATGTACTAAGATGGACACAGATTCAAGATGTTTAACCCTGCAAAAAAAATATATCTCCAGTACTGGTGGGCTCAGCCTCACAAATTATAAAAATCCCTGTCTTTTTTTTTCCACTTAACCTCAAAAATAGTGTTCAACACCTCAGAAACATTTTAACAGAGATTCACTTTTCTGCTAAAATGTGGATGTGTGAAGAGAAGGCTTTGCTATTTTTTTAATGACCACTCTTTTTTTTAATAAAAATTTGAATAACTTTGAATAATCTGAATAATATGGCCAGGCAGCAGTGCTGCCCTTTGCTCCAGGGTACTGTGGGGTAAGCAGTGGGAAAGGCGCAGTGTAACTTGTTAGTAATGATTCTCCTCATGTGGAAAACCAGATTTTTGAGAATTGGGAAAGAGTAAAGTGTATTGTCAGAAGACGGGTACTGACCTCTCAAGTTTCAAAGAGAAAGTGGAGTCTCAGGGGAGGAGAGATCTGTGATTGCCTTTTCCTAATCTGGGCTGCAAAAACTGTGTTTAGTGAAGTTTTACTTCTTCCTTTTGTAGCCAAGTAAGAAGTGCAACACATTGTTTGTGTTCATATACAGGACAGTGAGGTCTCACCTGGGTTTCCTAAGTTAAGCACTAGGTGGTTTTCTGCATGTTGTTGGATAATATTGTGTCACAAATTTTAAAATTCTTGCATGTGAGGTAGCAACAGAAATTTCTGCCAGACAATTAGTCTCTCTTAAAATGAAGGATAATGCCATAAAATGATAAAATTTGAGGGGGATTTTATATATAAATAAAATTTCCAGCGAAAAAACGTAAACAAACCAAAAAGTAAGAGTCACCTCTCTCTACTCATTTGAAGAAAAAATTATGACAAAAGGGAGACAGTCACTCATAGCTTCCTTTTTGTTGTGTTGACCCCTAACTGTTGAATGGATAATTATATTTATGAATATGTGCATATTCAACAATATTATGGCACAAGATTAACACACCTGAAATTTATTGGAGTATTTTTTGAAATCCTTTTAGTGACTTTACCTCAATCCTGTCCAAAGAACATGTGAGTTGAGGATAGCTGAGTGAAAATCAACACCTTCAATAAAAAGCTCATGAGTTCAATGACCAGAAAGACGCCTGGAGTTCACAGACTGGTTCAGCGACTACTTAAGAACTTGCCCTCAAGTTGCAAGATAAAAGTGAAGGAGTTTGAGATAACACTTCCTTTTATATTGCCTACAAATGTCTTGAAGCAATTTCATATGCTATAATGAGCTAGAAACTGGAAGCTGAAGTGAAGAACATGAAGTGTGCGGTTTAAAAGGGTTTTTTTGTTAGTTTTTGGATATGTAAATATATTTAATTAATTGTGTATAACATGTGACTATATTTAATAGACCAGAGCTGGGGTCAGATTCTCTAGAAAACTCAGGGGTATTTATGGCATTGTCTGTGAATTTATTTTTTTTTTAGTTTTCTGTTTACTTGGCATAGTTTTAAATTGTTTCTTTCTCTAATTTAGAGATGTGTGATGCATCTTGGGGGAAAAATAATCATTATATTGTTGTATCTTTCTTCTTCATAAATTTTATTATCTTTGCCAAAAGATATTTATGCTGCAAGAAAATTATTCCTTGTGTAAGTTGTTGACTTTCTTATGATAGCTCAGTAACCATTGCAAAAACAAAACATGAGTAAAGGATGCATTCTCCAAAAACCTATTTGGCAAAAAAATGTTTCCTCAACTGAAAGTTAAGCTCCATGTATTAAAAAATGTTAATGGTACAATAATATGATCCTCAGTAACTTTTCTAATTTTAGTATTTAGTAGTCTGATTTTTTGTTTGTTTGGGTTTTTGTTTGTTTGTTGTTGTTGTTGGTTTTTTGCTTGAGTTAGAAATAATAAAAGGAAGTCTTATTTTAATTGTTGTAATTTGTGCATACTCAGTTTATCAATATTCCAATATTTCAATATGTCAATATATGTATTTCATAGCAAAAATCTGGAGTACATTTTAACATAGATGACACATCTCTCAAAAAATATTATTTACTCACTTATGGCTAGAATAAAGCATTTGAACTCCCCACAGGCTAGTAGAAACTTTGAAACCAGTATGCTTGGCAGTAAAGTTGATGACCTTGTATGAAATGTTGAGTTTAGAGCAGCACTAGGATGTGCTTCTCAGTCTCAATCTTTTACATATGCCTACAGCTGAGGCTGCCTCTGCAGGTGTGCTGCAGCCACCACCACCTGCTTTGCCAAACAGAACCCAAGGCTCACACAGCAGCAACAGCAAATGTTACATACATTTAATTGCCAGAGAGTTCTGGAAAATACATTATGATTTATGTTTGCTGGATGCAGCTTTTTTTTCTGTGACAGACAATATTGAAATAGCTGTGGATTTCATTGTTAAAATTTACCCAGATTGTTTAGTCTTCATTTCTTCCTCTTCTCCACTGCCAGCTGTAATTATTTTCTCTAAAGTTAATGTACTTGAAAGCAGAAGGACCAAAAATTTGTCCTTTTTGGCAACTATTCTGTTTCATGTGCTCAAAATAACATAAATGTTATTTGAAGACAACCAAACATGTACGTCCATCATCCTACCCAGCATTTGCACAGCTCAGCTGTTATCTATGCATAAGGAGAAGATATCAGCTGAAGGGCATGAACTAGAGGTGCTGGTGGCAGATCTATATGTTATTAATATCACAAGAGCTCTACAGCTTCTAGTCATAAGGCTTTCTGTTATTCCATTCCAAAGGTATTTATTTTGTATGTTTGAGAAACAATTGCTGGGAAAACAGCAAAGCCCTAAGTGCAGTAAAATATGCTTTCTACAGTTTCTATGTTTAGTACTTACATTGTGCATTCTGGGGAAAACCCTGAGAAGAGTTTTGACTTTATAGTTCCAATTTCTAGTTAAAAAAATATTCATGTGTGAAGAAAATGCACAGTCCTGGGAAGATAAAAATGTCACTGTGCACTGGTTGTGGCAGACTCCACCAACAAGGTCTCACTGCTTGTTACTGTGATGCCAGCTGCACTGTTGTGGAGAGAGGCAAAATTTGGGCATTGAAGGCATAAATAGCGTCCTTGAGGTAAAACCTGTCTTTATTATTTTGGACACATTTCCCATGTGCCCTTTTGTTTGAGGTTGTGTTATTCTCTCTTGGTTACAGAACATATTTACAAACAAGGATGTTTGGCAAAGCATATGGTGCTATGACATTCTGTTATGGGCCAGTTTGGAGACGTGTCCAATTACATTATTTCATTCCAGGTCATGTGAAAGAACTATGGAAGGCATGTGGGAATGATACTGCGTGAACCATAGCTAACCCAGTGAAAAACTTCTGTATTTCCAGGTAGATGGATGTCTGTTACATTAAAAGCTAAAATTACTGTGTGGTGGTCTTCAAAACAGACGTAGCTGTGTAATTGTCACTGCAAAAGCAAACAAGAAAACAATCAGTACATCTAGTAAGCAATATTGGTCATTTTTGGTGACCTTTGATTTGTAATGCAACATAGTCCTTGTCATTTCCACCTGAAGTTCACTTGATTTTCTTAATGAACTCTTTAAATTGAATGTGAAGAGCTGTAGTCAGGCATATCGTAGGGAAACAAGGGCTGACACTTGTCAGGAACATAAAACATAAGTATGTTCTAAGCTGTAATTTTAAAGTATAATTTAAGAAAAACCAGGAATAAAATTTTAATACTGTTTTTAAACTTAAGGAAGTTAGAAGGAAAATTATTTACAAACTTTCTGGGTTTTCTCTGAAAAAATTTTTTATGAAAATATAAAATCTCCCAAAAAGTAAAAGATATAAAAAGTATCTTTTGAAGGAAACTGTCTAGCAGAGGAGTTCTAAGGTTAGTTAAAAGTCATTCCGACTGAGGCAAAGAGAGAAAATGGCAGCAAGTAGGAAAATATCTTTTCTTTCTTTAACTTTCTACTCCAGAACTGATAACTCTGATATGAAATACAAAGATTGATGGAGAATTACTAGATTATGCAGTCTTCATACTTCAAGTGCTCAAAACATTTACTCAAATTTTGACAGTAGAGGAAGGGGAAACATTCAAAAGTGGAGGTTTTTTAAGCTTAGATGCTGTGAAATACCTTCTTAGTAACCTTTTACCTTTTTAGAAACCTTTGTTGTTCTGAGTTCTTCAAAAAACTTGGTAGATATTTACATAATATAACAAGATAGCATGGATCTCTTTACGACAAAGAATGCCAAGTAAAGTGTTTCTAAAGTTGTCTTCAGAGAAGCCTCCTGAAATTAGCACATAAGCTCAAACTCAAGTTTCACTACTCAAGTGAAGCTCTTGGAATTTTGTTCTAATTTTAAACTATAACCAAAAACTGATAATACTTTAAAAGCCACTGAGATCCTTTTTCTCTTTTAGACAACTGGAATATGTAAATTGTATATATTCTGTATTTAACATATATATGAGTATTTTATGATAATTTGTACACCCTATTTATTCCTGCTTTAAAATTTATATGCAGGTAAATTTGAAGAAAGAACTTTCTTTAATGTAAAGCAAATCTTATTTATTCACTTAAGTCATTCATCTCTGCCTGCTATGAAAAAAAAAATTGCTAATGGTCCACATCATTACTCTGTTTTTGCCTGACTGAAATCCTCAAGTACATTGTTGGGCTGTTCCTGGGATTTTGAACATTTTATAACCTAACTTCAGGTTTTGAGTATGGTAAAGCTGAAAATTATTCAGCATGAGGCTGCTAGTATCATTTTGGTCCTGGTTTTAGCTTTATTTACTGATCACATAATTAACTGATGAGAAAAATCCTGCTGTCACTATTACTGTGATGTGCTTAAAGTTCATGTGTTCTACACTTTGATAAACCAGCGAGACAAATATATATATTTCTAACCTCTGTATTTAGTGCAAGTTTAACTCACATAGTCTTTTCATGTTTATTCTCAGTCTCTTGTCTTTTCCTGAGCACTTGAAGTAACCTTGACAGCTCTCCATTTTGACTTCATCTTGTAATGAGAACAACACAAGCTATATGGAGTAGAAATCTTACATCCCACCTTTATCTTTTGATAGCTCTCTGCAGAATATCATGTTGACCTTTTTTGCTTACTTACCACAAGCTCACAAAGCTTTATACTGCCAGCCTACATTGGTCTTGGCTCATGTCACAGCAGAAATGGAGATATCCACAAGACTCTATATGCTTTTAAAGAGGACAGTGATAGAAACATTATGTGACACTGCTAAATTTTAAACCAGTCTGTTTTGTATTTCTTTATATCAGAAAGGTTTATTATTCCATTATTATTCCTTTAGTATTGTGATTTTTACTTTTAGAGCAAGTAATTTGTGATTATTACTTGTCCATACATTTTGCCTGAGTAATATTCCAGTTCTTCCACGGGAATGGATTGTATCATATTTATTTCTAGAACAACCTCCCTCACCAAAACAAAAACAAAAAAAAACCCAAACAAACAAAAAACCAAAGCCACCACCACCAAAAAAAAAAAAAAACTGAAATGCCAAATGCCATTTTCCCCCTGACCTTTCTGTTACAGCTTTGAAAAGCAAGTTTAATACTTATTAGGAAAGATAAAAAATCAGCACTCATTAAGACAAAGAAATATGTCTTGGTGAATGAATTATGCCCACAGCACAAGACAATAGATTGTTTCCCACAAGAAGTTCAGAAATACAATTACTGTTGTGTTTCTGTCTTACTCAATGATAAATGCATCTGTGACCTACTAGCTAGTCACACAGGGCAAGATTCAAGTGGGAGATTTTGCTGCATTAAGGGTAGCAGAACTGAAAATGCCCCTCTCAGATGCTGCCCAGTTCGGTCAGTGGATTTGAAGGCTGTGAGAACTGGGGTTTGTTTCTTATGTGCCTTCCACTTTTACTATAGTGGTTATAACACTGGAAAGCTTGGCATGCATTTCACATTTGGAATAGTTGGGGTTTCAAAAATAGGCATTCTCCAAACAGGTCAGTCCTGTACTTATTTTAAGAGCATGTCTAAAACTTAAGTTTGGGATCTGCTAAAAAAAAATATTGTATTGTTCACTACTGCTGGCATCTGTGAAAGAGTCATCAGAAAAGTCTTTGAGACAGATGCAGACCTTGGTATCTATCACCTCCTATGAGGGTGTATGAATCAGGAGACTATTAAAGGTATTTTCCTTTTGTTGACCCTGTTTTGTTGCAGCAAGGATTATTTGCGTTGCCTAGAAACAGAAATTCTATCAAAGCAAACTCTGTTCCCTGAGTTATGGTCCCTATTTTAAAGAGTGTATACGCTTTAGCTTTATAAATTAAAAACAAAAACAAAAACAAAAACACCCCTAACAAAACAAACAAAAAAACCTCAACAACACGACAAAAACAAATGGACCTGAAACTATTAATGTTTGTGCTAAAGGAAAATTATGATGCAGCTTCTAAACTTTACTATTATTGACAACCATATTTCTTAGATGCATCTTTCCTCCCCTAAGTTGAAGGTAAGTTACTACGGTTTTTCAATAGTGAAGTCCTTTTCACGTTTATTATCTAAACATAACATGACCTGTGAAAAAACAGCGTCATGTCCTTCTATTCACAGAAAGTTGAGCTCCCTCAAAGTGGTGAGCACAAACACTGCACTGGACATCATCACCTGTGCCAATAGGTACTTCACTAATGAGTCCAATTTTCTGTATTAAATGTATGACCTCTGAAATTAAAGCAAAAAGAAAAAATACAATAATTTTGTTCTTCAGAGCAGTCACCATATCTAGTAAAAGCTGCATCATGGATTTGTCAGTCCCTGTGTGGTAGTTGAAAATGAAGTTTCTTTCACCAGACTGTGTGTTTCCTCCTTATATTTCACCACTTTTCTTGGCCAGAAATAGGTTTTTGACAGGGATAAGATGGGAGTAAGAGGAAGGGTTCTGTTTGTTTTCTTAGTAGTTTTTATTAGGTTCATTACTGAAGATTTATCTAAAGGCTACATCCTGTCAGAAATCCTCAGGGACGAATGGGATGAGATCGGAGTCACAAAATGCTGCTATAGAAGAATGTGATACCATCCATTACAGAACAAGATCAAGAGGAAAAGTTACATTGACCTGTTTTGTCTACTATTACAGCCACACATGATTTTCATTTTCAATGGAACAAGCTCAAGTTCGGAAAGATGCAAATTATCTGCACAAGCATTATTTTGAAGGAATGTCCTTAATCATTATGCATCCAGGCAATTGAAGGTGCTGCTTTATCACTACAGTGGTAAAGAGTACTGATATCACTTTAATTAAAAACTCACAGCTTATTGCATTTTTCACTCGTCCTTTAAAATAACAACGTAAACTTTATTCTTGGTCCAATTTTTTTTTTAAAGAGGTCATTCTTATTTGGACTTTTAAAAAATTATTTTAGTGAGTGTAATAAAACTTCTGAGAGCATCCTGGAGACTTAAGTACTTGGTGTTTGCCAAAGAGCAGCACAATTTTTCACTTTATAAGCAAGCATGTGTCAGAACCTTGGTGATAGTATCCAATCTTGAGCCCAGTATTCTCTGAACTGAACAGTGAATTTACCATTCTTTAATTTTCAAATACCTTTTCATCAGATGTGCTTCAGTCCCAGTGTGGGAAAAGTGCAAACAAACGAGCCCTCATTTTAGGTGGGAAGAAACCTTGGTTTCTTTGACATGTTTATAACTTGCTAACTGAAGCTGGCAAAAATCAAGAGTAGTTAAGGTTCTAATATATAACCTCAGGCATAAGAGATTCGATGTAGATTAGGGTCACTTTTCATACAGATCAAAAAACAGTAGTTGATTTAAATCTGTAAACATTACAGAGAGAAAGACTTGAACTGGGGATCTGGTGTGGAGCAGTTCATATTCCTGAGACCTGAAAAACACAAGTGATAAGGGCACTAATGCTATGGAATTTTTCTGATGCCTTCATTACTTGCTCAGGGATTGTGATGAAATACAAAGCAATGGCAAGATTACGAAAGATAGAAACAAGGACACCAATAGTGATTGGAATAATTGCATTGAGGTTTATTATCATCAAGGAGAGAATGAAGGAAAAAAGAAGGGGAATAGAACAGAAAAATAAGTAGGCAACAAGAGAGAATTACAAACATGAGAATTTTATGTGATTGTGAGGAAGGACAGAAAAAGATTAAATACTTTTCAGAGAAAAAACTAATATTTCTCTTTTTTTTTCTATAATTCCAGTGGCTACCTCTCTGACTTCTTTGTATTCTATAACTGTTTGTAGGTAAGCTCAGAGAATGTGTGTTAGATGAATGGACAGTGAGCTGGATCAAGTGCTTGCTGAATGGCAGAGCTCATGATCAGTAGACTAGAATCCAGGTGGAGATCTGGAGTCAGTGACATTCCCTAGGGATCAACACTGGATCCAGCCTCATTCAGCTTGTTTATCAAAGGGATAAATGGATAGAATGCATCCTCAGCAAGTTTCCTGATAGAACAAAGCTGGATGATCTTCAGAGGTGCCTTCCAGCTCTGATGATTCTGTGATTCCATTTCATGACAGTTTTTATATTACCTTTGCCTTTTTGCTACTCCATTATCTGTAAATGAATTAAATGCCCCTTAGTGAATGAACCAGTTTTGCCTATAACAACACTCAAAAGAAATGTGTGATGCAGCAAATTAAAATCAAACTAACTTAAACACTGCTCTCCTCATTTTTTGTTGGCTTTGTGACTGTGAAACATCATTCATTCTCCAGATGAAAAAAAGGCTTAAAATAATATGGGCAATAGGCAGAATAGCAAGCTCTCTTGAAACCTGTGACATCTTTGAAATAATAATGAATACCATTGTGCAGATAATATTTGATGGAAATAGTGCAGTTAAATTATCCACTGAAGATGAAAAAGAATGAATCATCGGAATGTTCTCATTCTGCCACAAAAGTAAAAGGGTAAGATAAATATTTTAAAGATATTAGGTGTTTTAGATAATTAGCAGTCATTAGGAGCTATTGAATAATCAAGCTTGTTTTAAAGGTCTTGTCTAGAGATGCAGTTCTGTTAGAGTAAAAACCTTGAGAAAAAAGAACTTCATAGTGCTAAATACATCAAATTTTTTTCATGTACAAGTGATTTATTCACAATAGAACATAAGTAAGATTTGAAAAACAAATAGGCAAACAGAAAAACGAAAAAAACCCCAAACAAATCACAACCAATGTATAGGTATGGGTGGGGCTGAAAAATGAAACTGATTTACATTCTTTTAGCTCTGCATGTGAAACCCAGATAACAGCTGAATGCATTTCAACTGCTGCATACAGGGTGTTTCAAAGTATATAAAAGCTTACAGAGACTGAAGGATCCAAGAAGAATATGAATGCACTATCACTTTGAAGAAGAATACAATATTTTGTGACATTACCTCAGAATGTTATCTTCACAGAAGAGCTTGTGGACCAAAATGTATAAATGTTCCTTAGCCATTGCCAGGCCATGTGAGTTGCCTTAATGCTGGAGGAGGTTAAGAGACTTCATGTAACTGCCTCACTGCTTCTTCTGTGAAGATAAAAGTCTCTGTACATAAGATTTTCTTCATTAAAGATGTCATAGGATAGATTTTGCAATGTTACTCACTCTGAGTAATAGATATCACATGAACAACAACAGCTGAATTGAAATGTGTTTTGTGACAGGAACGTCTTTCAGTAAATCATCCAGAATTAAGTCAAGGCGTCACATGGTGTCCAGTGATGGCTTAAAGGAATAAGACACCTGCAAGTGTATTGGTGAAGAAAAAGCAAATTAAATTCAGACATCTCCTACTTGTCTAATATGAATGCTAGAATAAACTGGATCAGTGAGGCATTAAATACTTGTGATGAAGGTGATGTGTGTCAGTGATGTAGCTTGATGTCACCCACACCTGAAAATACATAACTACCTTGTAACTTCACTCAGCATGTTCCTTTGGTATAGATCCAAAAAAAAAAAAAAAAAAAAAAAAAGAAAGAAAAAAGAAAATCATAGAACTAGAAAATTCACAAAGAGAACATTTTGAAAAATTAACATTGTTTTGATTATGGCTGCTAGAACTATTGAACAAAAATTATGTGCATTGACAAGGCAGAATATCATTCCTAAAAGTATTTTTAGATAATTTTGATTTTAAATCAGTCTATCAGTAGTGTGAACAAAACATTTTTTTTAAGAAAAATCTGCAGTTATCATAAAACATCTAAGTGCACTATGTTGGTGGACCCTCAAATCTGTATAAAAGGAGTGGATAATGTTTGAGAATTATTGAGAATAGCACATGCTTTTGAACAAACACTTTTTGACCTCTGTCTGGTGAAATTGCACCATGAGTATAGCTTTCCTCTGTACTTGAAGCAGACATCATCCACTGACCATGTCAGGAGAGGAGGACATGTCCAGCCTTATTTTTAGGGTTTTCCACAGAACAAAGTTTTTAACTGGAATCATATTATCTCAGATCAGCGTAGCATTGATTTGGAGCTTGGTAAAGTGAGACTCTCATGCTAGGTTCAATAAGGGTTATCGATTTTTAGTTTGAAACCAAGAGTTTAAAATCTGTATGTGCAAAGCCAAAATTCAATGCCAGCATAAAATTCATCAAAGAATAAAATGCCAAGTGTGTAGCATCTGTTTCTCAGCTCATGCAGACAGTTGTGGCCAGAGGTTTTGTAAAATGTTCCCCTATCCTCCTAGGAAATTAGTAAGAAGCATTGTCTGCCACTAATTTTCAAATAAGCTACAAAATGAAAGATAATCAGTGTCTGTCAATGATGAGTGTAATTTTGAAGGGCAATTACAATCAGTGACTATTTTCTTCAAGATATTGGTTTGTAAATAGTTGTGGTCTGGCTCACATTCAGGGTAGCGATTTCTGCCTGCTTGCTGGATGTGGTGAGCTCATCTGGTCCCCTGTGAGCTGCAGCAAAGCTCACCCATCTCTGCAGGGTTTAGCAGCATGACAGGACGTTTCCATAGAGCCCGAGATGCACTTTTACCATCTGAAATGTCGGTGTGGGTGTTTGTCTCTTGGTTCATTGCTTTACCAGTCACTGTGTCTAATTTGGAATTACTTTTGCTTCTACATGTTCTTTCCTTTTTATCTTTCTATAAACTCTAGACTGCAAGCTCCTGAAATCTCCTAATTAAAACCCATGTCCCATGCTAACAGTGCATAATCACTGCATCTGTGCTGCTTCAGTCAGAGTAAAGATTTCCAGATGTTTGCCATGTTTGGATTTCTTTGATCAAGTGTGGATATTATGTTTACACAGGCAACAGTTTGAGGTTTTGATGTTTGAGTTTTTAATGACTGGGGTTTTCTCCTTCTTGTTTTGTTGTCTTCCAAGATGTTTTTTTCATGTTAGTCAGGGAGACCTTAAACTATATAAATTTCCAGCATAACCTGACTTACAGAAGCTGAATTGTGATAGAATAGTGGGGTACTGGGGAAGAGAAGAATGTTATAATGGAGATATACCACGAGAAAGCTAATGTTTATAAATTTTCCTTCTACTTTAATTTTTATGAGGCAAGAATATAGGGAGGAAGTGACACAAACAGATATTATCTATAGATCACACAATACTAATAAAGTTATTGTCAGTTGTTGTGAATCTGTAAAATTCCTATGAAAACAAATCCATCATTGCATAGCAGCATTTGAAGCTGGGAACTTATGCAGCAGAAGCTGGCTGGGATTTCACAGCCAACAGCATATGACCTGCATTATTTGACAGCAGCCTCAAGAAAATACCAGTTGCCAGACCCAGCCTTCAAGGATCTGTGTCTGAAGACTGCCATAGCAGTGTGTTTACACAGAAATGACTGTGAAATGTGTTGCCATGTCAGTGTGACCAGCTGTCTCCACTCAGTGACTAAGAGAGTCATCTAGGTTGTGTTCCAGGGTGTTTTCCCTACAAAGCTTTTCACTCTCCCCGGGACTTAGCAGTGATACTTGAGCAGCGCTACTAACATATGTGTGTTTACTGGTCTGACTGCGCAAGGCCAGCTGAAGATTTTTGGTACTATAAGGCTTACGTCTTCAGTGAGTGCGTATCTAAAGCTGTCTGAAACTTGAGCCTACAAATAAAGATAAAAATTGCCCAAATCTGCAGTCAGTTTTGGAAAATTATCGATGTGTATTTCTGCAGCCCCCTGAATCCAGAGGCAGTAAGTTGAGGCCGGCTTATACACAGCTTAGGTCAGTCTCTGTCTGATTCTACACTTGCATGCTTGTATGCTAGCCAGCTCCAGCCGCCTGATTATCTGAAAAATCTCAGTTCAGATAGTCTAAAAAAAAGTCTTTCTTAGGATTTCCAGCTGTATTTTTCAAGTGTCCACCTGCTGACCATGATATGTCATGGAGCTATAAATGCTTTCAAGTGCAGGTGTCATGTAGACACACTGGTTTTGGATTCAGATTTGCTTGCTGTGAGGCAAATGCCAGCTGTGTCTTGCTCAATGCAGAAAATGAAAGATGCACACTAACAAAATCCTTTTGAGGTGGTTGGCTGGGCACTTTCTTCTTGGAATGCA
Organism: Sakesphorus luctuosus; assembly: GCA_013396695.1. Lineage (NCBI taxonomy): Eukaryota > Metazoa > Chordata > Aves > Passeriformes > Thamnophilidae > Sakesphorus > Sakesphorus luctuosus. The sequence goes on from VWZD01013252.1 coordinate 496,839, forward strand.
TGCTCTACTTCTCTGTGATGTAGCTCCTAATGCTTGCTAAGGATAACAGGAAGTCTTCACATTACATGGATGTTGTGAAATGCAGCACTGTGTATGAATGCCATCAGCAGTTGCTCTGATGAGTGACCTAAAATCCCATTGTATAAATGAAAGAAGTTAGATAGGGATTTAGATTCAAAATACATATTTCAAATGAGGAAGCCAAAGTAAAACAATTTCTGGCCATGCTAGGGATTTTAGGCAGTGCTCATAACAGGAATTTGTGATATGGTGGAATAATGAAAAAAGACATTGAAATGCCTAAGATTATTTCACATAAGCTTCTCACAAGAAAAATGAATTAAATGTGTGTTCTTAGCTTTAATTTTGATATTGAAAAATTACTCTTTTTTCTAAATTATTTATAAACCAGCAAACAAAACTCTTAAACGTGTTCTAATTTCCTTTCCCTGCTATATTTTCTATTTCTACTGAAACATGCTCTATTAATATATGCAGATATGTTTGTGAGAGGGGAGTAGTGTTCAAAATCCTCCTCTAGTAAGCCGGCTCTCAGAAGTCACTGAGGATCACACCAGTGCCCACATAATTCTCCTGAGTCACAGGAACATCAAATACTCATGATCTCTCATGCTTGCTTTCCTCTACCACCTTCATGCCTCTGAAGGAAAAAAGAAATGCATACAGATTCCAGGTCAGGGTGCAGGGGATGTTTACATGTTAGAGGTTCCAGGCTCATTCTGGAAGCACGGAGTATTCTTATGTTCAAAAAAATGCTTGATGCTTACAGTAGGTTTAATTATAGTGAAGGTTGCTGTGATTTCTTGGGCAGATTTCTGTGTACCCTCATCCACCCTGTATCCGATAGGAAAGGAAAAAATCATGGATCATATTCAAAAATAATGCATAACAAATACTCCTGTATACTGTGCTTGATCTTATTACTTTCACCTTCTATTTTTTCAGCTGTGGAATAATAAATGTTTATATCTGAAGCTGCAGTTTTCATTGGCAGAGCTTAAACACTTGCAATCATAAGAAGACATTGTTATTACACATTGGAAATGAAAGTATTGGAGTCAGAGAGATGAGATAACCTGACAAGAAACACTGATGAAAAAGATGGGATAAGGTTGGTAGCTCTCTTGTGCAGTGCCATGACATCCAGTGCATCTGTCCAGAAACCACTGAGAAAAGAACAAAGGTGAAATATTCTGTGTGTGTTTCTCTAAAACTGAGAGAAAATGCAAAAAATATATCTTGTTCATAGTGAAATAGGCAGATGCCTAGACTTTTTTCCCCCTAGGCATCCTGCATGAAAAATTGCATTTAGAAGGGACTATGAAGAGGTTAAACATCTTACTTTGCAGGTGTCTTAAAGACCAACCTTTCTAGTCATGCTCTATTTCATCAAAGGAAGAACAGATGCGTGTTTGAAAACACAAAGAAGATGGACGCTGGTGTCATGCAAGCACCAGAGGCAGGAATGAATCTCATGGAGTGAATAAAAGATGAGAAGTGAAGGGCCTTGATTATTACTTTTGCTCAGAAACAACTGAATATATTTGATTCTCCTGTCATCAGCAAACTTGCTGAGGAGGCACATAACCTGGTGAAATACTGCAAATTGACTCAGGAGAAACTTCTGCATAAAATTTTCTCCTTGTGTTTCTTCACTGGTCTTACTCCAGAGAAAAGTCTTCCCACCACCAAGGGCTTATTGCAACAATTCCCTTGGTCTGTATCATGTCTTGGGATATCAGCTTTCTCACAGTTTCTTTCAAACTGATGGAAACCTGAAGAGGAAAACGAATCTGAATAGACATATAATTGCTGCAGCTTTCTCCCTGTTTCCTAGCACTGATCCAAGTTTCACTTCTATGATTGCCTTCAGCACTGCTGTTTTTCCCCTTTCCCTATAAACAGCTCTTAGAATGTATCCATAATTTACTCAAGTCCTGTCCTCAAGTTACTCTTGCACTAAACTTTCCAATGCGTCTTCCACTTCATCTCCTGTCCCATGTTATTCATATCCTATCTGAAATTATTTCATGAACTGATTACATGCAAGACGACAGAACGATGGAACTATGTTCTGATGCTTATTTTCTAAAGAAATTACAGAAATGGACTGAGGAAAGTGAATATCCTTGAGATCAGGCACAATGTCTCATTAATCTTGGGTGTGAAAGAACCAGATAAACTTCAGTGTGTACTTTCTACTATCCAGCTATGTAGGTTTATTATTTTCTGAAAAGATTCTAGTAACAGAAAATGGCAAAACTGCATTCAGAAATTATAAAAATATATTACAAAACCCCCATTAGCTTATAGCTGAAAATTCATAAGGAGTAAAAATATTGCTTTGTCCTCTAAATCTTTTGTAAAGATTTGGTTATATGTTTAGGATAAGAAAAATAAATATTAGTATAACTTGCAAGTAGATGTCATTTGTCTTCTTCAAGATTGTTGAAGTATGATAAAATTGATTATATGTAAAAAAAACTAAAAAAATTAAGCACAGTCATGTGCTATGGTGAAAAAGAAGAAATTTATGGACTGCTATACATCCCTTTAATTGCATTTCTTGATTTTTTTTAATAATTAGCTCTAACGTTATTTGTTTTATGTATATTTATCTTGGATTGACAGATAAAGATGTCTACAAAATGTCTATATAGACAACAGAGGCTCTTAATTTTTTACTCAAAATGATGGACAAAATTGTGTCCAAGTAAAATAATATAGATCTTGGTTTTGATGCAAAACAAAGCAGTTTCTGATCTCTGACGTTTGTGTTTGTCTTGGGTTGAGCTGGCAAAATGCCAACTGCCCAAGTACAGAGAAAAAGGGTTCCTCCTCCCCCCAACCAGCCAAGGGAGAAAGAAGAGGGAGAGGGGAAAAAAACCCCTCCAAACTAGTTTATGCTGAAACTAACTATATGTATTTATACAGAAAAGAGACAATTAAGAGAAAACTACAATATAACACACACTTACACAAGTTACATATAACAAGAACCTCCCACTACCCAATTAATACAAAGTGTATTACTCTAGATCCATAAGCACTCTGAAAGACACTTAGCAAGAAACAGAAAGAGTAACAACAAAATATTTCTACTTCCCTGAACTCAAACAAAAGGCAAGGAGCGGCAACAGCAGGAACAAGGCCTAACAGGGCAGAATAAAGGCAGCACGTCTTCTCTGTACCTCGGCCATGGCAGAACTGCCTAAGCCACTCCCACACACTGGATTTTACCCCTTTTGAGATGATGTAATTTGGTATGGAATATAATATTACTGGCTAGAAGAAGTCAGCTGTTAGCTAGCTCAGCCCAGCTCAAGGCAGCTGACAATTCCAGGCCTAGTCTAAATTTTGGAACCTAAATTTAGGCCCACCTGGCTAAACCTATAACAATGTTACTATATTTTGAAAGTCAATTTACAGTTGCTGACAAAAAAAAAGGTTTTAGGCTCATCTTTTTATTGTGTGATATTATAACTACATATGCCACATATATGATTCCACATAGTAACAGAATGACTCCACAAAAATACAGTAACATTTGAATTTCTAGGCTAAAATATTCCAGACATAAATATTTCAAAGATAACAGATAACACTTTTTTCATAATGAAAGAAAAGAAGCATATGCTTCTTGAAAATTACTTGTTTGATTTCCCAAACAACAGAAAACACATAAAAGAAATGTAAACAGATTTTATTTTGTAACAGCTACGTTATGGATATGTATGTGTGAAAGAAATATATGGAAAACCAAATTTGTCAGGGAGAAATGAATTAAGATGACAAATGTGCTAAAAGTAAATCCTGATTTTAAACTTATTTTTGTTCATATGAGTTGATACATTCAGCTTCTTCTCTACAAATACTTGGATAAGACATAATGATTCATAGGCACTACAGATATGCATTTTATATTTTCATTTCCCTGCCATATTGTATTGTACCATTTTCTGACTTCAGAGAATAGCCAAACCCTTTGATTAGACCACTTTTGGGCCACTGTCCAAAGTACTGACAAATCTTACATGTGTACTTACATATACTTCACTGTCAAATTCATTATTATTTTAGTCAGGACTGAACTATTATTGCAAGCTTGTATTGTAAGGAAAAAGTAGAAATAAGAGATATGAAAGACAGAATTATTTACTTTTTAGGATCATGGGTCAGCAGTTAAGTCATTGCCATTCTGGTTCTTATTAAAGCACTTACAGAGTCATATTTCAAAATGGTTCACAGTCCCACCTTGACAAGGCTATGGGGAAATTATTAGAGGTCTTAGATGGGTTTAATATGCAGTGAGGGCAAGGTCTTCTCAAAGCTTAAGCTGAAAGGTTTACAAAGGTGTTGCTTTACAACTGATCTGGGGATACATAGCATTTTAAAATCATATCCAGAAGAATTTCAAATCAGATAAAACCTCCCATGTACTTCAGCCATTTCTAAACGTGTCTTCCCTCTCTTGCTCCTTCCATCTCCCAGACCAGACCAAACCATATAGTGACTCAGATTTCAGAAAGGTATTGAGACAGGTTATACTTCTGTCATTATATATTTCTGGCAACCTATTTGTGAAAGGAGGCTAAATTAGTCCATTAATCATGTAATAATGGAAATGAAGGTAAGGAACTCTCACGTGCATGCAGTTTAGGGCCAGGAAGCATGCTAAGGATAAAGGTTTTTCTGACCTTGGAAGCTCAATTTAATTAAAGAAGGGAGTGTAAAATCTACTATGAGTCTGAATGCAGGCTAGAATTAATGAAATTTACTCATGAGTATCTGTTATCATGATTGCTCCAGAATAGCTGTTCTCTGCCAAATCCTATTCCATATCTGAAAAATAGTACTGCCAACATGCAGCTTCTTAAATGTCAAAGGCTGGTGATCATTCAGGACTAACAGACTGACTTGAAGTGAACTTTTTAACACTGTATGTTAGTGCACCATTTTAAAATCAATGTGGTTCATTGTAGTTATTCCTAATTTAAACAAGTGTACCAAAAAAGTAATTATACCTTAAAATAAATTCTAAATCCTAACAAGGTGTAAATGTAGAACTGTAGAAACACAACATTTGGAGGTCTGTCTTGGGTTGAGCTGGCAAAATGCCAAGTGTCCAAGATAGAGAGAAATGGTTCCCTCCCCCCATAACTAACCAGCCAAGGGAAAAAAGAGGGAGAGGGAAAAAACCCTCCAAACTAGGTTTATGCTTAAATTAACTATGTATATTTCTACAGAAAAGAGAAAATGAAGAGAAAATTACAATATAACACATATTCACACAAGTTGGATATAATAACAATTTTCTACCTCCCACCAAAAACAGATTCTATCACTGTAGTTTTATAAGCAGCCCAAAAGACACCCAGCAAAGAACAAAAAGAGTAACAACAAAATGTTTCTACTTCCCTGAAACTCAAACAAAATGCAAGTAGCACCAGCAGGAACATGGGCCTAGCACAGCAGAAGACCTGTAGCACGTTCTTCTTCTACTTCAGCCGTGATGGAACTGACTAAGCCACATCCACACACTGGATTTTATTCCTTTTGAGATGATGTCATAATATGGTATGGAATACAATATTATTGGCTAGAAGAAGTCAGCTGTTAGCTAGCCCAGCCCAGCTCAAGTCAGCTGACAGTCCCAGGCCTGGTCTGAACTTTAAAGCCTAAATTTAGGCCTATTGGCTAAACCTATAACAAGGTTAGCTCAGCTGGTTAAAACTTGGTTGTAATAATGCCAAGGTCATGGGTTCAATCTTCCATGTGGGCCATTGACTTAAGAGTTGGACTCGATGATCCTTGTGGGTCCCTTCCAACTCAGCACAGTCTGTGAATCTGTGTTAGAATTTAACTTTNTTATAACAAGGTGTTAGAATTTAACTTTAGGAAATAAGTCAAACCATCTTAAAGCTATATGTAGGAAGTTAAATATGGGGTTTTTTAGATTTCATTATTTTGATGTTTGCCTTCAGATCAATCCCTCATGACTTTTAAATAGCCTATAGAGGCAGTCAGACTCTGGGCCAAGAGCATCAATGATACCAAACAGAGCCAGAAAAACTGGACCATCAAGAATCCGGACAGATATATTCATAAATCTTACCAGATGCCAACAGGACACCTGGAACTCAGGGAGATCTGCATGCTTTCCCCTTGCCACAAGATGTACAGAGCAGATTAGTACTCAAGGCAGATAAGCTGTCAACAGAGAAATATCAAAAGACAAGAGCTGGTTTTTACTGCAATATGTTTTGCAATTATATCACTTTTTCTAGAGAACTGTTTCTAGGTGTGAAACAGGGATTTAAGAAACTCTTGTTAGAGTAGGCTGCCTGCACATTCTAATACCAAGCATGTTCATGGCTTTGGTGCAGTAGATATTTATCCACAAGCAAAATTCTGATGGAAATCAGACCTTAATTTTGCAGAAATGGTGGAAAAAAAGACAGGAGTTTAGAAACATGAGTCTCTAGTAGTATTGAAGATACAGGGTTTAAGAGATATTGAAAAAGTGGAATGAAATTAACCCAATTTCAAGACAAATTCTGACCCTTTCTAAGTGGAATAATAATGTACCGCTATAATGTACTAACATCTCAAATGCCCATCCACTTGGTGGCAATTGTAAATTCATTACTTAGTTGTTCAAAGTGCTCCTGTTTGTTCTACTTTTTACTTGTAAATCAATTCCCTGAGAAACCACCGACTGTTAGAAATACCACAGTTCTTATATCAGTTTTCTTGCTAATTTGTTTAGTGAGCTTGAACAGGTCACTAATTTTCTCAAGAGATTAGTCTATAGAGTGTAGTAGTGCACAGATATACCTCTTTTCTTAAAAGAGTTAACTCAGGTGTGAACAAGGGTCTGTGCAGGGCAGTCCAGTGCTCTTCTGTGTGAACTGATTCACCCTGCAAGAGAGTCAAGCTTACCCTCAGTGATCTCCACCCATTATTACAGGAAAGGCTTACTTTATCTTTTCACTATAAACTTGAGTTAGGTACATGTTCGCTGTACTGACATCCCCATATTTTTTAATCTTATCATGTCAATATTGCAACTATGTATATTTCAGTACACAAAATACCTCTTGACCTGGGAAGCCTTGAGAATGCCACACATGCCCACACACTCCTTTTGTAGAGAACTCATTATTAGAAAACAAAATATCCAAACCTCAACAAACATTTCACACTCAGTGTCATTTCTGCAGGAATGTATGCTTCCAACACTGCAACTTATACTTTCATCACTATTAGCAAGTTCTTTCCCCAGGTTATTTCCTACATGCATAGCATGCCCAGGGCCCCTGCTGAACCTGTTAGTGTGTAGGCATACTGCAGCTTCCTTAGTTTTTTGATCCAGAGAATTGGATTGATGACACGCAGCTACCACAGAACGTACGCAAACAAGACCATGCTGTAAAACAGAGGGGAACAGCAGACATGCTTTCTTGTTTCTCTGGTTGTTTAGGAGTACTTGGTACTCATCCCACAGCAAATTATGTATTTTACATTTGGGAATGTTTCCAACACATTAGGACAAAGTTTTTTCAGTGCTCAGATTACATGCTTTCTGTATTCCATTCTTCTTCCTTTGTACTGTAACTCTCAGTCTCCTGCATATCTGAAAGTACTTCATCTCCAGAAATAAGGCAGCATTTTTTACCTTTTCTATGCTATTCTACCTGAAAAGTCTGTATCTTTTGAGGTTGTCACAATGTTTTCTTTATGAGCTTTATAATCAAGAATGTTGTCACTGCTTATTAGAGCTATTGATTTATAGAAGAACGTGATATTAGAATAAGCCTTTTTAATATTTATTGTGTGATTTTATGCTTTATTGTTCTCATACTGCCTTGAGACTTGAAGGTAACACTTGGATGTGCAACTTAATACCAAATGATACTAGTAACTGAGAGGCTATCTATTCATCAGTTTTGTCTGGAAAATTTCATATGTTATAGTCTTTTATACTACTTAGTCACTAAAAAAATGCAAAGACCATAAAAGACACAGGAGGGGATCTGGGTGCAGGATAATCAATTGTCCTGGAGTAGAGTGGGACCAAGAATTGGTTTGAAAGTTTGCTGGTCAAGCAAATCATACGTAAAATAATACCAATCTTTCTCTAAGAAAATCACCTATTATTGATTTAAGATAATTGTCTTTCTGAAGGGAGTTTTATCCAGATACAAGTCCAAGGGCACCATATTAAAAACGTCAGAATAACATTCATTTTTAAAAAAAAATGTTTTCAATTCCTCTGTTTTGTTGGCTGAAATGTCTGAAATTCAAATGGGATTAGAATTTGCAGTCAACTTGAAAATGTGCCTTTCTCTGTTTAAAAATGAATATGTATTATAACAAGAACAACAATAGATCTGAAAAAAACCCCAAACTCAATACACAAAAAACTCCTACACAAGTATATTTCGGAATTCATTTATATGTAGACCATGGCTGCAATACAGCCAAGCCTCGAAGTACATACCCTTCTTTATTTTAGGTCTTCTTTCCATTTACCTTATTTAGTGACAGATTTAATATTAGCCCAGACAAATTCATAAGCTAGGAATGGTAGCACTACAAACTTTTAGCAAGATAATGAGCAAGTTAAGAAAAAAAATTAATTGTTACTTCTGGGTCGATGAAGACTCTCCTAAGAGTATAAATGAGTATTTTTAAAGAATTCTGTGTTTATTGATACCCAACCAATATTCATTCTGTCCTGTTTTTCTTTTTTCATGGACAGTTTCACAGGAATCTGATGTGACTGAGAGAAACAACTTCTGCTTTGCTCAAAGCAGCAGAAGAGACCTGATTTCTTGCTGTTACAGGGGTGGTCCTGTGGAACTGTTATCCTTTCTTCATCCCAGACTAATCATAAGCCAAGTGGAATAATGTAATTCTTCCTTCTCAAACATGTTTATTAAACCTTGGGATGTGAGACGTTATATTTAAAGCCGCAGTAGAATTCAGATCTTTCTGAACGATAATTGTTTCTCCTCTCTGATCATGGCTTCCTGCAGTATTCAGTAAGCATGAATACCTGATTTTCAAGAAAAGTGTCAAGGACCACCAAAATATATCTCAGACATACATTATGAAATATTTTATTATTTTTTTTAAGTGTAAATCTTTCATTTTTTATGAGTTTTTAAATAGATATTCGCTTCTGGCTTTCCATATGTTTCTTTCTTATTCAAAGTAGACCCTCTCCCACTAATGCAGAGGTACAATTGGTTTGGAAAACAAAAAGTGTGATCTTGAGAAATTTTGAGCATAAAAGACACAAGGAGCACTATATGCAAAAATAAGCCTCTCTTAAGAAATCTGGCATGAAACTAATTTCTCCACATGGCTACTTTTTATCAAAGTGGTCTTCAGGAAGACATCTTCCTTGTGTGTACTGAAATTTTTATTTATATAACCAATTATAGCATCAGTCAGTCAGAGGAAGCTTTTGTTTCATAGCATGGCTCTAAATTATATGCTAGTTTCTGCAGCAGCACGCCAGCAGAAGCATGATTTATACTGGAAAAACAGAGGTAACAAAAGGAGAATATTAAGAGCACGTCTAAACCATCAACTACTCTGGGTGGTTGGTTTTTCTGTGGGGGAAGAGCCCAGAGGATCTGGAAGAATCTTTAACCTCCATGACTATTGCATAAGAGACATACAGATATATATGTTCTGATTTGTTTCTAAAGGCATATGCAAATTCCCCACAATATGCTCTTTTTCTTTAGCAAACTAAAAATTGGTGAGCAGAGTAGAAGAGAAAAAATCAGGAGAGGGCTGGTGGGTGGAGACAATCTTTGCTGTACAGTTAGAACTTAATTAAATCTATTTGTATTCTTCTTTGTATAATGTGTGGAAAGTGGATAAAACCTTACAGAAATATCCATTCTGGAGGAAATTTGCTTTTTTGGTTTGAGGTATAAATCTGAAAAGAAAAGCTGTCCAGAACAAAGGTTTCTTAACCTTCTTAAATATGTGTGTATAAAACCACTCTTATATATGTGTATAAAAACACACACCACAACTATATATGCAAAATATATAAGTACATACATACATGTAAGATATATCATGGGAAAAAAAAAATTGTGTAAATTGTTATGAACGGCACCCTATATTCCCTTGTGTTTATACACAGTCCTGCAACTTAGTTATGAGTATTGAGGTGACTTATTGCTGGGCTATACCTTCACATGGAAGCTCCAAATTTTTGTTAACTTTATTCAGAGATGTTGTATATATTTTAAAAATGAGTACCTAATTACCCATACCCTCAGCTTGAGTTTCTTTTTGTCTAATAATTGATCAGGGCTTGGGGGTTTTTTGGTGTGTGTTTTTTTGGTTTTGTTTTTTTTCCCCCCCTTGGTTCTCTAGGCATTTGTTTTAAACTTAGAAAAGAAATAAGGAAATGACATATAAGAGACAAAATTTGTGCAGATATTGATTAATGGCTAAGTAAGTGGCAAGTATTTATTTCATATAGTTGTTAGCATGCTGTTTTTCAATTACTCTGAGTGAAGTGGGAACCAATGGGGCCAGTCTAAAAATACGGTAGCAAACCAGCTCTTTGCAGCACATCCTGAGCGAACTTTCTCTAGAGAGAGACCTTATCAAACACCGTACAAGGGCTCACTGCACTGCGGCACTGGTGGGGTTTGCATTGTTCAGGAGAACTGTTTGAATTGTGTGATAAACCCTGCCTGTTTGAAGAAAAACCTGTAATACAGCCAAATGAGAAGTTTTACACAACTGAGAAAAAAAAAGAATGGAAAGCATACAAATGGAGCAGGAAAATAGGTGTCTTGGAAAAGGATCTCAAAGAAGATGATGCAGGGATTCACACTGGATAGACAGCTCAGTTGGTGCTGCCATTGTAATGCTGGGTCAAAAAGGCCTAATGAAATCATTAAAAAGTGAACAGAAGGAAAGGAGTGATTTTGCTTCTGTACAGGGAAGGCATGCAGGATTTTTGTCCAACATTTGAAAATGTTGTTGTTGAAAATCTGAAGAGATGCCAAAGAGAGATGTAAGAATGGGTTCAGAGGTACAGGAAGTCCCTTTCAGGAAGGTACTTTGTTAAAATTACTAAAAGGAAGTCTGAGTAGTGAGTTTAATGATGGACATGAGCACCTCTAAAGGGAAAAAATCTGGAAAGTAAAGGGCTCTCTAATATGAGAGACAGAGGACCTGCAAGGACTAGTATCTGCAGATTAAGCCCAGGACAAATGAAACACATCATTTTAAACAGCAGCTATGGTTAATCACTGGACAAATGGTGAAGGGGTATAGATTTCCCATGACCTACGGTCTTCATTCCCACGAAGGGAGCCTTGAGTCAACCTGAAACCTGCCAGGAGCAGACCCAGCATAAGTCAGAAGTTCATAAAGCTTGTTGCAGAAAGTAAGGGCAGAAAAGGAAACCATAGTCTGCATCTCTGCTTTGGCCAATCTCAACTAACCCAAGCTCTAGACACCACTGTGGGTTTAGGAAGCATGGGAAGAGCCTGGCATGGGTGAGCTGGGAGTACTGCAGGTTTAGATACCTACTTCTGTCATGGAGTTTTGGTGCCCTAAGCAGAAGGGGGGGACAAAATACATGGAGAAATGCAGAGCTAACAGCCTGAAAGGGAGTGTGGGCAGTGCCAGCCCTCGGTTCCTACACTGACAGCCCAGTAAGACTACAGGACCCTGCTATGTGTCATTTTTTTCTATGAGTCATTGTCGCATGCATGTTAATATATATGTATATACTCTCACATTCACCAAAATAGCCACGAAGCCATTTATTATTCATGAAAAGTCCAATTTCAGAGTCATTGCTTCTACCTTTAGTTATTGTCTAAATTGCTTTCCTTCATTAATAAGCCAGTCAAAATTTTCATAAAAAATAATTTCTAAATATGTTTGCATGTGTATCCTAAACTAATTTTCCCTAAATATGCATATAGATTATACAGATCAATTTAGTTTGACTATGCAATAATTTTTCTTCATTTTTTCCTTGCTGAATGGAAGGATTTCTGCTTAACCAAATATTGTGTGTTGGAGTAGTCATCATTAGAGAAGGAAAAAGAAATATCCAAAGCTCTGATATATTGGTGGCATTCCCTGCCTTCACTTTGGAAAGCAGAATATTGAAAAAATTAATCTGAGACCTCTTGTAGTTCAATAAAATTTCTTCTTGTAGAAGGTAATGTATAATTTGATCACATTTTTCTTTTTCTCTTAACTTCTGTCAACCAATTTCAAGTTTGATAGAAGTATATTTCTAGCAAACATAGTTCTTTTGGGGGAGGAAAGGGAAAAGCCTCCTGTTTCTGGATGGAAGATTATTTCCTCTGAATATTGCATTAGAAATATAAAGAGATGTGACTGAAAGTCCAGCATTAGAACTTTAGACATAGATAATTTTTTCCCAACAATTTTTCTTCTTGCTTTCTTTTTTCTTTTTTTCCTGTGAGTTCTGTATGAAATATGTAGAGAGAAGGTCCCACGCAGTCCCAGATTTTATTTCTTCTCAGAGAAACCTTCAGTAACTATAATTTATGGAAAACTGCTGTTAGTGAGACTGGTACATATCCTACAAGTTAAGAATATGATTAAGCCACTCTTCTTTGATATTCAGATGCTACAACTTTAGTTTAGCACCATTAAATCCTGAAAATACATTCTCTGCATAAATCTTCTCTGAAAACAATATTTTACCACAAGCACTTGTATATATCTTCATGTAGAAGGTGCTTTCATGCCTTCATGGACTTACAGCATTTTGGAAGATCCTGCCAGGCACTCTGGATTAACACTTCAGCTGCCTGTGTTGCTGAATCTTTGCTGTTCTTTTGACTCTTAGTACTTAAATGCATTTCACTTTATTGCTTGGGTCAAAATAAGTGATAGAGTCAACCTAACATTCTTAACATTCTCAGAGATCATGGTCGTGAGAACCATGATGACTGCTCAGTATAATGATGGGTGAATTCATTCATCAGTGTGAGAAATTTTCAGGTGGGGGAAGGCAGTAGTTCTAGTGGACAAAAAAGTCCCTCCTAAAGATGTCTTGAAGGGATGGGAAGGTTGGGAATTCAGGGGAGCCTATGGATGACCTCTTTTTTTTTTTTTTTTTCCCCCCAGGAGAGCTGAATAAGCACAACCAGCAGTCAGGCTTCAGAATACTCTAGTTATCTGCATGTATTACCACATTTAGGGACTAAAACAAACTTTCATTCCCTAATAGGGCTGTTGGATAGAAAATTATATCCACTTGGGGTCCTATCTTGTTGCAATTGAATAATAATTGTAAAGTTTACATTAGTAGTACCTCAACAAAAGCTAGATAGATCCTGAGGGAAGCTGTGGGGGATTTTAAGTTTGGGAGTTTTTTGTTTGTCTTCTATTTTTTGCCCCCTGAAAATTTCATCAGTTTGAATTTGTTAAAAAAGTTGACTAGAAACCAACTGGTCAACCCAAAGACTCGCAAATACCTAGTAATGAATGTGTATTATCCATCCTTGATTAATAGCAGAGGGTCTGAAAATATAGCTTTCACCACCATTCTTAAACTTCTGGTAAGTTATTTGGACATAAATTAGTTTATCTCTGAGCAAGTCTCTGGCACTTGTCAAAATGGCAGATCCACGGCTCCAAATAAAATGACAGTATCCCAGTCAATATGGGAAGACAGCAATATTACAAGAAAGTAAGTAATTTCACAGAGTGCTTAGTTCCTCCCTAAAAATTTATGCACTTGCATTAGATTCAGAATGTGCCATTATTCCTTAACCTGATGTTAAATAAAAGGAAAGTCAAGATAACTTCCACATACAAGAATATATTGTCTTTTTCTTTGCTTTCCTGCCCAAAAGATGAAACAGGAGAAATACTGTCTTTTTGGAGTAATATTCATTGATTTTGTCTGTCTGCAGTACTTACTTGGTTTTCTTTATAAAATAAATGATTCCTTGCAATGACAAAGAGGCCATTTCATAGAGGCCATTTCATAAAAGTGTTGGGTGAGATGATAAAAATTTGGAACAAGCAAGTTGTGCTTTATATTCTCTGAAAAGTTGTACAATGATGTATTTCCACTTATTTTGCTGAGCAAATAGTGTGAGTTACTCACTTTTATCTGTAATATCTTCTAACAAGCCTTCCTAGCTGTGTAGTTATGTGCAATAATATCCAGGATAGTAAAGATCTTCAAATTCAAAAAGGGAGCTTGTGTTATAAAATAAAGATGTTCCTTTTTTTTTGAGATCTGAAAATCATTGCCTTCAGACAGGTGTATTTTCTGTATTAATCTGGTCCATGTGTTATGTTATATATCAGTGGGGACAAATTCTAAATCTGAAAAAAAAATAGATTAAGAATTAAAGATACTCAGATACATTCTTTTCAAAAAGACATACTAAAATATATTCTTAAACCTTCCAGAAAAGCAATTTCAGTCAAGCAAATGTGCATTTATGCAAGATTGATTGGTGTTACAAGGAAAAAAAAAAGAAAACAACAATAGATAAGCAAGAACCCTGGTGCTGCAGTAGATATAAGAGCAGACTAATCAAAGCTTTGTTAGCTGATTTTGAACTAGAGGTCCTTACCTTTCTCTTGTGTTTTTTGCTTTATCAAACCAATGGTCTTCATGTAATTCAAAGGGATGGGGTGGAGGAAAGAGTTGAATAATAATTATTTTTGCAGAAAAAGAAAAAGAAGATGGTGGCAAAATAGGGAAACCAAGACTAACAAACTAAAGGAAATTCAGTAGCTTTTCTCAGCAACATCTTATTGTGAAAACATCTTATGTTAACCTAACAAATAAATGTTTGCATTAATTTATATTTTTTCCTTCTGTTTCTGTTTTCCATTTCCAATAGCATTTTGATTCCTGATAATGAAATAGCAATTGATAAATAAGCTCTTTACAGGGATGACATTTAAATTTAAAGACAGAATAAATATTACTTGAAGCTTCTCAAAGTCAAAAGCATTTCTAAATGACTGATATTCACTGAAAAGAGGTTCAGAAACAAGATGTTCTCTGGCCTTGAATATTCGCCTAGAAATGACATCAAAATCAACAGTCTCTACTATAAATCAAATGTTTTGTGCTTCACAAAAAAAAAAAAAAAGGAATAAATAAGCAATAACCAATGTGATTTTCTTCTATTTTTATCAGAGCAAGCTGCTTTCTTTCATAATGAACTATGGAATAAAATGCCAGTATTACAGCCTTCCAAAAAGGCTTGTAATGCTGTATAAAAAGAAAATGGTATACCACAGTGATTGATTGCTAGTAGTGATTTTCCCAGTACTAGAATGAGAGAAAATCTTTAGTGCAATAAAGAACTCCATAATAATAATCCCT